>CM052311.1:26424082-26749798 GCA_028455605.1 Lasioglossum malachurum | reverse complement strand
CCTATAGGCGATTCGGGTAGCCCCGGGGACGCTACTCCCCGTACTCACTCACGGCCCCATCCGTGAGTGAGCCCCTGAGGGAACCCCACGAACGGGGGAATACCAATTTTAAATATAAAACAAATATAATCGCGCACGTAAGCGCAAACCTAACCATGCACATGGGTGCGAATACAATGAGAGAACCAGCTCATGAGAGCAATTCTAACCCCGCACACGAGTGCGAATATAATCAGCGCACAAGAGCAATTATAATTCTGCACATGAGTGCGAAAACAACAAGAGAACTGGCTCATGAGAGCAATTGTAACCTCGCACGCAAGTGCGAATACAATCAGCTCACAAGAGCAATTATAATCCTACACATGAGTGCGCAATCAACAAGAGAACTGGCTCTTGAGAGCAATTGTAACCCCGCACACGAGTGCGGATACAATCAGCTCACAAGAGCAATTATAATTCTGCACATGAGTGCGAAATCATACGGAGAAATAGTTCGTGAGCGACCTCCGATCTCGGAGGGATATCAATATTAATCAAGATATATAAATTTGAAATAGACTCAAAATATATAGCGAAAATTGCAATGCAAATTCCAATTAGCATATTGGAGGTAATAATTGATGGTATTCGTTGAATGAACAGTTGACGGACATATTTGTTGAACGTGGACGAGGGTAGACAAAGGAAATATTGAAAAATATGAATAATAATTAAACTCACCGTTCGTTGAATGAACAGTTGAAGAACCAAACAGGAGTGGTGGAGGTAGGCCAGGGTAGTTGCAGATGACCGCTGGTCCATCTCGTCCACCTCTGGTCCACCTCTGGTCCACCACTGGTGAGTCCCTGGCCGTCTGGTCCTCGTGGTCCCGGAACCCGACCGCTCGCGCCGGCCTCCCCGCACGCACTGACTGACTGTCGGCTGGCTCTCGCCTAGTTAGCGCGGCACTCCCCACCCCACCGAATATCGATCGACGTCGATCGCCGTGACAATTATTGATAAATTTATTATTTCTAGCTGGTTAATGTTTATAACAATTCCATTTTACAAGGATGCAATCCCTTGGCTATCTGACCACCTAATTTGTTAGTAAGAGTGGCTAATATTATTCGAGATACGAAATAACTTTTAAACTCTGAACATTCGCACGCATTAATTTATTCAATACAATTCACAGATAAATTTATTATTTCTGGCTGTTTAATGTTGTTCGAAAACCTGCAATCCGGTTTACTTATAAATTGCAGGGCGATTCCGAGCCGTTTAATTTCTGTATATTTCGTACAATAGACACCGGTGATATCAGCTGTGCGAATTCGACAATAACCGACAAGGTGATCGACCGCCGATGTAAACCTCGCCGGATCGACAGTTTGTCGAACCCGTCAAATTCCAATTCCGTTACCCTATTCCTTTGTCTCCTCCGCAGGACCGTTTATTAGGTCATTGCCCTAACGAACGTTGCTTAGGTCCTACTCGTTTAATTTCACAGCCTCCACTTCGTGATCCGTCCAAAATCCGATGGCCCACTCGGGTGTAAAAGAGACCTTGTCGCTCTCGCTCTCTTGCGATTATTCTGGTCATACTGACACATATCAAAGTATTCGTGCGTTTATTCTTGTCATACTGACACTCATCAAATCTTGTTTCGTTCGATCATTCATTGTTCATTTTCTCATTTTGTTATTTTTCCTTCTGTATCGTTGATTTCTCGCTAAATATACTTTATATTGTTGACCATAACTCGTTACACCTTCCTCTTCTACCTCTTTTACATTTCCATTAGCTAGAGTTTACAATCAAATGTTTATAACAATTCCTTTTGCTAATTAATGATGTTAACGAGCACTCCGTTGACCTCTCCTTGCCATCTAATCTTTTACCGTAAAGTCTTTTCAACATATTTCTGTTCCCTCAGATTCCTGAAACATTTATGTATAAAAATGTGTAAGGTAATAATTCTCGTTTACGAAATATTTTGAAATTACAAATAGAGGTATCTCATACAAAATTTAAAGTGGGAATTGTTGATGTTCCTAAAATTATGCTTCATTACTTTCTTAATATATCTAGGAATTTTTTGCCCATATCTGCAATACGTTCGGTGCAGAATGTAACAATTCACATTAATATGGTTCCGTGACGATTTTCCTTCTTATCGACGCGACGAGAATCTCCTTAGTGGCCTTCTGTACCGACGAGATCACGTCGATGGCCTTCTATTTCTTACTCCAGCTAGAATACATTCAAGAGGGCGTATGAGAACACCGAAATATTCGGGTGACACCAACTCCCATAAGGCTGGCAGTCTTTAATAGTATCTCGTCAAGTAAAAGAAGAATGATATAGTAGAATGCTGACATTACCCATTCTGTAATTGCCTTATAACACTATCGCCAACGAGATACTACTTCGTCGGTTCGGTGGTTCCGCACTCTTTACCTAAATATAACCAGAGAATATGTGACAGTGTTCACGCCCGGGGTGAACCAGCTTGAATAATACATACATTTTGTTCTGAAGGAAGGTGAAATTGCAAAATGTTATGGAAGACAATAGGTACAGCAATAGAATTTATTGAAAATCAACATATTTATTAAATATGCAGCTATTATAGCTCGATATTATCCTCTATTCATAAGACACTAGTAGTTCTTCCAAATAGAGGATAATACCGATTGCCCAGATCTCACCACGAGGAGGTTGCTGCACAAGAGACCCGAAAGGGAGTCAGAACGAATACAATATTCCTCATCATAGGTCCTTGTCATCTAATTTTTTCATAAAAATAGAGAAAGAAGAACAGGACGGAGAAAAGTAAACGAACAAGTTCATGCAAAACACGGTACAGTTTATTCGTCGTTAAAATAAATACATTTCTTTTGTGACATCAGCGAGTGGTCCGTATCATACAAAATTACTTATTCTACGGGTTCGAAGTGTGGTACACATTATGTATACATGTACAATAGGCCCAGCCAAGTTTTCAGTTTCCTCGATCATCGAGAGAACGTGTTCAGCCACGTGTGCAAAGCTGAAAAAAATCATTGCATCTTTCGAACAAACGAATTACAGACACGGATTCGAATGATTCACAATCGACGACACGACCGTGGACGAGGTTCGCTGATAATCGATCGATTACCCGTAATACCCGAGCAACTCTCTAACGTTTTCCCTATAAAAGCGATAAGGCATCTCTGGGATCAAGGATCGACTGCATTCTCGATCGTACCGCCACGAATCTCTCGGGATCGTCGATCAAACGATCGGCGACACGGCGATCGTACAAAGGTAGGAGTTAACCGACGATTCGTCGATTTGAGCAATGAGAACGTCGCGATGGTAATTCGCGACAAGATCTGTAGATCACTGTGAGCATTCGTTAATGAACGGGTCGATCGATCGTGGATCCTGACCTACGAGTTCCCAACGACGAGCTAGACACGAACGCTTGCCCAAATTTTGTACCCTGACCCAGAGTTGGCCGAAAAATCGATCGGTTATATACATTATTGATTTTTAATTAATATTTAATTTTTAATTTCGTTAAAAATAACATAATAACACTGATGCTCTCTCGAATTCCTTCAATCCTTCAATCAAACGTATAAAGTCCATATTTCTTCGACGTCTGGTATTCTACTTTAATGAAATCAATTAACAATGTTTCAAAGATAAAAATTGTTTAACCAGCAATTAACTAACAGTGAATTTTGAAAAGTGAAAATTGTCCACGTCTATTGTGAAATCGTTGACAATAACATATGTAATGCACCGGTGCTCTCGAATTCCTTCAATCTTACAATCAAAAGTATAAACTCCACATTTCTTCGACGTCTGATGTTCTACTTTAATAAAATCAATTGGCAATCTTTCAACGCTAAAATTTCTTTAACCAGCGATTCAGAAACAGTGAACTGATCTAGAGAGTCTCTTCTGAATCGAGAACACTAACCAATGAAAATCTGCCGCCAACTCTGGTCAACCGGTGGCGAGAGCACAGATTGCCCCGTGGGGCATCGAGGCCGCGCCCACAGGGGGAGCGCGCTCGACACAGAGCGAGACGAGTAGTCTTCTATATATCTCTCTCTTTCTCTCTCTCTCTCTCCCTTTCTCTCTCTCCGAGATCATTTGCCCCTGGGGACAATCAATGATGCTCTGAACCATTCTAGATTGCAGTAGCAACAAACCCGTCGTCATCTGTTTCCGGAGCATCGTCGGCCCCCGAATGCTCCGTAGTTACCCTAATCGCGCAGATTCGCGTTCGAGCCGGGATTCACACACGCATTCTCATCCATCAACACACATACAGAGAGGCACACGTTGTTCGTACACGCACACGCGCAGAAAGCGTGGAAATGATCGTTCCGTATGCACGTATCCTGCGTGCAGGATATAAACGATCGTCGAACCGAGGCTCGATTAGGCGATCCGTCCGGACGTCCTCAACGTGAGAAGTGTCCAACGAATGTACACACGCGCGCACGTGTACATCCGTGCTGCACCTAAGTCCGCGAATGTCCCGATCGGATCAGCTTGATCCAGGGATCGAGCCCGGAACGCTGAGTCCGACCTGATCGATGATTGATCGCGCTTATTCTTTGAAGCCCCGGTTGTCGATGAACACACGGTTCCTCAACCCGCTGTCCGAGATGTATCCGGTCGCCATCTTGTACTGGTTCGCGTAGATCGCGCCATTTTCATTGGCGTCGACGCGCATCGTCGTCGTCGACGATTCCTTCTTCAACTGCTCGGGCTTGTTGTCGTCATCATTCTTCTTCGACGATTGCTGCCTCCCCTTCTTGTACGAGGAGTCGTAGAACTTGCGGAACAAGAAGTAGAACATAACAGCGTGCATCCCGATCCACCAGACGAACGCCTTCGGGTAGTTGCAGTCGATGAAGAGCAATTGGAACGCGTGGGCCATCACCAACACGAACTGCAGCATCTGCAGACCAGTCAGATAACGCTTCCACCACAGGTAAGGCTGGATCCTCGGTCCCAGAGCAGCCAACAGGTAGTACGAGTACATCACGATGTGCACGAACGTGTTCAGCAGACCGAAGAACGACGAGTGACCACCTGCGAAAAAGGAGAACCCTGTCACTAAAAGGTACTGCGAGGAGGATAGTTGCTCTAGGGTGTTATTGGTTGTTAGGCTCTTTCCCAGATGGCACAACGACGTTTCCAGGACTTAAAGGGTGCGGGATACGCTTTCTTATTTCTCGAGAATGCAAAGATAGGGGTTTTTAGTAGTCAAAAGCGCCAGATAAAAGATCACTCTAGGCCGCAGTCGCCCTCAAAAGTTTGCATTATTCGGCCGCGCAGTTTGCATCATGGAAGCATAATGATATTCAAGTCAAAGATTGACATTCAGATATGAGAGGGCGCATCGCGCACCCTTGCAATCCTATAAACTAGTCTACCCCCTTAAAACGTCTTATTCTCAAAACATACGTCGTCAAGACGTCGCGCGCTATCTGGGTGATGATCTTAAAGTCTAACGGAGCAGTTGGGGACGAGCAACTCTCTGAGATCAGGACGATGAGATCCTGGCATAATCTCGCGGAAGTATAAAACCGAGAGAACTTTCCGAGAAACCTGATCCGAACCGGTAGTCGTCCAACTTACGCCGAGGTGACACGGTATTTCGTAACGATCACAATACGTGTATCGATCGCCTGAAAGAAACCAGGAATCGTTTTTTCGCCAATCTCTTAGCGATTAACGTCGTCCAGAATGGACGGTTAAGTGTCGGGGAATTATGTTTACTCATAGCGGCGGACTGTTAATATTTAAATAATTCGAAGGAGACCGTCATTCCTGCTGGCGAGAGCAGAGGCGGCGGAATCTGTCCTAAGTCGATTACCATGAAACCGCTTTCATGTGCAATGAAACGCAAGGTCGATCGTCTCTCGCGCATCCATGGATCTTTCCAAGGTCATTGATTTTCGACTTTGACCCGGGGAAGAGCCTTGTACATAGTATACTCTGGTCTCGGTTACTTGCGGACTATTTGACACGGCATATTTGGTCGAATAGAAAGCATTGTGTAACAAGATCGCCGCCACTTGATCTTCCGTGTCCGTAAAGAATAATCGCAACGGGATCCAAGACGATCGCTTGTTTGAACTTCCGATCAGCGAGGAGATGAAGGATCAAGGGCTGATGCTTACCAGGCGTGAACTTGACGCCGAACCACACGGACATGGGCATGCAGCCGTGATGGATCACGTGCAGAGTCGAAATGTGATCGTTCTTCTTCCTGAGGACGAAGAAGATGGTATCGAGGAACTCGGTGAACTTTGAGAAATAGTACCACCAGCATCCGCTTGCCATTCGCATCGCCAGCGGGTTGTCCGAGTAGTCAACCGGTTGGCAGCGGAACGAGTAATGACCTCCCCATCCGGATACCAGCGACTGCAATCGACAAAAACGCGTCGTGAATCCTGTGGGAAGACTTTTATGCTCCTCTATTCGTTAGCATCGTCGAGAGGAACATGTTTATGCTATGTGAAGCTCCGTCCACACCGAAGTCCAATGAATTTCTCATCGAATAAAAGACGAAGAGTAAGGAGTAAGGGTCGATTCATATCTCAGCGGAACGATTTTATCGGATCGGTCTTGCGGGTTCATAGTTTATCGTTCCGATTCTACGGCAAGCTGAGAAAGGTTCGAGATGCTCGAACAAAGGCCAAATGCCGAAGATCGTGTCATTTGCTACCCCATGGGTTGCCGCCTTAGCCCCAGCGGTTTCCAGAACCTCACCGAGTCGAAGAAAAATATGACGGTTTCACTTAAAACCTGGGTAAGAATCTCGGTCCGTTTATCGTTACTGGTGAGATATGAATCGACCCTTACACTAGTGGCAAAAACTATCTGTATATTGCTTCGGTGTGGGGATTGCTTTATTTCTTTAGGATCTGGTTGTAGAGGGCAAGGCGTTGAACTCGCGTTGGATAGGTCGGTTACCTCGTTGAACAGCCACGTGGAGAACATCACTTGGAAGAGGTTGTAGAAGATCATGACTCTCCTGAGATCGAAGGGCTTGCGATTCTCCATCAGTTTTGGGCCGAGCACCTTCACGAAGTAGACATAACTCAACACGATCGCTAATGTGGGGAACGGACTGCTCATCATGGCCCAGTCGTTCACCCTAGGGTCGCTCTTGTTCTCCATCAAATCTCGGTAGCCGTCGTATATTCTCTGCACAACCTGCGCCATCTGAAACGCAAAAGGACGCGCTCGTTAATATTCTTATTGCAGCAGAACTGCGGTCGTTTTGCATTTATGTTTCCTGTTACTTGCCACGGCTTCGGATTCGGATAAATCTAGCTACCTTAGGGGCAGCAGGAAACAAGCATACTTGGTAAATTGAATAAATTAACTGTTTCATGGACAATGAACACTTTCGGAACAGTATAATATTCGCTTTTCCGAGGAAGACACACTGAAACTCTAGAAATACTATGGATGCCAAGGGACATGTTAGATGGGTCTTGTGGGTACTGATAAATTCCGGTTACTATGATTGAAGATGATTATCTCGTTAACTAAAATTTGTTTCTTCATTAAATACATATTATAGATACAAATATACTGTTTCGGAACACACCATAATTTATTTTTCCGAAGAAGACACGCTGGATATAGAATGGGCAAACTTAGCTACCCTGGAGGCAGAGGTACTCTGGAAATACTATATGGATGCCAAGGGTTTTGTATGGTTCGAGATCGGTCGGGAAGGATGGAATCATCATCAATCTCCGGTATCAAGGTCCGAGGATCTATGGATCCACATATGTCTACAGCGAAAGGTTGCGTCGCGGCTGTCCTTTCACCTGTGATTTTCTCGAACGTACTGCGTGCGAGGACAGTGACGCGATTGCCGTGTAGGTATCGAACGCGGTCAGAAATTCCCCTGTTTAGAGTTTCCACGGACCCATCGAAATTACACGGCACCGGTGGACACGCAAACGTCCTACGTCGGCGTCGCGATCTGTTGCTATTCGGGACAGGCATATTGGATCATAAACACGTGACGAAGCCGCTTGCGAAAACCTCGCCGATCGAACCACGTGTGGCGACGCAGGGAGTCGACCGGTTTGGTAAACAAACAGGTGGATTCGAGATCCAGACTTTATGCAATTGACATTTATGCGAAAAAAGCTGTACGATTTTTTTTTTTTTTGTGGTGGAAGACCGTTCGTCCTTTGCGGAATTCATTACATTGTGGGTACATACCTTGAGGAGGGGGAAAGAAATGACGATGGAAATGTGGTTAAAGTATGTTTTATTGCAAACGCAACTGAAATATGTTCTTGTCAAGGATTTATCGTTCTTTGCATGATTTATTCGAGTGTGGATGTTTTCACTGGGAAAAGGGAACATATGATTAAGATTGTATTGTTGTATGTTTTTTTCTCTTTGCTCTTTGCGAAGCTAGTAAAATTGTGGTATTTAAATCGGAGGATGAAGAGACAATTAATGAATTCCGAAGAACGATCTTCTGCTTACATTCCCGCTATTGGAAGACGGGATTCGCATGAATCGGCTATAAAGCATCTCGAAAATGTTGTAACACTGATGCCTAACGGGTTAAGGCGACGCAATCGGCAACCGCGAAGCGGAAAAACACTGTCGCGTTGGCAAACGGAAACGTGGAAGGTAATAATTGGATCCTTGTGCACTCTTAACATTTGCGTATTCTAAAAATACAGGCAAACCTCGATCTTAACAACCATCGACAACTTTTTTTACTACGTTTTTATTAGCTTGCTTTCTTGTCCGTCTGTCTGTCTGTTCGGTAGTTGATTTTTTATTACTTCCGGAGCTCTTAAAACGTAAAACAGAATTTCTGTGCTTCGACGAGCTATGAAACCGAATGAGATTTAAATTGGTGGACCGAACTACTTCTCTCTCTCTCTCACTCTCTCTTTCTCCTGCGAGTGTGTTCTATTATTTGTAACATTCGAACGATTACTATGTATATGTTAGTGAAAAGTATTCGTACGCCCTTTAACATAGAATCACTTTTTTTATAATTGTACCAAACATAAAAGATTTTCCAAATAATTATAATTTACAAGGTTACATGCAAAAATAAAAACGGCATTTTTTTTTATTTGGGCCTGTAAAAAAACTTTTAAATATATGTTTTGTAGATCGACAGTAGTTACACATGCTTTAAATTTCATCGAAATCGATTAACATATAGACGAGCTACAAGCGGTTAAAAATGGTGAACAGTTTCTGCTTAAAATCCACAGAATCGTACATCTTTCGATGCGTGTCGTTTTTTCCTGCGTCAGCCGATTTCGATGACATTTAAAGCATGTGTGTGACTACTATAGATCTACAAAACATATATTTTAAATGTTCATTATAAGTGCCGAAATAAAAAAGTTTTAGAAAATGCTAATTTTTTATTTTTTCATGTAACCTTGTAAATTATAATTATTTGGAAAATCTTTTTTGCATATAATTTCTGAAACCAATGCTTCTAATTGATTATAAAAAATCAGGTCGTTTGGTACAATTATAAAAAAGTTATTCTGTCAAAAATGGGTACACGTAATTTAAAGTGGTGGACATGTTAAAAATATTTAAGGACATCAATATATTAGTTCCAGCTTCATAGAATAATTAAAACAAAAATACAATTTTTATTTGGCTCCTGTGTCCTGCAATTGATGCAAAAATTTTTTATTTCGCATAAAGATCCACAGTCTAGTAATGTATAATAATAATCTTCCGTTTGGTTCCTTCGGTTTTCTTCATGAACACACATGTTCTGCAGGTTTGCCTTATTAAACCGCGTCAATTCTGTCATTACAATATCGTAATTTTATACGGACTGAATTTCAGCGATCGCGTGTTCGGAGAAAATCGCAAAATCTTCGTACGAATCGACTGGTGAACAGGTATCGGCGGTCGCATAACACGAACAACAAACGAATAGACGATAATGCTTTCAATTTTGCCGGCGGCGGCGGCGGCTGTTCGAAAGACACGCGTCTCTCTCCGTCGCTGAAATATTTTCCAGCCTTGAACACAGCCCGTGATTTACACCGGTCCGAATGATTTCGTTGACTTTACAGATTTTTGCGATTCTACGTTTTCTTCTTTTCGGTCGGAGACATCTCTGTATCCTTGCGAGATCGTGTATCTACTCCCCGGAATCGAAGAGTCATCGGTATTTCCGAGTATACGATCAATGTCGGACTTCCAATTAATTATAATACGATGACAATTTATCGCTGCTTGCTAATCTCCAAGGGTACCCGGTCGTTGAGCTGAGAGATTCGCATATTTCGTATTTCGTCCCCCAGACTAGCATAATTCCCCTTGAAAAATCGACGTCTGGTTTATTTCTGAAGGTATGCCGCTAATTTACTTTTAGCACCTAATACTGAAGAACTTCCGCGGGATAAAGGTCGATTCGTGCACCGTTTTGGCCTATCGGCTACCTGTGTGCCTTTCAGCTTTCTAAGGCTTCCGTGTTTCGACATTATTTTACAGTTATAGAGGACAGAGAAATCACACTAATTTAATTTTACCAATTAATCCTGGAGGACTTGCGGGATAAGAGCATATTCGTGCACCCTTTTGGGCTACCGGCTGTCTGTGTACCAAATTTCAGTTTGTGAAATGAGTGACGGATAAGGGTTGAGCAATTTTTTAAAATGGAGATGCCCGGTTGAGATCATCCTGATCGTTCGGCGATTCGCCGAGGCGACGTTTTCTCGAAAGATCTACGCGATCTACAGCATCAACACTCGATCCGTAGACCTCTTTTCCCTTCCATCGCAGCGAACAAGTATCGAAGCGGACCAAGGTTGTATCGATTCCCGAACAGGAATACTATTCGGTTAGGCCTTTTATCTTCTGCGCAATCAAACGGGAGCTTGGGTAAAACCGGTTGACAGAACCTTTACCGATTACGACGACGGCAAGCCTTCTTCTAACGATCCATGATCGAGAGCACGGGTGTTCGTTGCTACGCCCTCGCACCACTATTTCAATTTTTCGCACAAACCGGAATTCTCCTCGCTTCTATCGGTTTCGTTAAGTCTCGTAATTTTTTAAATGTTTCTAATTATCAAACTGGTGTCGCAACCAGTGCAAACACTGAAGTAACACGCGAAATTGTTGGACTCCTACGAGGAGTATCTATGGCAGACTAATTAGACTTCTTTGGACTTTTATGGGACGATAAACGCAATCATTAGACGTCTTTAGACTTCTTGAAGGTTGAGCAACCATTAGACTTCTTTAGACTTCGCCGGACTTCTTTAGACTTCGCCGGACTTCTTCAGTCTGTCGAGGATTGGCAAACTGCCGACTTTTATGTGATCTAGTGGCACGAAGTACAAATTTCTTTCTTCAATTATTTCAACCGCATCGATTTTATTCATTCTTACAGTCCCTCTGTTGTTTGAGATGCACGAAAACGAGACGTTAACATGAAAGCATCACCCGAGGCTCAGGCTTTCAGAAAGAACTTCAACGAAGACTGAATTCTTGTTTAAGACAATAGTCTCTAGATCCTGAAACTGTTAAATCACCGTAGACAGCATCGCCGGAGTCAGGTCCACGGAAACTATTTCGAAAATTTGCATTTTTCAAACCGTTCGCGGAAAAGATCCGCAAGAATTCCAGCGTAACCGGATTCCTCGGAGTGCTTTGTCCGCTCCGTCAGTGTCAGAGGTTATTAAATCAGAAATTCCGGCGGGGTCGAGAAAAAATGATTCTTCTTATTCCGGACAGCGCGAGTCGCGGAGATGCAAACGGAATTCTCAAACATGATGCTCGCGAGTTGGCTGTTTACGAAACAAAGGATACCGGGGAGTCACGTTCCAGGCGATATTAAATCACCGCACCGCACCGGTTCAGAACCGATCGGCTGTTTCTGTACCGATGAGCGACGGATTGCAAAATGAAATCGTAAATTTCGCACGCCGCAAAACACATCTACGCCGCGGGATTGCAAATGGAACGAGTGAAACGACTCGATCGTAGATCGGCGACCGATCCGAAGAAAAATCCGAGGCATTGATCTCCGAAACGCACGTGGAATTCCTATTCGGAGCCGCGGAAGAGCAAACACGATTATCGAATGGCCACAATTTTTCCTTGACTGGAACTCGTTTCGCTTGATTATGGTCAGCCCCGATCATGCCTGGCTACGCTTTCGAAATCGACGGTGCCGTGAAAACAGTAGGCTAAATCGATTCAATGCCAAATACTTCGGTCAGAGATTAAAGCGTGCTCTTCGATAAAAATTGTACAGGGTGCGCCATCTTTTATCGTCGATATGTGAATATTGAATAACTTAAAAAAAAAAACAACCGATTTCCGTACACGAGGTATTTTTATTTAATTTGGTCCTTTACAATTTATTTGGACTAGTTTTTGAATACAACACCAATCAAGTGGCCGCCTTTATTGGCCAAAGCAAGATGTGCCATTTTTGCTGCGTTCTCCATCACTTTTTCGAATGTTTGCTTTTCAAATAACCCCACAAAAAGAAGTCCAGAGGGGTCTAATCCGGAGATCTGGGTGGCCAGTCAGTGTCAACGTTGAGTTAACACAACTGAACGACTATTTTCAATGTCGAGCGTCACTATTTCGGCGCGTTGCTTCGGTGTGAAGCGATTCATGGTTAAAATTGTACTGAATTGACGTTTCAAAAAAATGTTTGCTCAAGTCAATCGGTTGATAAACGTTAAAGTTATTCAATCTTTACATACCGACATAAAAGATGGCGCACCCTGTAAACTAAAATTATACTGACTTTTTTACATTTCTTAAATAATTCACCTTTATATATTTATATTGTAATCGTATACGACAGACTCGTTCAAGTTCGCATGTTTCAGGCGAATAAATTAAACTCTGCTCTACGAATACACTGCAAAATTGGGCAAAGATTTTCGAAATTTTTAGACGAACACTCCACTGTGCCCCACTTGTACAACTCCGATTTGTACAAATCGATGCAACAAACTTCGACGAAAGAGAACGAGCCGATTCATTGTCCGCGAACGGTGTGCGAACCATACGGGGAAAGAAAAAATGCCCGGAAACAGATCGTAAAACCTCGACGGAATTGCGTCAACGGGCTCAAAGTTTAACAGGGAAACTGTGTGTAAAGAAACAATATTTCCAAGAGTTAGCTCTGTTGGTTCTTGAACGTTAATGTTTCGTTGGAAAACGAGTTTTTCCTTTGCCTTTCCACTTTCCTCGCGTTAGCGCTTGTTCGAACAGTGTCATCCTTTACACTTTACACAGTGCTCGCACGAGCGCGACGGAAGCGGCAAAAACTGTTTGCGATAATCGTAAAATTACACTGGCCCGATAACACAATTGCATCGGGCCGCGGAACAATTGATAATTACCGCTCAGAAATTGTTCACACGTATTGTACATTGCCGACGACCCTACATTGTAATCGAGCCGCTTTTCCGGAATTCATGAATATGCCTTTTGTCGTTCCTAAAGAAGAATCCTCATCTTGCTTCAATTATTCGCTGCATGACAAAACAACGTAGTGAAATGATTCTCTGCTCGCCGCAAACATAAATTCATTCCGAATGGAATATTAAGTAGATCGTGGAGAAAAGAGTTACACAAAATTTGAAGTAACTGTGGCGCGAAAAGTGTCAGAAATAGCTTTCGTCGACTGTGAATTTTCTCACAAAGAAAGAAAACCAAATGGGTGACGCTAATAATTTCCATTTATACACACTGATTCCCGACGGGGTTAAAGAGCATAGGTTCGTTAAACATTTGAATATTCATTCGGCGAAAAAAACGGAAACGCTTGTACATACATATAGTCCATTAGCGGGTCTAAGCTTGTCGGTTATGTCAAACTAGGCCGGCGGTTGGGTACTAGAAGAACATTAGCGTTTAATGCAACGTTTCTGTGTATACTGTAATAACGCAAACAACGAAGACTCTGGTCATCGACAAAAGGTTGAGTAGCTAATCGTATTCCCTGGGTCAAGTCACTTGTTCCCGTGTAATGTCAATGTCAAGATGGCTGCCACGTTGGTAAATAGCGTATCATAAAATCACGTACGGGAATACCGAATCATGCCGGATTATGAACGTTGACCGGAGAGATCGCGTGTAGGTAAATATCCACGGTGTTTGGTTTCCAAAACACATACACGCGCGCGCTCGCGCGGATTTTTTGAACCGACGTTTGTCGTGTAATTAATGCCATCGTACATCAACTTTTTAACCGACTTCGAAAAAGGAGGAGGCTACTCAATTCGATCTTATTGCGCCTTTTTCGCTTTTTTCTCTATGTATGTTCACCGATTACGCCGAGATGGATGGATCAATCAGGACGAAACCTTCTGCATTTTGTAGGGTATGTCTCCCGATTGGTCGCTTGAAAACAAATTCTGTATTTTTTCATTCTTTGCGGTTTTTATTGCAAATAACCAATAAAACAGAAATACCATCCTACGGTGTTCATTCACACTAAAAAGCGTGAAATAAAAAAATTTTATAAAAAAAGAATTCAACCAGCACTTCGAAGAAACGCACTAAAAAGTATGAAATAATTTCCATTTTATTTATGTGGATACACACAAACAGATGTTGCTGATTATGATTTCATTGGAATATGGTGAAGTTGGAAATCAGTAGGTGGGAAGAGAAGATCCATTAATATGTGAAATAATTTATTTATTTAATTTATTTAAGTCCGTGTGTATTCACATAAATTAAATGGAAATTATTTCGTACTTTTTAGTGCGTTTTTTCGAAGTCGGTTTAATTTTTTTTTTGTTTACTGTTCCAATTAGCTAGATTATATGCCAGAGCTTGGACATTCGAGGTAATCGTCGTTAATAACAGGTTCAATGCAAACAGAACATTGAAGTGGCAATTAATTTACCTTGTAGCAACCATTAGAGGCTTTTTTGCAACAAGTTTCTCAGCTGACCCCTAACTTTGTCAATGTTTTGACGGACAATTAAATGATCGAGGCGGATTCATTACAGTCATTTACAGACCGCTGATCGCGGAATGGAGAATTCTTGAAATCTTCTGATATTCTCACCATTTTGTGTTACACGTATTCACTTTAGTGTAATAGTTTATAATATATACAGTGCTGATTTTATGCATTTATAACAAAAATGGGTATGCCCAATTAAAAAATTTTAGAGGTTAAGAGAATTTAGAAACACCAATGCATTATTTACAATCCACTAAAATTATTAAAGCAGGAAAGACATTTTTCCTCGGCTCCTGCTTCTTAAAATTGACGCAGAAAATTTTTATTTTGCATGACGATCCGCAGTCTAATAATACATGGCTGTTGCCAAGACATTCAAGACAAGGTATATTAATATAATCAGAAGACAGTACCTTATTGACTTATTGATAAACAACTTTTATATATGAAAAGCTTCTTCAAAGTTAACTTCGACGTTTCGGAGCACGTTTGGAAAGGAAAGCCATGGATTATAAATAAATAATAATAAAATCCGCAAGGAGAAAATAGACGATCTGCAGAAGAACTTAGAAGACCAGTGTTCTAATGGAAAATCGAACGAATAAGATTTAACGATGCTCGGAGAAGATCGTCGGAGATGGTTAATTTTATGCTCGAGAAGATAATAGGCAATTCGGAATTCGCGGATCGAGCCTCGATCGGCAAGGTCCGCCGGTAGATCGTTCCGTGTCGTCACGTTTATTATCCTGTTTCCGTGAGCCGCGAAACATGCGCGCATTCAAATCACCGAGAGATCGCGGAGCCTCCTCGCTAGGAAATCAGAATTGCAATGTAAACTTTTGCGATGTCTGTGGATTTTGTGGGGGAAAAAAGCTGGGTCTGTCCTTGTCGTTAAAATTAATTGTTGAGGGAAGAGACAAAGAGACCATTGCTTGATGACACCGCAGCGAATTTCTACAACATGGAATGACTCCGAAAGAAAGAATTCCACAATTTCCCTGGTCACTTCTAGGATCATTCTCCGATAAAAGAAGTCAAGGTACAAACCCAACAATGACGAAATTTCAGCCGGAAATGGAAATGACGTTACAGTATGTCATTCAACGGAATTCCAGGCGTGTGGTTCACTCCTAATTTCAGAAAGCTACGCTCCGGCCAGAGGTAGATCGAGCTTAACCTTGAACTATAGATTCTCAGAAAAATAAAAAGAACACTGACGCTACGTAAACGATTGTCGATGTGCCACTACGGTAACTTTGAGAAAAAGAGATCGGGCAACGATCTGCTCGGGTGCATCGTAATTTTAGTTGCGAACAAAATTTTTCCCGCTTAGTAGATCATTTTTCAAGTTTCACTGGTTTCCTGAATTGCTATGATTTTGAAGATTCAAGTATCCTCTTTACAATGGTATCGCGAAATTTGAAAGACCGTCGATTTGTCGCCTGGGATTCAGCGATGCTGCAACGTAGATCGACGATGCAATCGAAATTGCACGGCGAGAAAAAAGAAATCGCGCCATTAAATCGTGACTGTCATCGAGGATGACCGTTGCACAAGTCGGTCTCGAAAAGAATCGATCGTTAAGGACTATTTTGGAATGGAAAGGGATAATCGAGGACCGCGAAAGTGTGGCGGGGCCACTCTAAGCCGAGAATTTTCTCCCGTGACACGCGGGTGACGAGCGTAATCACAGTCATTATGATAATCCCGACGCTTAGCGGTGATTATTAGAATTCTTGTGCAACGCCCGCCAAACGTAATTAACGTCGTCCACTACAATGAAAATTCGCGTGTCCTTTGCGATCGAACGTTCTCGACTTATTATAATCACTTATTATTTATCATTCAATGAGATCTCTTGTGGAATTTCCAACTTCGACCTGGATCTATGATTATAAATTGTGGAATAAAAATTAGAACGATTAGAATCCTCAATGAAACAGTTGATACAAAAGTTTTGTTATTTAGGAACGATTCGGTTAATGCAATTTTCTGCATTCGATCTGTCGGAAGAAATGTTTGAGGCCGACGAAGATCAAACACGGTCCCGCTAATTTTTTCCCGACTAAAAGCTAGCATAATCGCTTATTCCACTGTTCCACGTTCTCGCATAACAGGATATTTGATCGCGCGGGTTTTTACACCGTTCGGAGTCTAATTTTCACTTCGTGCTCATTAATTGAATGAATCGAATTGGTCGAAGGGAATTGTAAATCTCCAAGTTGAATAAAATCGTGTTTCCCGCAAGTACGAAATAATCTAACATCGCAATTTCTTTATTTTTGCATTATATTTATCTATCAATAGAGCACCGCAGATAAGAATCACGTGGTTCTCGATGTAAGCACTTGACTTCGCTTCGATCTGAATTTATATGTAATTATCCGTCCTCTTTGACGAGAAACGAAGCGTGGACAATGCTGAACTATGCTAGCAGTATAAATAAAATCGCAGAAAATTGTTACAAGGCGGCACATGCCAGCGATTTTTAGAGCTCGGTAGGATTCTTTGAAATAAAAATCAATAAAAATTATTTCAGCCGAGAAAATATTTATGTTCACCATTTATTTTGCAATTGCCTCAAACGTTGTTGTCGTAGCACCAAAAAATTGAAAAATTAAAAGAAAAATGCTTTGAAATCGGGGAGACATGAAAAATGAAGAATGTTTGAAATGTTGAAGATTGTTCACCAACTTGCAGAACTGTTCACGGACGATGTCGAACGAACGAACGAACGGGCGAACTGTTCGCGAACGATCTCGAAGAAGTGAACGGTTGTTCCCGAATGATCGAGGCGGATGAAAGAAAATCCGCGGACGATTCACTGGTACTCACCGTGCTGTGTATCGAAGGACGAGAATCGTCTTTCACTATCGAGAGATCGTAATCACTGGTTGCGACGGGAGCGATCGAGGAACAGATTTGTCGGATCGACGATGCTACTGCGACGGGATCGGATCGTTGTCTGGATCGTTAGGTCTCTCGGTCAGCTAGCCAGTAGCTTGGAGAGGCACGCTCGTGCTCGACCACCTTCGTGGAAACTGAAGCCCCGGCATCAAAACCGAGTTTTATATCGGCATAAACGCTCGTGACACCTGTGCCGGGCACGTTGCTCCTCCGCGTCCCAGCCCGGTAGGCCCCCCTCGCTTAGGATCTACAAACCCCACCAACTCGCCTCCGGGACCAATTGTCGCCCCCCCGGTCCCGTGTCGATCGTTCTCGATCGTTCAAGGGTCAGATTCTCGGCACAGGTTGCAGTCTCCCCGAACCAAACATCATTTCAGAGTAGTCGATCGCCGGACTCGGCTCGACCGTCATCGATCGAATTCCTACAGTGGTCCATCCGGAGGATCCATCATCGACCGCGGCGATAGTTGCATCCCCGATCCCGAGGAATGTTTGCATTTGAACCACCGCCGGGAAATCGATCCTTCGAGTCTGTGATCTACGATTAAGTCGAACGATTTCGGTTTTGAAGGACCGCGTGAGATCGAGGGATCGCGTGTGAGAGCCCATCCGCGGCTGTGTACTGCGATTTTGTAAAATAGCTCCGAGTGCGAAGCGTTAAATTCTTCTAATGTTTCGACTGATTTAAATTGGATCTCCACTGATTTTTGTTATAAATAATTCTGCGATTAGGAAATCGGCGGATGTGTACTTCGTAAAAGTCTGTGATCTCCGGTTCTGAAGAATTTTTTTATTCAGATTACCCTACTCTAAGGGTTGAAACGATAAATTCGATAGAGAAGAAGAAAAGAGAAAAGATAGTAGTCAACGACAGGGTTACCGTGGCGTCGTTAGTTAATTATGCTTGCAACAGGGTGACATAATCCGATAGACGGTATTGTTACGGCACAGTGTTATGCAATTGTTCGTAGTTATGAACACAGATGAACCTGAATTATAATCGATTACGCATTTACGAATACTTCGGACTTGTCATTGTAATCTTTCCACTGTTCACACGGAATGGAATCTTTCTCTAAGCGAAAAGAAAATTTATACCTTTCCTACGGCTACGTTTATTTTAATGCTTGAACTATTTGTTAGGTTTTGTGTAAAATCTTCGTGACGAGTAAATGCGGCAAGGTATATATAGATAGATATATCGATAAAATATCGGTAACAAAAATTATTTTAATCAGTGATATGTTTGCCACGATTAATAAATTTTAGAATAAGATTTATTAAATTTTCGGCTATGAACATTTTTATTTGTTCTTGAAAATCCACAGTTCTTTAACTAATTATCATTATTATGAAATTTTGGCAATCCTCTATCACCTCGATGCATCTCCGACGTTGGCAAACACACTAATTATGATACTGCTCCTCGAGGATCCACTCAATACTGAAATTATTATTTCGCAACAGCTGTGCTTTTTGCGAAGCGATTCGGACTGCGTCGTGGTGCAATTAACGCTAGTTAAAAATTTTTAATAGTGCCCGGACAGCAATAATAATACAGAAGGCGAACTTTAAGAAGCGACAACGTTGGAGATCAATTTCAAAGAGCAACACCGCTAAGAATGAACATTGAGTAATTTCGGATCAAGTTTATACAAGAAACAACGTAAAGATATCGACCGAAAACACTTCGAGGAGGTAAACATTCGATCAGACGCGCGCGCGGATGTATATTGTTAAATATCGGTGCCAGTCTACCGATTTAATGCGGGCAACTGATCTCCTTGTAACATTTCCGAAAAGTTAATAACCGAAAGGCTATGGATTCGCGGGTATCGGTAATTAAGGCTCGGCCGAGTGTTCCCATTCTGGATCATGCTGTTTCATAATACAGATTTAAAGGGGGCATGATATGGATTCGTCATTCAGCAGGTTAAAATAAGTTTGTGGATGTTGTGCGCACACGACCTTGCCGGTTAACGACGCGATCCTGCGACTAAGGAACAACCCGTTCACCTTCAACCGAGATGCACAAAACAATCACCTTCCATTCCAGTGCAAGTGCATAAATATCATCGATTCCCTTGACCTTGTGATACTTATTAACACGTGATACATATTAACCCCCATCTGGCGCTCAATTTCACGAACTAAATCTTGTCCGTCGGTGTCAAATTTACACGCCGGTAATAGATCGTCGAACTAACGAGATAAACAGTTGTTTTCGATGTTTTCTTAAAACCTACAAGGTTTTTCGGTTATGTGTTTCGCATCAACCCCTTGCCGTGTTTTGACGAGCCGGACTCGTGATGAAGGTTTTTAACAAAGTCTAACAAATATTAATGTTACGCGTTTCATTATAGTTGAAATGAAATTTGTTTCGTTTGCAATCAATATTTAAGCATTACAAAATATACAGGGTGTTCGGTAACTGGTGGTACAAGCGAAAAGGGGGTGATTCTGCATGAAAAAATAAGTCGAAAATATAGAATAAAATTTTTATTTTCTATTCCATATATTTTCGACTTATTTTTTTCATGCAGAATCACCCCATTTTCGCTTGTACCACCAGTTACCGAACACCCTGTATACAGGGTGAGTCTCGTAACGTGACGATCTCAAATAACTCGTAAGTTATTTGTTGTACAGAAAAAAATGTTCGAACAAATGTTGCACAAATGGGTTAAGAAAATAAAAGATATAAAAAGTTTCGGGAAAATTTACCTACAAATAAGAGAACAATACAACCTTTTTGTTTCGGGGAAACTGTGTGAAATTGACACGAGGGACGGATGGGGGTGGACTGGACTACTCGAAGTCCCGCGATCCTACTACAATCCTCTCGCGACCACAGCGATCAACCGAAAAAATTCGATATTTCGTAAAAATAAAATATTTGATTTGACGCACTAAGCTCCGAAAATAAAATATTCGATTTGATGTAGTAATTTTTGGAAATGGATATACTGTGTCGCCGAGATAAACGTGCAATTATCCGTGCGCGTTGTACAGCGAGAAAATTCTCGATCGAAATGGGATTACTCCATTTTGGAGAGCAATTGCTAGTCTGCGGTAAATGAGTTTGGCAAACCGCATCTCCAATCTCCTCTTCCTTTCTGTTTCTGTGTTAGTCATCGTTTTCCGTGCACACACGCGTGTCTCGGGATTTACCTCGTGAGCATATGCTACATATTTGCCACTGGTTCGTGACTTCTCGGTGAAACACGAGGCCAACGTTGTCCCGCAGTCCTCTCTGTAGTATGATCTGACTCAGATTAAGGTTTACATGCGTCAGGGGATCTTCAGATTAAATAATGAAACATGTGAAACGCTCTGGAGATTCTACAATCAAATGCGACTAGAATACACAACGAAAACGCGTGTCTAGACCATCATCAAATCATTTTATCAAACCGTGTCGCATACAATTCGTGTCCTATCGAAAAAAAACATCGTGAAAACACTTGATCAACGATTCAA
The DNA here is from genome assembly GCA_028455605.1 of Lasioglossum malachurum. Taxonomy (NCBI): domain Eukaryota; kingdom Metazoa; phylum Arthropoda; class Insecta; order Hymenoptera; family Halictidae; genus Lasioglossum; species Lasioglossum malachurum. The sequence continues at coordinate 26,728,428 of CM052311.1, read as the reverse complement.
TCACAGTGTGGTGATTGAAAATCGTGTCTGAGGCATTGTCGATAAATTTTATCAAGCTGTTTTCAATACGATTCGTGTCTTCTTCGGAATTCATGACTTCATCAATTCATGACTACAAATCAAATGTATTAATCCCTTTGCATTGCGTTGTCGCCGACGATGGAGACATCACTATTATTACACATTACGAAACGTAAAATTTTCATTTCGTTGAGGAGATTTATAAAGTTAATCTTGTTTTATATAACGTAACTAAGAAATAAATATTTTGTTTTATTGCGGCAACCGTATTTTTTTATTATATATACAGGGTGTTCATTTGGGCATGTGAGCCGGATCTCCTACATGAACACGTGGTTCCAAGAAGGGGGTAAAAGAATCACGTAGACCGCGAAGCCTCCGTACGTAACACTGTAGACGTTTCCCCGCGAGTGACCGGTTACGAAACTTTTGAATCTTTATTAACAAATTTCGCCGTGCGACGATAATTGACGAGAATTGATTCTTTGCGTCGCATCGCGTCGCGTCGTCGTCCGCAGTTCTGGTCCTACGTCACTACCGGTGTCTGTTCGCGACTTACCGCCATTTGTGATGTATGAAAACTGATTTTCTGATTAATAAACTGTACAAATGGAAGTACATATGTGTATTTATTGCAGCCTGCCGAGTATTGAGCACCGTTCACGCGTGTCTAAATAAGTATATAATTTAATCTAAATAAATAGATAAGTAATTTTAAATATTCTTAACGGGTGAAATCGATTTGATTTGATTTTTGTTTGTCTTGTGGAGAATTATCGTCAATAAAGAATCTGCCATTTCTTCCAATAATATGGTAAAAAACTATTAACATTTGTAGACCAGAACTTTTGTGAAAAACGAATTGAACTGTGAACTTTTGTGAGAAGCATGAACTGTGACTTGATAAAGTTCGCATCTAATTAAACTCTGACAACCGATGAATTAGGCCTCATCTGTTTCAGTTTAAAATCGTTCTAATGGGCCGTTGACGCAATGAATTTTAACTTGCGAATACATAATTGTGCGGCACGCCGGAACGATTATCGGATAAAAACCGTGGAAATCACTGTTTCTTCTGATCATTTATTTAAAGTATCGTAAAATTTGATCACAGATTCCTGATCACAGGATTGATCACAGTTCCCGAAGACCTTGTGGTCCCGGCTGTGACCCTGAGACCGGGTATACCCGCGATACATCGGCGTCGATTGTATCGTTTTGGAGTGTCGAGAGTCGTGGGAGACGCCTTGGACTTTCACGTGCAAGAAATAGCCGGAAGAGGACTTTTTCTTCCTCGGCATTTCCGATGAATCGCACAGAAAATTCGATCGCTGAGGTCCGCCAAAAATGTGTTTCCTCTTTGAATCATTTTAGGAACTGCAAAACGACAATTTTGATTAACACCCCTAAAATTTGCACATTTTCAAATTCGCATTATAAAATCCGCAGTTTAATCATAATCATTGCAATTCCCAACGCGGAAGAGGAAATTTAACTATAGAATCACCACGATAATCATGTTTTTTATTGACTAAGATTAATAACTCGTTTAGAGGACACATGTTCTCAATCGATGGCTTGTTTGATGGCTGCCGACAACAAATTCGCTACGGTGAAGTGTTTGCTATTCGAGTCGCAGCGTACTTGGAATATGGAAGAAGTAACTTGACACTGTAACCTCCAGCGAGCTTATAGCGAATCTAAGATTGCTTTTTTGTTTTGGTAAGCTAATTATTTGATCGATTAGAGAGGTCGTTTCAATTGACATTAAGTCGAACGTGGTCTTTTTATCATTGCATTATGTAACTAATGATTCTAGCTGGTCGAATTAACTCGTTGGCTTTTTGCCGCAACAATTATAGTACTTACTTATTTGTATCTCAATGAAACACTATGCTCACCGATAATGTGTAACATTGATCCGCAAAAAAGACGACAGTTAGTTAATAGATGCGCTCAGTTTGTTAATGCTGTTAATATAGCATTTTTAAAAATATCAAATACGTCTACTTTTATTTTTCTGATATGATGTGTAGTTCTCGAGATACCCCCAATTTTCAACGATTTTTTACCCATTTTGATTTTTGTCCATTGCAGTGCCATCTGTGAACCAAAATCCTAGGTCAAATTTGTGTATTTTTTTCTGAAGAATCCAAATCTGCAATGTAAAGTGGGGGTTCCCATTTAAGTTTTTTATCTTCCCCCAGGGGGTGGCGGTGGGGGGTCGAGTTTGGTATCATTGGATGTCCCCCTTCGCGACGAACAACTTTCATTACCCACTTGTTTTGATCCGATGCATAGTTCTCGAGATATTTCAACGTCTTCCGATAAATCGTCCACCCTGTATGTACAGCGCAGCGTAACGTTGTTTCTGTCAGCGCGAACAGCGTGCCCTGTTTAGACAGAAATCGCTTATCCGCAGAGCAGCGAATAGTAATTAAACATATGTATTGTAGTCTCAGGGTCTCCAGCGTAGCTCCAAGCAATGAACTTTCGCAGAGGCCGCAAGAAGTACGTCACTTTTCGCGACATGTGAAACGGCATGGTCGAATGATGCGGCGAATTTTTCTGCGCAATAAGCAAACGATAAACCAAGTTGAAGTCGCGTTAATCGAATCGTATACTAACCATGGGCAAGCAAAACGGGAGAGGCACGCGAAAAAATGTTCGAGACGATTATCGAGAGCGTTAAGTAAACGTGAGACCGACACCAAATTTTGACTATCTGTCGCATCGTTAATCGGCCGTTTCCTGACAAGCGTGTAAACAAACGTGTCGGACAAGAGGATCATCCTCGGACAGTCGAGTGCGAGATAATCATCGTTTCGATTCGGCACACGGAACAGGCAAAGAGTAGGGATACAATAACTTTTTAGAGAGAGAGAGAGAGAGAAAGACAACCCCCATACAATCAATTTAAAGATCCATTCTTGCACCGAAAATATCGCCTTCGTTTTTAGTAATACAAGAAAATGTTTCAGGCAGAAAATGTTCGGTTCAGTGGGGCAATTATCGTGACGGAGAAGTTTTTTTTCTCTAGCTCACATTTTCCGATATTTTAAGGTCATCGTCGTAACATTATAGCTAATGAGAAGACAAATACAACCGCATATAATATGTTGACCTCCAAATGACTTTCGAAGGAGTTATTCTTCGAAAAGCATTAACACTGAAACATTGTCGAAAGACATCTCTTGTTTACAAACTGACGTATTGTCTAGCATTTTCAAGAATGTGTTAAAAAATGATAAGGAAGATTGTACAGTATTTAATCATAGTAATATAGTATGACACGAAGAGCTACTAAAAATTTGTGGCAGATCAAGGCAAACGCGAATTGAAAGGGAGTCAGCGTTATTATAAACAGTTAATATTGTGATAGCGGTGGTCCATCGGCCGATACATCGAGTAGCATGAATAATTCACTGCTGACGAGCACTTATCGGGATACGCGGCTCGAATGAAAGGCTGTTAGGCGATCCCGAAATTCGATGAGCTTCGTCGGGACTTTGCTCAATGAACGCGCTCGTTGCTGGCGATCGTTGCGCAATCGACAATCAGCGGATCGACACGCAGATATCCGTGTAAATACGCCATAATGCGTCAGAAAACCCGTTTTCGGACAGTATTCCACATCTTAAAAATACATTATTTGCGGAAGGGTGAATTTGGAGTGCAAACCAAGGCTAACCCATTGAAGTCTTGTAATCCTTTTATAGAATCGTATTTCATAGTTCGCCCATTTATTTTTGCCGTAAATGCATAAAATGTTTAGAGATCGGCGATCGTCTTGAGGGTTGACCGACTGAATGGAACAAAGCATCATATCGGTAGGACGGTAGGCACCGGCGCGCGTCATCTTAAATGATTAATGAAGTCAATTTAAATGATTATCCGGGGACCAACAGCATCGGCGTAGTCGGATAACTCGTAGTCGGAAGTTCCCAAGGTCTCGAAACTCATCTAATAACGTAGGCGTTCTCCGGCGCCCCTGTTTCCCTCTGTCTTCGAGAACCGGGGACCTTGTGGCGGTGATTGCGTTTTGTTGTACGTTCGATGACCTCTCACTCTCACGAGCGAGAGCCGATTCGATGGTTAGGTTACACCGGATAGTTGTACTGGAGGCTGCTTTCGACAAAGAAGACAAAGAGGACCTGTTTCCATCGTCTTGTTACCTCTACGCCCGTCTCACCCGCCGCACTTCCACGCGATCCCCTTTTCCATTCTCGTTCGACTCTTTCCTAACCTCTGTTTACGAAATCGGCGGCTGTCCCTTAGCGTTCGGTTTAAGTCTGCAAGAACGAACAAAAGAAATTGACTTAGTAGATTATTTTAGGTGGGAAGGTATTCAGGTTTACATTTTGTAAAATTTTTATTACAATGTGTGCTTGAATAAAGAAATCTCTCGAATCAGTTTCCATGCAAGCAACTTCACAAGTTTCGTAGGTTTAAAGGAAGCTATTTTAAAATGAATGGAATGATAGTACTATAGAATGGAATTTTAAAATTAATGGAACGCTAATAATAAATAGGAAGCGATTCTAAAATTAACGAAATGATAGCGTGTGCGAGTTAGAACGCCATTTTGAAATTCCCGAGACATCATTCTGCTAGAATCGTGGCAGCGTCGTAGAATGGACAGCGTTGTTCGTTGGAATTTCTAAAAAATTCAAAGAACGACCTTGCAAATTTCGATTGCTGCATGTTGGGACTTGAACGACGTGACGGTGTTAATTAAATGAAACGGCGTGTTACCGCGATGATAATTGGAAAACGTTGTTGAAGATGGCCGAGGGGGAAAATGTATGCAGAGGCGGTAGAATGATCGCTGTCTGCGTTGTCATCGTTCAATATACGTACAAATGCGACAATAACTTGTTTTCACATTCTAAGCAACAGAACAAACGTTTCGGTATGATAATATACTGTTTCTCTCTTACGAAGAGTGTTGTTTTCAAAGCAGTACGAATATTCAACCGTTCGGAACGTATGAATAACCTAGAAAAATTTTCTATCAAACAGCGATCAGAATCGATTGTTTAACCAACGAGTGAACCAGGGAAGGAACTAGAATTACGACAATACGATTACGCCACACTAAACAAGAAGCTCATTTCGAAGTCGTTCACTTCTAAAACGCAACGTATTAATATGTATCGGATTTCGTAATGCATTCATCCGGAACAAATTATCGCATCGAATGATCGTTTCCACGAGCATAATCGCCGACAGACGTCAACGGAGGCGCGACGCTTTCTAATTATACGTTCCACTGTTTTCATAAAAGAAACATCTCGAAAATTTCTGGCTTCTGTGCGCGTTCCAGACTGCTAATTGTTCTTCCAAATGTATAACTCGTATTGAATTATTGCAGAGCGGAAATCTGAAGGACGTTCACGCCGGCCATAATCGACGATCGGGGAGTTTATGGCGACAGTGGCCCGTGGGATCAAGGAAATCGATTCGATTGACGCACGGTGAGCCTTCGTTTCGCGCGTACTCTTTTGTTTCCGTGGATCGCGGAAAGTTTGATTGTATGCTAAAACGACACGCACGTAGAAAGTGATTCCCGCCGCAATATAATTTACATCGGGAGCATAATTATTACAAACGGGCGTACACGTGCACGTTGATCGGACGAAGCGGAAGAAGCCTTCCAAAGAAAAATCGGCGGCAAGGTGGACTACGTTCGTCCTTGAAGTACTTCTTGCGGCTGGAGCCGGTGCCGATGCCCTCTTGCGTTTATGTTTGCGTTCACGCTGTGCCATGCCGCCGCGTTCCAGAGAAACAACGCGGCATTTATTTATTTATTTGTAATACAGTGGATCGAACAATGGCAATGGCCACACGTCAGAAGCCGCGCGTCTAAATCACACGATTTCCATAGAGTCATGTAATCTCGGCAAGCTACCACTCTGATTATGGAGCATCGAGCGGCTCGACAGCAGGACAATTTTAATGCTCACGGTCTCGTTAGAATTGCAAGTCGCGAAACATCATGTGGAAGACACCGGGAACGTTGCCTTTGTTGACGATGCCTCGCTGCTTGACATTTCGCTGCCCCAACATCGCGAACGTTCGCGAATATTTACATCGTTCGAAGAACAATCATTATTGTCCGCGATTACGTACCGATATTTCTGCAATTTACGTTATACCTACGTTAAAGTTTTAGGAAATTTAGAATAGTATGTATGTTTCTAAATATGTAAAATTTGCTATTTTTATGCGATTAGGAAGTTCGGAAAGAATTTGATGTTAGGATTATGAGTATGAACAAGAAGCATATATTAACACTTCAAATTCCGGCGACCAATTTCTGTCGAATGAAAGCTACTTTTCAGGGTTATTACAGCGAGCCGCTGGTCAGTCTAATGACCCCAACGAGTTTTATGAAATCTTTCATCGTACGAGGAACATGTGTACCATTTCACATCGAAAAACAGAATTTAGTATTGTCATAAAAATGTAGATTTTGTCTAAAAGCAAGATATTGATGATAATTTTCCCCAAAGTATCAATCTAATCGACTATTGCGCAACGTAATACGGTAAGAATGAGTGTTCGTGATCGCTACCTAACATTTCTAAATCCTGCTTACAATTGTAAGTGTATCTAATTAGTATCTAATTCGTATCTAATTAGATGGACATTACATCCTTTCTGTTGATAGAAGAAATTCCTTCCTGGAAATCAGGTTAAAAAGATAAAAAAATTTGTTATTTGCCATTCTAGAATTGAAAATTGTGTACAAGCTTTTGACAAGTGTGTCATTTTCACTTCTGTTTTGCAACGCCTAAGACGACGAGCGAACGTGATCAAGATTACGAATAGCCCCGAGCCGACATTCGTTTATATTATAGCCAATCAATAGCTGTATAATTAATCAACATATTTAAACAAAAATATTACGACGTACTCTCGAAAATACACTCTTTAAAACGCAAAAACATTTGTCTAATAAAGTCTTCCAGTTTTCGAGAAAAAATTCCCGAAGATGCCCCTTCCTCGGACTCTAGACTGAGGGTTGTGACACGCGAGTATTACGATTCGCACGCGCAAATATTTCCAGTGATGGTGCGCAGCAGCCACGCGGAAATTGATATTCGGTGAACGTACGAGCCACCCGCATCCACGGGACACCAGACCAATCGCCATTAGGCTCTTCACATAGTTTACTATCGTACGTTGCTTGCGATTCGATTTGCAAGACTGGGTGGCCGCTCGCCCGCGAATCTGTTTTTGCGCAGTGGCCGCGCATATATTTTGTAGCTGAGATATTGAAATCGAGTTTCGGGATTCGATCGAGGGGACCTTGCCGATCTGGCATTTCCATAAGTGCACGTAGTACGTCGAATTAAATGGCAGGTATACTCATGAGTTAATTATGCGACAAACAAATTACAGCTTTATTGCATAACCGTCCAATTAGACATGGTAATTCTTCTAGATTGGACTACATAAATAAGCAGAATAGAAACATATTGACTGGCTGTCTCGTAATCTGTACGTCAGTTTGGTTTTTTTGTCTTTTGTTAATTAAAATACGTGCAATTTCGAGGAAGGAATGGAAACATTATAGCTTTCAGCTTGCTGGTTATAAATTAGGTACAATATTAGACTGTTCTGCTCTGATTAAATAAAGTTCGATAAGCTAGTCGAACGTGGAAACGTATGGCTCGCGATATTGCGAAATCGAATAAACTATGCGAAAGTTAATGAAATTACTTGCTTGGAAATTGCAATAATTAAACTGCAAATTGAATGGCTGAACGTACATAAAGCAACGGTTGTTTCTTGGAAACTGTCGATGTGAATTGCAGTAACAATATTTTAGCTACACATAACAATTAACAGTAGCGGACAATTTTTCGCATAGACGAGAGTCGCGAGACTTTGACTAGGATGACGCGAGCTATAATACTGTCGATCACGAGCATGTATCAGGATGTTTGCAGGAGCAATTTGTGCCCAGCTCGTTTGCATTCTCCTCGTTATCATTCCTCATACGAGTTTGGTTATAGAATTACTTAGATAAAGAATTTCGCGGCATTCTCACGTTCACATCGTAGTCAAACGAGACACGGTAATATTTAGAGAACCGAAGTGTCACAGATGGTTGGGAGAACGGCTGGAAGTAATTAAAATTATAGTTAAAAATTAACAAGGCCATCTAAAAATAATGGAAAGTGGATGAAGCTGATGAAACACAGCCAAAAGTAGTCAAGGATAACCAAAAGCGCCCGAACGAGGACGTTGGCTACGAAATGGTGATTATAGAATTGCCAAAACTGCATAATCAAGTGCTAAAATGTATGTCGAATGTTACGAGAATAATTCATTGAATTGTGAAACTGCGAATGACAATAATTAAAGAAAAATGTGTTTAACGTGGCCGCAGTTGTCTAGAAGACAACAAGAATATTTTTAAGAGACTTGGGAATGGTCGAAAGAGTAATTGAAAATAGAATAACCGGGACTTATTTATTATTTAAAATAGAATTTGCCCAACACTGACGTCATTAGGCTATGCACTTCTTATGTCTTTTTTCTAAAGCCCAGTCATTTTGACTGGTTTCGGTGAAAAAATAGTTATATTTTAATATATAACATATAAATTAGTCTCGGTAAAAAAACATTCCCGAAGAATGTATCCATTTGGTACACTGTGCGGCGGGTCAATGGGAAATCAGGCAAATCTGTGGCCAATCGCCGCGCGCGCCGCTCAATTTTACTTTCGTCGGCGATAATCGACTGACGTTCACCAATTAACGCCGTTGTAGAACCGCACGGCCAAGGTCAACCGCAACCGTTCCGACCAAAGAATCGACGATCCCTGTCTACAGTTTGCGACGTCATTCGCAACGATGACTTGCATCCCACATATAACTTTCTTAGAACTAGACCGAGTTGTATTTTTTCCTGAGAAGCTGAAAGAGAGGAAGAGAGAGAGAGAGAATCTTCACTCGAAGGCGAAATATTTATGAACGTTCACTGAACAATGTCAGTGCAATAGTTCGTGCCCATGTTTTAATACGAAATTGAATTTTTTACATTGAACTACTATAAAAGCCATGAACTTTAAACCGAATCAAATGTAACAGTTCAGACATTAGGTGCAAGTTTAATATGCACCGTTTTATGTAAAACGCCAATTCGATTTCCGTTTCGACTAGATTAATGAGATTATGCAATTCCGCGATAGATTCGCTTGACACGCAACTTACGGTTACGGAAAAATAAGAAAGACAAAGTTTCTCATAACGTTCTCCCGCATCTCTTTTTCGTAGGTCATAATAAAATTTGATTTTGTAGGGCTTTTTATAAAAGTCGTTTATTATATGCGCGTGTTGCTTGGTTTACCAGGTCAACGAGGTACATACTGTTTTCTGTTTCTTAACACGCCTTGTCTTCAGTGATTATAAACACTATGACAGTTCGCGCGGCCATGTATTATAAATATAGAATTCAAAATTGTTGAAAAATTTTTAAAATCGAAAATGTACAGGGTGAGTCACCTAACGTTGCCACTTCAAATTATTTTTGTTGTTTTTAAAGCCTATAAATATGAATACTACTAGCAAGTAGACTGCGAATTTTTAATGGCTAATGCAAAATAATAATATTCTGTGTCTGTTTTAAGACACTTAGCTTAGTTTTGAAAAATCCCTTTTGTATTTTTGCATGTAACCTTGTAAATCATAATTTTTGGAAAATCTTTTTTGCATATATCATTCCGTATCTAATTGATTATAAACAATCAGGTCATTTGGTGTAATTATAAAAAAGTTATTAGTCTTTAAAAGTTGTACGAATACTTTGTACACCCACTGTACATATGTATACGAACATTCGAAGGAAACGTGTGAATCGGTAAGAGGGAAAGTTGTTCGAGCAGCAGACTTCCGGCGCTGTGCGAATCGATTCCGATGGTCGGCATAAAAACTGGGACAGCTTTGACAATAGATTTATCGAGTGCCATCAATTCGGTGGTCCCGCTACGCGCTGAAAATCAGGAAGATCGACAGTCGACGAACCCGTTACGCGACGGAATGTACTGTTAAACATTCGATTACGTGAGCGCCGATCGCCCGCGGCTGTGTTTCTCGGCGAGGTCGTTTCTCTCCCGAACTTTGAACGGAGCCGATCTATCACGAATCTGACAATTCATTGTGTACCCTTGCCCCGCCCCGTTCAAGGTCACCGTCCGATTCGGACGGTTACGGTGTTAAAGCCATTTACCATCTAGTTAATTGACGAAGCCGATGACGACACAGTTGACATTTTGGCCTTCGATCGTCGGATTCGTTGGTCTTCTTTTATTTCTACGTGAACACCCTGCGTCGATAGAAGAAAAATTTCGATTAGCTGCCCTTGCGGCTTTGTTTGACATTCGGTTCACGGCCACTGCCCCCGAGATCGGTACTCGTGCGTTTCCGTGGCATCGGCAACGAAATTAATTGTCACGGTCATTGTCGCGTTGGCCACGTGCGATATGAAGGTCGTCGCAGACTAGAACGCCCCGCCGCCTCTCCGGCACCGCGCGCCTTTCCTGTTTTCGGTTTCTCCTATGTAGTTCATAGTTGTATGTTTTACATCACGCACGGACAAATTTTTGCTCGATCGGAGGCATTTCCAAGACGTACGGCACTACGACCGCCACGGGGAGCGAGACCCGCGGCCGGGAGAAGTGGGGATATCCCTTGAAAATGCCTCTGATCGAGCAAAAGTTTGCCCATGCGTGATGTAAAACATAGAACTACGAACTACATAGAGGAAACCCAAAACAGCTGAAGGCGCGCCGTGCCGGAGAGGCGTTCTAGTGTGCGCGACCTTAATGCATTTATAGCAAAATTGAGTAGACATATGAAATTTAGAATTTCAAGTTTTATCATTATCTCGTCGGATTGTGTACTGTACAGGGTATTTCACCTAACTTGACCACCTTAAATATCTTTGTTGTTTTTAAAGATACGTCAAACGTCTGAAGAACAAAGTTGAATGGTAAAATGGGGCTCACAGATACCAAAAAATTTTTGGCTTTTATGTAATTTTTTTTTTTAGAGATATGAAGGTCACCTTCATTTTTTTAAATGGAGCGTTCTATTTTTTATACCACAGATCGATAGAGTATCAAATTCTGAGTATGAAAGTGCTGACCTTCATATGTCCTAAATCTAATAGCTAACGAGATATTCTTTAAACAATTTTCTTTCTTCTTTTGATAATATCTCGTTAACTATTAGGTTTAGGACGTATGAAGATCAACACTTTTACACTCAGAATTTAATATTACATAACCGGTATAATATCACCTTCAGAGAAGCTGATATTTGATCCACTGAGTGAAAGTTCAGTCCAGAAATTAAGCATCGCGGTATAGTTATGTTTCCAACACATGCCTGATCGTTAACCTCGAGCTTGAATAATGGAAAAACGTCATACCTAATGCCTAACGATTTCTTATCGTTCAGAAATTACAAAACAGAAGATCGAGAGTTAATAATTAGTGAACGATCTAATCTGATTCCCGGAGGCGTTCTCTCGAAGAATTGTTTGCATTCCAGCAGTTAGCTCCGTCGAACTTCGTACCCTTGAGGATCTGGAAACGGCGGAATAATGATTAACGAATCGAGGTGGACCGTCTGAACATTGATTCGCCGAAAGCAATGGTGTCCCTTTCTATTCGGGTGTACAAGTTCATCATTGCGCAACAACCCTGTCGTAGATTTCGGAATCGAAATCGTAAAACAGAGCCAGGTCGAGGTCGCCGAATTACAATCACTAATGTACCCTTTGATTAGATAGTCTGATTTGTTAACAGAAACGCCGACACCAACTACGACCTTTCAATTAATGGCTCGCATCGGTTCCGGATCATACGTACAACGGGTGTACAAAGTATTCGTACACCCACCATTTGGCACCACTGTGCGTCGGTGAGATGTTTCCGGACGATTCTCGATTCTTCCGAGAACAAACGATCTTCCGATGTTTGCTCGGAACGTTTACATTATCCCCATGACAGAGGCCGATTTGTTTACAACTCGATTCGACAAGTCGATTGTGTTTAAGATTAAACAGCGGATTTTTCCGCATCCGTTGCAGCAACAATCGTACAGTCGCCGATGCTTGAGGATCTCTCGGAACCTACTTTTCTTGCTGGTGGAGATAATTACAGAAAAAAAGGAACGAAAAAACCAGACAGTAAGATAACTTAGCTGACCGCTAGATCATTCACATGTAAATGTATTTAATAGAGTCATCAATTTCTTGCTTGGTTCTCAACAAAAAAAAGATAACATCTGGAACAAGTTATGTGGTTTTTTCTACTATCTGTCTATGGTACATCTGTTTGGCAGAATTTACAATGCAATACGGGAAAAAACATTTCACAATTGATTCGCCGATGATATTAATTGCAAGGATTACAGTTTTGACGTAAAACAGGAAAACTCGTTTGGAAATCGACACGTGTAACGCATTTCACACGTTGATTTCCGTCAGGTTTGCTCAGAATTCGAGAAAACGTACACAGCGCCGCGTCGCTGATGTGATAATGTCTAAAGCACATATAAACATCGTGCTAGATGGACGACAGAGATCATTATTCAGTTATCCGGGAATCGGTGGCAACGCAGTGTTAACACGTCATTAATTATCTTCTTTGACGTTGATTCGTTCTCCTTAATCGCTCGTATTTATTCAACTAATGAACGAACTCGGCCGTATTTTGTTTGATCTCACAACTTTTTACGGCCATAGGAACTTGGCTCCTGTTTACAGGATGTTTTTGTTGGGATATTGTTATTTTTAAATTCTCCAAATGTTCCGACTGTTCTGCATTTTCAGTTGTATTCAATTGTTGATACGAGTTGTTATCGCGCTCCACCCTCTTACTGGTTTTCCTTAACCTCGAGATATTTACGTCATCCTAGACACATAATTCCTGTTATAAAATAGGAAAACATCAACAGGCGAGCTAGTCAATTACATCACAACCACAGTCGATCAGTGTAAAAACACATTACAGCTGTTGTACCGTAACGAGGATAAAGTTAAACGCGCTTAGTATGTTTACTGTCTCTACTTTATTATCGCGACGCCATTAACGGATTACCCTACGTGTTAAACTTATCGTCGTCTGTTTGAAATTCCACTGAATTTTCTTACAAATGCGATTCCCAGTGAGAGTAATAAAATTAAACGTTCTTTTCTAGTAGTCTCGCACAATCTCCATTCAATTTGATCTTCCTACCGTTGTAAACGTCACCGAATTTCATCATAAACGCATGCAATCTTCCAAAGAACGATGAAATAAAATTCCATCGTTTTTCAGTGTAACTGAGAACACTGTCGTATGAGGATTTAAATGGCTTCGGATTCTCGAGACAGGTAATCCACCGCAAATCGCGAACAGTGGCGCGAAAGACTCGAGACAATTTCCGGAAAGAACGCGATAGGAAATTGTCCCCGTAAAAATGGCCGCGATGCGGGTCACGCTGAGTAGCTTATGGTCGTCTAGCTATTCTCGCGCTTTATCTCGAGCCGCCTTGGATTGTTGCAATCGCAATAATCGCCACGGTAATGCGAAATTATTTTCTGGATAATCATTGGCTTCGCTAGAATTACACGAAGAATCGCGAATTGAAATGCACGCGCCATTATGGCACAGAAAATTCAGGCGCCATTATGTTATAAAATAAATGGGATTCGTAAGAATTTTCCCAGATTTAAATTTCTCGAGAAATGAGAAATAACCAATTATAAAATTTCTCGAGAAATTCTCGAGAAGAAACACTAGTTTGACCCCTTCTAAACGGTGAATATGCCCTTTCAATGCGCCTCGTCGATATTATGGAACGTCTAGGGGCCGCTTTATAATATGTAGCAGCATTTCTAAGAATTCAAAGCATTCCTACGAGTCCATTATACCGTGCACATCGGATTACGTTCGCTTCGTAGCAGCAATCGCATCCGATCGCATAATTGCCACGATCAAGGTCGCGCGACACGCGGAGAACAGTTTGACTTTCACCTGTAGTCCACGGTTCTTCCTAATGTATTCAACGATGCAATAGTTTGCGTGCACGATGCACAGGTCAACGGATACAGTTGGTCTACAGTGGATGTACAAAGTGTTCGTACAATTTTGAAAAGCAAATAACTTTCTCGAAACTGCTCCCAACTTTTTAAATTTACAATATAGGCCCACACGAAAAAGTTGTGAAACGCAACTTTCAGTGCTTTGTATACAATTCCGACCAATTGCAATTTTCAAAAAAATTTCTATTCACATCCCGTAGTGAACTAATTGCTCCAGCTTCCCAAAAAAGTTCGAATCGTACAGTCCAATAGTAAAAAAGTTATCGGCTTTTCAAGAGTGTCCGAATATTTGTGGGAGTCACTGTACATCTACCACATTTCCGAAAAGGTGCGACGTCGAATGAATTCCGCGATGTCATTCAACGAACCGCGAGATCGGTGACAGACATTGACCCGCGTTAATCGGAAGTTGTTCGATAATTCGATGCTTTCGCAAATTGAATGTCGCGAATGTTGTAAATCCGATCGGGCGGTTCTCGATCGTTTCGGGCAATTAATTTTTGGTAACACGTATCACGAGAATGAATTGCGTGTGTGCGTTTCCTGTTTGTTGAATGGCGCGACACACGCGTCACAACTTGACACTTGTGAACTAGAAGCTTCTGAATATTTATCTACGACGAAACCGAGACTCGTCGAGACTCTATTTTTGGCGAATCCATTCCTTTCCATCTGCTTCCATTATCGAGGAAATATTTCGGATGAAGGGATGGCCGAGTTTCGGAGTCTCTTGTGGTCCGCCATCTTGTGTGCAGTGTTCTGCTGTTGGAAAAGTCTTTGAATTATTATGCTCCTTATTGGGTAGGGCTTAGCGGTCTGACTATTGCTGGCTGTTTCTACTTGATTCAAGCAGACCTGCACCGTGGACCGTGGGTCAATTTTCCTTTGCTGAATTAATTCGTGAAATTCGTAACCAATTTGCTCTGTCATCAAATAGCGAGAGTCGATCCCTGAATGCACTCTCTAAGCCTTCCAGATAATGTAACAAGGCCACACTTTTTTAAAAAAGTTTACTTATACAAATTTAAAAAACATAGTTGACCACTTCTAAAAATGAAAAATCAAGTAATTGACCTTCTGTTCGTTAGTAGTTGACCACTTATACTAGAACGAGGGTTAAAGCAATAATGTCGCAAATATGTTGTTACACAGCGTACGGATTTTTTTACCTGAACCGTACAGCCGTTCTTATCAGAAACGATAAGGAAATATATCGGCATATTACTAACCTTAATGAATTCAGACGTCCGTTGTTACTATGCATGCTTCACTTCGCATGTATTTAATTCAGATGGTCTGGCATCCAAGGTTCACCTTCATCAAAAGTGCACAGCTTATGAAAATCTTATTTTGTATGTTTTTCTATAAAATGCTCAACTACTGGTACCTTTACCTTAAGTAAACATAGAAACATTCGTGAAAAGCAAATACGCCTGCTCCTTCGTTCAAAGATTATGGGATGCTAGTCAATTCTACAAATATCAGAACGCAATGTTAACACATGTCAGATCCGAATAGGATGCTTCGTTCGTGAAACATTCGACTAGACAATGACGCAAATGTTCGGTGCTTCTTTTCACGCTAACCGTAAACATTGCTGCGCTGATGTCACGGCTCCTCCAAAGCGTCCCATTCATGAAATACTGCGTAGATCTTCAAATAAATTTCGCGTTGATTGCTTTTAGCTGCGGGTAGAGGTTCTCCTAAATGAGATTCCAAAGACGAACGGATATAATCAGTAGACAGCGGACCTTCATGCAAAATAAAAATTTTTAACCTGAACCGGAGTGAACCTGAACCTGAAATGGAGTGAAACAGATTTCTATCGTAATATGTTTAATATGTTGAAAATAATATAATAGTAATTTAAAATTCTTCTAATGTTTTTGCTGTTTTAAATTACACCTACTCAGTGAAAGGTCATCTGGTGAAAGATCATTGCTTACTAACAACAGGATGAAAAGACAAAGCAGAAACTCGAAGTATCCACAGCCCAATTTAATCTTTTTCTGAGCAACATTGCTGAAAATTGCGCTCGTAAACTATCGGTACTAGCGTCGAACAACTTCGCAGCGTTTTCTTGTTGGAGTATAAACCAGCTGGCAAGCCATCGTGCACGACAGCAACTGCAACTGCTTGCACTGGAGTGTCAACCCGGCGATTACGTTCCACGAAAACTGGCTGGCATGCTTTTTTTATTTTTCTTCACTGCGGTCGTTACCAGAACCGTAGTTCCTACGATTCTGCAACAGGACGTGGCGATATCTGACCGCTTCCGCGTTAGAAAAAGTACCATTTAGTGTGTTTCGACACACCGGTTTTGGTTCACGCGAACGTTCTCGATACAGGCTGTCTATTAGCCAAGGTTACCACCGTAAAATTCGAGCGGGTCACCGACAGTTTACAGAGAAAAGCTACACCTGTTGTGTAGCCGCGGCTACAGAACTGGTTTCGCTTCGATTGCTATGATAATGTGTGGCGTTAAACGTCAGACGTGCGTGTGCGTAGTACGCGTTTTTATCGGACGTCCACGATGCGACTAGACAAAGCTTCTCCACGCCGCGCTGCTGGTGAAATGTGAAAAATCTGGATTTTACGGAAAATTTTTGAGTAATCAACATGCAAATTAACACGAATTGAATTGCATAACATCTCCAAAAATTCAAGCCATTTAATCTCGAGTCTGAATCTTTAATGCTTCGTACAGACCTGAACATCTCACTTTGAAACTTTGTGTAGTATACGCCGTTGCAGCTCCCATAGTTGTTTGCAAGAAATTCTGGAAATAGCACAAATCCGTTCCGTTTGCCGTTCGCCGTTCGGCGCGCCGAAATGTTCGTCGAAATGTTTGCCGAACTGCGCGTTCGCCGCGCGGTTCAAGTCTATACGAGGCAGAACAGGCTACTACCATGGAAAATAATATTTCACTTGATTCGAGTTTCTTAAAATTCGTCTACAAAAATTGGGAATTGCATAAACATCCACTGTGATTGAATGAGCGAATACATGAACGAAAGTTTATGTAAACCAAGTCCAATATCTTAGCCGTGAGGCTAACTCAAAGTACGTTATTATGATGATTAAGAGTTGCAGATCATCATAATTTGCTTGGACACTTTTACAGCTTCGTTTTTTAGAACTGGGTGATTTATATACATTACTGTGCAAAAGAAAGAAGCACCCAGTATAAATATAAGATATACTGACAAACAATATCTTTATGTAAAAATTGTATTGTACAATGATTTATTTATTGCATTTGAAGTATTAGATAATCCGCAATAACACATATTCTCAGAACTGTTCAATTAAACAGCGGAATCCTTTTTCAAAACTTACTGTGTTCTATGGCCTGGTGCTTCTTTGTTTTGCACAGCAGTGTACCTTTTTCTGTAAGATAATCAACAGATAAATTGAGGCACCTTGAAGCTTCCTCGAAAAAACTGGATCACCGCCGGGTGTTCCAGTCAGTTTACAACACAGTTGCGTAACCGGTGTAAAACGTTTACATCCATCGATCGGCGGAATGGTCCATCGAGAGAATGTGACCATTTTGTCTTTCGCATAACAGCTGAGCAATATTGCTCTGCCGCTTTCTACGTTGCGGCAACAGAACCGATTCTGTAGCAATTAGCACCCCTCTCAAAATCGAATGAAATTGTAGGTACGGTGTATTGAGAAGTGTATCGTTTGGAGAAAACGATTTTAACGTACCAACGAAATTAAACTTTTTTCGCGTTCAACAATTACTGTTGGCTGATTCTTTTCTCTCTGCGAAGTCTCTCCCATTTTTCACGATGGGAAATGCTAGTTTTCTCGATGATTAAGTTGAGATTGTTAAAACCACTAAAGGACATGTGTCAGTTTGTTTTTTTTTAAATCACATGTCTTCGAGATTTTTACAATCTCAACTTAAATGGGACACCCTGTATATTCCCAGTCAGCCAGCCAGGCTGCCTCGAGCGCAGGGTTTTTTGCTTACTGGGTTCTTGTTGATTTACATTTATTGTTCTTTTTTACTCGTTTGCCATTGTCATCGTGTGTAGTTGATTTTTAATTATTCCGGAAAACTCCAGTCCGAACTACATATCGCCGTTTTATTCCAGGATGTAAAGCATTATAAATTAATGATATTCTTCGGAAAAAATTAATAAAAATGTTATATATTCTGTGCTACTATTCTGTGCTGATCCACTCATTGTTGCAGTATATGTATTCATAAATTGATTATGCTGAATTTTAATTTCAAATATTCAATGAATTTTTATTAATTCGAATCTTTTCATTCCAATATTTCATTTCACAGAAATATTACATTCTACATTAAAATAAACAGGCTTGTAGTTATTAGATATTGCCGCGAACTAAGCATATTAAATCCATTTGATTTAAATTTCCCGCGTGCTTAGACAACCCCGGAGCATATTACAAGCAGAGATACCAACTCACAAGACAAAAAACGAATAAATTCTTTAGAAAGCGATTCTAGTAACATTTCACTGTTGCCTACACTGAGCCACCGAGAGAGAGAGACAACATCGGTTTTAACTTCTTCGGAGTGTAGGATCGCGTTGTGTGTTGTTTACGATAGATAGAAACGAATACAATCAATTACACAATAATTTAAAAGGCAGAGGGTGAACAAAAACGCAAAATGGATTTCCAAAATCGTCCAGGAGGCAAAACCGGTGGTGGAGGTGTAGCCTCTTGGTCGGAAAGCAATCGTGACAGAAGAGAACGACTTCGACAACTTGCTCTAGAAACTATTGACTTAAACAAAGATCCATATTTCATGAAAAATCACTTAGGCTCTTACGAATGTAAATTGTGTCTGACTCTTCACAACAACGAGGGTAGTTATTTGGCGCATACACAAGGTAAAAAGCATCAAGCTAACCTAGCGAGAAGAGCCGCGAAAGAAGCGAAGGAAGCACCTCAAACACTCGCACCAGAGAAACCTCGAGTAGAACCGAAGAAATTCGTGAAAATTGGAAGACCTGGTTACAGGGTAACTAAACAACGCGATCCAGAAACTGGACAACAAAGTTTATTGTTCCAAGTTGATTATCCAGAGGTTGCGGACAATGTAATTCCACGACACAGGTTCATGTCAGCCTACGAACAGAGGGTTGAACCTCCTGATCGTAAATGGCAGTATTTGCTGTTCGCAGCGGAACCTTATGAAACTATAGCTTTCAAGGTAATTTAAATATACGCTAGTTAAGGTAAAGGTACCAGTTACCGGATATTTAGCGACGACTTGGAAGTTTTTTATTCATTCAAAGGCATTCTATAATTTATTTTGCATTATTTGCTGTGTCGTCAAATTTTTCTGGACAATTTTATTAAGAAGCAAAAGAAATATTAACACTTTACAATTATCGTATTTTTCAGGTACCCAGTAGAGAAGTTGAGAAAGCAGAAGGAAAGTTCTGGACTCATTGGAACAAGGATACCAAGCAGTTTTTCCTGCAGTTTGCATTCAAGAATGAGAAGCCATCAGTTGGCAAAGTACCACCGCCTCCTGTTCCTCTGATAAGACCTGGATTAGTACCACCAATGGTACCTGTACCACCACCTCCAAGACCTCCGATGTTTAACCCAGTACCTCCACCACCTGCGCTATTAGCCACGGGAATGCAAATACCTCCCCCACCTCCACACTTAGCGTAACGAAGGAATGAATTTGTACAGTTTTACGAAACTAGGAAAGTAACTGTTACTCCTAAGGTATTATTCGAATGTGTATCTTGTCTATAAAATATAATAATGAATTAATGCTTATATGAGTTATTCCTAATTCCCTATCGTAGATTTACAGTGAGTGTAGAAAGTGTTCCCGCATGTTTCAGAAAGTTTAATAAGTCCATTATTATTTAGTTTGTCATTCAGTTGTACGAAATTTGAACATGCTTGCATTGTATAGCGAGAAAAATGTGAGATGCAGCACTATATGTACTGCGGATCTTTATGCAAAATAAAAATGTTCTGCATTGATTCCAAGAAATAGAAACCAAATATGTAGAATCTTATTTTCTCCCTTAATAATTTTAATAGATGAAAAATAATATATTGACAACTTCAAACTTTTTAAATTTTACTACAATTTTGGAATTCATCACATAAATTAATATCAACGTTCTAAAAATTATGAAAATTAAAATGCGGATGCATTAATGCACGTGCATGTAAATATACGTTAAAGACCACGATCTCTAACAGAGATGGAGCATGCACGGTGAAGAAAAATAAACTTTACGAATTTTCTCTTTTTTTTGGTTGTTTAAATTTTATTAAGAATATAAACACAGGCGAATGCGCGGCAAGGTGTTCTGCCAAGATGTTGATTCCTGAAACAAACAAATAAAAACGCATGTTTTATAAACGCTGGAAGGCGTGAAAATGCTATTGGAAAGATCTGATTCTATCAGGATTTAATTTTGAACAATCTACACGATGTAAAGTGTTGTACGCACTTTTCAGTTCGCCCGTTCGCACTATCATCATTTTAATATGTATTTATATTTCTACTTTGTTTTATTTTTCAACAAATACCTGCATATTTAAGCAGAGAGAACGCAAGCACCTCCGACAGCCTTGATTTTGTCTTCCGCCAATTTGCTGAAGAATTTGGCTTTAACAATAACCGGCTGCTTAGGGAGACGTCCCTTTCCTAGAAGTTTGTAGTAACCCTGCAGAAAACAAAAGTAAATGAGAACAGTGTATTTAAATATTGATCTAAACAAATACATATATGCTTCTCAACTTACCGCTTTCACAAGATTAATTACTGGTACTTTACTCTTCGAGTCCTTATATTTAAGCCTGGTCTGTTCCGACACTAATGTCCACAATTTATCCAAATTTAAGGCTGGACACCACTTTGTGTTACGCCTTAAATGGTAATTTCTCATACCAAGCTGTAAAACGTATGGGAACATTAGCTACCTCTTCAATTAAGTACCGTGCACTGAATAATCATATTAGAGATCAGACCAAAGAGTGCGTTCAAAGTAATTCAGTTCGCCGGTGAAATAAATATTATTATCATCATGATATATAACGTGTTTACATTGTATCTAAATGAATTCTATAGATCTGACCTTTCCGAAGTAACCAGGATGGTATTTGTCAAAGTTGATACGGTGTTGGTGGAGACCACCAGCGTTACCACGACCACCAGGATGTTTCCTGTGTTTACCTAGAATCAAATAGTACTACATCAATAAAGAAAATAGTTGTAAACAAATTTTACAATTACTGCTGTTGTTGAAATGTCGGAATGTATTATTTCGTAAACTAGCTTACCTATGCGACCGTGACCATGACTGACGTGACCACGGAGCTTCCTGGTCTTCTTTTTGTGTGTGGACTGTTCAACAAAAAGATTAACCGATTAATTTGTAATAAATTATTAAGAACTAACACAATATTAGTTTTGCCAATGCAGGTTATGTTTGAGAACCAACGCAACACACCACAAGGCTCGAATTCTCTATAATCGGTGTTCGATAATGCACTTCGAAAGGAAAATAATAATCACGAGAAATCATTCACTGAAGCATGAACGAGATTATCGTCACGATTAATAATTTATTTTCACTCGGATGCTTTTAATATTTTTCGATTACGATGGAAGAAATTTAGCATCACTCACTCACCATCTTGGTTGCGGCACGAAGAAAGAAGAGCGCTGTCTTCCCGTGAAAATTGGTAACGTATCTAGATGGCGTTACTGCAGCAATTTAATCATGAACTAAACAGTACTGAAGATAATAATGAAATGTAAAATGCAAGACTCCTGTACCATTTCCACTGATTTCACTGATTTCCACCGACGAGATTCCATCTCGTTTGTGCTACCACTAAGGAAGCTGTCAGCACAGACGAAATATAGGATAATAAATCCATAATAATACATAAAGGGTAATCAAAAAAATATGTAATCTTATATCTCGTTTGTGCTGTCAGCCTAATTTAGTTCCAGCACCACCGACGAGAACCTGTCTGTGGTTCCAAGCAGTTCCAAACACCGAGTTGGTAATACAGGCAGTGACACGAAAAAAGGGCCAGTGGTATTTATATCTCGTCTGTGGTATCACGTTAGTATATTCAGCAATATATAGAATCTCAAACAGAGCTGCTCGTTTCGATGTAATTTTAAGCTCGTAATACAATCGAAGTGTGCAGCGAGGCAAATTCTGTATATAGCATCTAATTGAACATAATTGACGATGAAACCAATTCTCGTTGGTTCGAATAAATTAAATACATCCATCCCAATCATAAAAGTATACTTGAAATTACTGACGCTTTGAAATAGTCGGCGCTACAAGCATTTATGATCGAAAGCTCGCAAGAACTTTCAGTCTATTCCACGCCTTATTCGTGGTTCTACATTGTTTGGTTTCCTCTCGAAAATGGCTGCTGTATTGGACGAAGTCGGCAAATCTGCCGAAAAACTGGTAGACGAGGTAAAAGACGAGATCGTCGACAAAGGAGATGAAGCTGGTGCGGTAGAGGCAGTGAAGAAAGGAAAGAAGAAGAAAAAGAAGAAGAAAGCTGGTGCGTTATTCAATTTATTGAATGGGTGTATCCTCGTCGTTCGAGCGTAGAGTTTAGCGCGTGTCGTCTCTTATTTTAGCAGACTCATCCGCGAAAATAATACTGTAAACATTTGATATCTAACAACTCACATTTACGAAATCGTAGTCTCTTACAATTAGCAATTACAAGTTACAAGATCAACAAATAGCAAACGGAATAAGCGCGATTCTAATTCGCCGAGATCGGCGAAATGTGGAAGTCGCTACGCACCTGCACTTCCTGTTATCTTTTACATTTCAAGGACCTTACCTGGTAATCTATTACCATAAAATTTTTATAACACCGCCGCCTACTCGTACATCCCGCGTAATATTTCTCCTCGAAAATGATATTTTCGTGTTACATCAATTATGTAATATTCGCCAAAAATACATGCAGAAAATGCGGATTCGCGAATACGATACGAGGAAGTAAACAACCACGATTAGATAAGAAATTGGGGTAAATCCTGTGCTTCATATTTAATCTGGACAATATGTATTAATAGACTGTCGATTTTATGCGTTTACGATTAAAACAGGCAGGTGAAAAAAGGATTTAAAAGTATGGACATGTTATTACGAATCTATGAAAATTATTAACGGAAGAGACAGATTTTTATTCGGTTCCAGTATCTTGCAATCGATGCACAACAGTTTCATTTTACGCTAAGATCTGTAATCTATTTTAACTGAAAAATGAAACATTTTTTTTTCTTCCGACCTAAAATATTTCCTTTCTCTATGATTTTTTAAAAGGTGGTGGATATAAAAATGATACAATACCTCATATAATACCTAAATGTTTAGTAATTGATTAGATACCAACATATCTAGTAAACAATATTTTAATTAATGGTACAGCAACTTGTACAGTGAATGGGATGGGTATAGTATCTAATTTAAAAAATGTTTTAGCCAAAGAACTGTACAATTCATTATTTACATTGTTTCCAGGAGCTGGACAAGCCAGCGCAGATGTTCCGGAAGGAGGAGAGGAGGACAATGCGAAAGAGAATAATGCAGCCAATGCGAAAGAGAATAATGCAGCCAATGCAGAAGGTACATTTTTTTTCGAAGGAATAATTAGAGAAATTGTTAAAAACAATAATATATATATATTGTATTGTACAGAAGCTGCTCCGGAAGCAGCTCTGGAAGGGGCAGTGGAAGCCGGAGAGAATGATGGCGAAGCTGAGGAGACAAAGAAGAAGAAGAAAAAACGCAAGCCGCGTGGTAAGGGAGGAGTAAAGCAGCAAACGGATCCTCCGACAGTTCCTGTGGCGGAGTTGTTCCCAGATGGGAATTTCCCGGTGGGACAAATAATGGAGCATCCTCCTGCAGCAGGAGTAGACGATAGAATGGCGAAGGAGCGTTTTACTAGCGAGGAAGCGCGTGCATTTGATCGAATGAACAACGATGTTTACAATGACGCTAGACACGCGGCTGAAGCTCACAGGCAAACAAGAAAGCACATTATGAACTGGGTATAGAACTACAAATCGCAACAGCGACTCTAAAATTCTTACTAACTTTATTTAACCCTTCGCACTCGGAGCTATTCTAATTCGAAAAGCAAATTTTTCTTACATTTTTCTTAATAAAGTTGAGCATATTCTTATGCGATTCTGTTTTCTGTAGATCAAGCCAGGAATGACAATGATAGAGATCTGTAACGAGCTCGAAGACACAGCTAGGAAGCTGATCGGTGAAAACGGTCTGAAAGCTGGCCTAGCTTTTCCGACCGGTTGTTCCAGAAACCATTGTGCAGCTCATTATACTCCGAACTCCGGTGATCCGACCGTTTTGGAATACGACGATGTAACCAAGATCGATTTTGGTACACACATAAACGGTCAGATCATCGATTGCGCGTTTACCGTCACGTTCAACCCGAAATACGACAAGTTGATCGAGGCGGTACGCGATGCTACAAACACTGGAATCCGAGCTGCTGGGATCGATGTTCAGCTCTGTGATGTCGGTGCCGAGATCCAGGAAGTTATGGAGTCTTATGAGATCGAGCTGAATGGGAAAACTCATCAGGTACGATCGTCGGGTCACTTCTTCTTTCTACAGCCCCTGGGCAAACAATTAGGGCCACTTGTAATCCTCCAAATCTTTCGCGGTGTAATTAAAAGACCAGAATGTACTTTAATAATAATTTTTATTAACTACTAAAGCATATCTGTGGCTGTCCACAGTGTGGCTGTGGCCGTAAATACGTAAATCTTATGCTCTACAGCTCAATTAAAGCGTAAACTCAAATTTTTTGAAATTGTGACATGCGGCGTTTTTCAATTAACCCGCTAACAAACAAGTAATCTAAGCTTGATCACGCTTCGTGACTCACCCTGTACATTACATAAATACGTATTGATACTTCGTGTACAATTTGGAAAATTATAAGCGGCCCTAATCTTTTGGTCAGGCACTGTATCTGATAGAGATCGAGTTGCTATCGATAATATTGAATCCACAGATAAAGTCCATTAGAAATCTGAATGGACACTCGATCGCCCCGTATTGCATTCATTCTGGTAAGACAGTGCCTATAGTGAGGGGCGGCGAAGCTACCCGAATGGAAGAGAACGAGTTCTATGCTATCGAGACGTTCGGATCAACTGGAAAGGGGATCGTGCACGATGACATGGACTGTTCTCATTATATGAAGAGCTTCGATGCTTGTTTTGTACCGCTGAGATTGCGAAGCAGCAAGTCTCTGTTGAACACTATCAACAAACACTTCAGTATGCATTGGTTTAGAAAGAGAGTTTTACGAAGGAGAGATCGCCTGCAGAATATTGTACGAAAATCGTGTTTCAGGTACTCTGGCGTTCTGCAAACGATGGTTGGATCGTGTTGGCTGCACTAAGTACCAAATGGCGCTCAAGGATCTTTGCGACAAGGGTGCAGTGGACGCGTATCCGCCCCTGGTCGAAGCCAAAGGCGTTTACACTGCTCAGTTCGAGCACACCTTGGTCTTGCGTCCGACGTGTAAAGAAGTTATTTCCCGCGGAGACGACTACTAAAAATGCATCTGTTGTACTATACATTTACTATACCGCGTCGCGCGTACTCTCCGTGCCTCACAAGTTGTCCGTCGAGACGGCACAGCCAATGGTTAGGCCGTAACGCCACAGACTTTAGCCCCGGGCTCGGAATTACTTACTCGCAACGGCCGATTTTCGAAGACTAGGCTCCCTCGACCCGGCCGCGCGTCGCGCTCCCAGTGGCGGCTCTAATTCGGAGCTCCTCAGGCGCGTTCCATGGTCGCTATTCGTGGCGCCTAGGAGAACTAGGATCGCCACGGAAAGCGAGATGCTGTTGGGTCGAGGAGGCGTAACCTTCGAAAATCGGCCGTCGCGAGTAAGTAATTCCGAGTTCTGCTTTAGCCAATAATTCGACTAGAACCGAAAGTGCGAGTGAAATGACCGAATCGGACGGCTTGCCTACAGTAGGGACGCCTACTTGTCACCGAGATTTCCTGCTATCTTCGAGCTGTGTCGTTGGAACGAATACAAATAAATTAATTACATAAAAATTGCACTAAGTAAATATAAATATAAATAAATTTTCTATGTGATCGGAGCTTCAGATTGAGTCCCTAAATAAAATGCCGGCTTCAAGTTGTACTAAGACAGGAGACCAACTTGTGAGGCACGGAGTGTACTCTCGCACCATCCCGGTCTAGGAATGTACAACACTTGGTCTCTGTGTAAAATCACCAACGATAAATGTTCACGATTGACAACGCAAACTTTTAATTAAACACTTGACGGTACTCTGTGTTATCGGTTCTATTCTGCAACACGTTTTTCTCACAGTACCACTCGTTTCTTTTTTCTCATTCGAACTACAACGTCGGGGTTTGTCGACGGTTCAACACCGTCCGATCCCCTCGAATAAGCGAACATGAAGGGAATACTGTTGATGTTGAATAAAATATATTTGATACTTCAATTATACCGATGCGATCATAGTCCTAAACACGATTAGCTCGCGTTCACAGAACTTATATGCGTCCAAGGCATCGAATAAGAGAGCCTTTTCTACGCTGTGTGCTCGATTCGACGTTGATTCCAAGTGACTTGGCAACGCTGTACCGTGTACTGGGCGGAGAGGGGTTGTCTAACGATGCTACGCCTCCCATATTTCAACCAATGACGAGACACTCGTTCAGTAACCAATCAGATCCCATAATCTTCTGCGTAATCATTAGACTGCGGATGTTTTTGCATTTATGGTTTATACAAATTTTCAAAAAATGCTGGAGTATCAAATTCAACAGAATTTGGTACGATTTTGATTTATTTTGGATCTACAAATGTTATGACTGCGCATAAACATCCACATTCTATTAATCATTAGACTGCGGATCTGAACGGAAAATAAAGATTGTTCGCATCAGTTGCAAAAAACAGTAACCGTATAGGCTCTTTTTTACTTGTTTAACAATCCTGAGAGTTCGAAAATAATAAATGAACGTTCTCAAATTTCTTTTAATGTTTCCACTGCTTCTCAAATAAAATCCACAGTCTAGTGATCTTCTCCGCATAGTACACCCGCGAGCCACAATTAACACTAGGTTTACGGAGCATTAAAAGTGACTATTCTGAATTACTTTATAAAAATAACGAAAATGTGTCTATGCAAGTTTTTAGCCATTTCTTTTATAATATATGTATACTCATAGAAATAAATTTGTTGAATAATTCCTCACAAATTCATCTTTAGTATTAATTAAAAGAAGAAAGACATTTTTATCTAGCTTCTGTGTCTTGCAATCCATGCAGACAATTTTTATTCCGCACAAAAATCCGCGGTCTACTCGTTATAACTCGAATATCCGGATTGAGGTCCGAATAATCAGTGTTAACTTGATTATGGAAACAGTACTATGCGCACAGGGTGCAGAACGCTCGCCTAATTTGATCACGAGCGCACTGGTTGTCGCGGCAGGTACGTGAGGTTTTTCTGTTACGATAATAAACAGCATTTTATTACGTTCTCAGGAGAATTAACAGAATCGAATACACTTTGACGGACTGTAATCAATAGAGGAATCACTAGACTCGAATCAACGATCACGTTCCTACAGTACTTGATCGCTGTCGATACTTTTCACTGTGTCGCGTAACAATATATGTTTTATTCCTTTCCTGAACTATGAACACTGCAGTGTAATAAATGTTGCTACGTCGCGTATCAAACGCCTTCAACTTTTCTGCCGAAGGGCGGAAGGTTCTGACCGTTCGAGATGCGTTCAATAGTCGATCGTGGATCGTTTAACTTCATATATCCCGGGATATTTTATCTTATTTTATCTTTCTTGTCATTCTTCATTCATTTACAATTGTGTGTTGTGGTCCCGAATAGTCAGAGCCTCTCGCCCATCGCTATACAGCTATACAAACACATGGTCCCGGGGGTGCTCCAATCTACTACAGTATTCCCTCCGTAACGTCGTGTTTCCGTTCTCCACATGGCGAATCACTAGACTGCGGATTTTATTCGAGAATCAAAAGGTATTGATTAGAGATCCTGGCATCAACGGCAACAGAAAATAATTTTCTATTTCACTCGAGTTTCTTGCAATTCAGGTAGAAAATATTTACTTTACAGAAAGATCCCACGTCTACGCTATAAAGGAAAAAGCTTCCCAAGCAGCTTTCTCGTAACAGAAAATTGTTGTCCTTCTGCACAGAAAAACCCCGCAGTCTATCAATCGCAAGACAGCGTCGCGCGACGTTACGGAAGGAGACATGTACTCTGTCTAACAGACTGTCGTCTGTAAAATCTACGTTCAGGTCTATTTTCCGTACAAATTTAGGCACGACGATAATCTAACGTTTCGACACTTAGACTTCCGCGACGTTCTTTTTCCCTTAACTTCTATCCACTATTCACGAACATGTGTCCTGTTTCTTTTATTTTTAACTCTACAACTACGGGTCACAGTGACCAATTGCGGATTTCTCGATCGTCCACGGAGCCCTCTGGCCACCGTGACGGTGCTATATCGGAAGGGGATTCTTAAATAAATTTATTTGCGCGAAATCTCAACAAACCTTCCCAAGGAAATTACGAAGCCGTCGCTTCAACTGCGTCTCGGTAGTGCCCGGTGCTAAATGCACCAACGGTATCATTTCTTTCTTTCTTTTTCGTCTCTATACGAGAACGCCCTGAAACAGTCCAGTACATAACAAAATATCGAGTCGACCTGACTGATGATTCAGTCAGCTCGACCGTTTTCCCGTGAAGGCGGTCTGGTAAGGCCTGCTTGTCGGAAATCTTCGGATCGCTGGATCGAGGATGGGGTGCATAGTCGTGCTTATGGTAGGGATGCCTACTTTTCACCGAGATTTCCTGTTGCATGCTTTCTTCGAGCTGTGTCGTTGGAACGAATACCTTCAAGGCTCCTGTAAAATGATCCTGCAATTTTTCTACGTGATCGGAGCTTCGAGTTGCACTAACTTTGAAAGCCCAAGGGTTTCGGCAACTTAAAATACACTCCTGTTCATAAGTCATCGGGCACACTTATTAAAATTTTGATGCAGACGAGTTTTTGTTATTAAAGGACCTATATTATGAAATAAAAATGGTACTTACTAATTTGTTCGAATGTAGAGAACATGTAAATCAAATCTGAACCGAAATATCCTACATTTTCTATAGTTTAATTATTATTCTTATATTTTTGGCGACTTGTTGTTGGTTCACGATTGAAAGATCCGTTTAACAAATTCTTGACAATGTGTCACGTTGTTAGGGGGCTGTGGGGTGAGAGATTATGGCCGAGGTATCCGTTCCAGCGATAATGTGCGCACGCATAACAATCGTTTTGGTGTACAGGTGGTTCGCTCTTAATACTAGGCTAGACAATCTAATCGACGCCGCTCAGAGAAGACGAAAGAGGATCGTCCCGCATTCTCCGACCACTTTGGAAGAGTAAGGCAATTTCTCTACGTTCCAGAGGAAACACGGCGCTAGTTACAGGGGCGTACGATTACATGAAGCACCGAGCGTGTACGGTGGCACCCTCTTGCCGGTCGATTTTCTCTTACGTCATCTGTCGTCATTAGTAGACAGCGGACTTTATGCATTTCTGACAAAAACGAGAGTAGGTGTAATATGAAACAATAAGGACACTAGAGAAGTTAGATATTTTACGAGTGAAAACAAATTTCCAGTTTGTTGCTGTCATAAAAATAAATTAGAGCAGAACTACCAGAATCTATTATCCAAACTTACGGTCCAACGTGTTTTTCAGTTGAATGCTCGAGACGAAATTGTTTGGTCAACGAATAAACGAGATTCTACAGAAAATCTAGAGAAAGGGAAAATTAGTTGACAGCTAATTATCTCGGACCGGCAAAACGGGTGCCACCATGAATCATGTCGACCACACGATCTCTCCTCGCGGGCGACGCTCGCTTCCTTCAACGGCCGCGCGTTGTATAATCCTCTGTTATTATTTAATCAATTCTTATCGGATTACGCGTATGCAATATGTACATATGTCGGTCGAGTTACAGGCAACGCGATGAAATGTCCGAGACCGCGGTGCAAGCTCCGATCAATCGGCAGACGACCGCGGTGACATTTATCGCGTTACACGATCGACCTTTTGTCTCTGCGTTGCGCTTCTTCGCCTCCCTCGCGACGATTCACTGAGAGTCTGTGCGCGATCTCAGCTTCGCCCTCGCCGTCACCAAAAGGTTGCTCGGTGGCTCCGCCGTTGGCTGCGATTGCTCCAACTGTAATCAAATCGTTTGTTTGTTAGAACTGAGTATGTAATTCAGACTGAATTCAAACTGGTTAGGAGTCCGAGGGTCTTTTAGATCTTCCAGAGGATCTTACAGACCCCTAGAAAATTTGTAGAGGATCACAATTGCCTACAAATGTCTCAAAGTTGGGTGTAAGACTGCTGAGAGATACCTAGGATTTTTTTAAAGGTTCTAAGTTCTGTTAGAAAATTCCTGGAAGGTCTGAGGATCCTTAGAAATCGTGGGAAACTTTCTGCTTGCTTAAACATTTTAATTTTGTGTAAAAATTGAAGGGAATCTCTTCGTACACTATAAATACAGTCTGCTTTTCAAGGGAAGTCCTGGGGTTCACTCAAACGGTCGCAATTGTTTATCCCTTCCTGTTGCTAACATATTACTGTGGGGTGGACACCTATAAACACAGTTATTAAGCACCCCGTGGCCAGAGAGCGGTTTGACGTCAGAGACAGCAGACGATACGAAATGACGTCACAGAAATAAATACAAACAAGTATAAAGAACAGGATAACAACTCGTTCAAAGAGACCGCGGACATATCGCGGAGTATCGGAGCCCCTGCTTGATTAGTCGATGGTCAAGTTCTCAGTCGTTTACGTCAGATCTAATAGGGGATGGAGGCCGAGTGTGTCTGACAAGTATTCTCAGGAAAAACAATCTACGCAAGGCCGGCCTTCCGAGGGTTAAATGTCTATTTTCTGGAGAGAAAATTGATCAAGGTCCGCGTAGAAAAATCCTTGATAAGTGCAATACAGTAGACTCTCGTATAACGCGATCACAAAATTGTTTTTTGAAGAATTATAAATTATCATTGATAATTAAAGATTAAAATTGTCCGCTTGAAACTAAATTGAATGTTATTTCTTCCCTTAACGATTTTAATTAGAGGAGAGGATCATACAATATTGATATCTTCAATTATGAAAATTTTTCGATAATTTTGAATTTCATAAAAATAATTCAAGCGAGTTACAATTGACGGGAACAATTAGGTGAGCGAACTGTATAGAATTTAGCTGGCTCGTTTCAGGTGGACCACCTGCACATTTCGCTAAATGGTGGACCGATTAGGCCAGATTCCAGGGCGAAACTCACCGCCATTTCGATGTGTTTCGCCCTCTGCTCGATAGCCCTTTGCAGGGCGGTTCTAGGATCATCCTTAAAGTTCTCATCCCGGTTCTTCTCAGCCTCTCTCCTCGAGGCAGCCTCTCTCTGCTTCTCGAGCGCCCGTTGCAGCTCGCTCTTCTGATTCAGCACGTTCCGGCCCCTGGAAGAAAGTGAAAACCGATTCAGCACTAAGGTTAGCTAATCGTCTGCGGTCGCGAAAATCGGCGCGACGATAGATGAGAAAAACAGGCGCGAACGAACAGAACGTATGTCTCGGGCGGATAGCGGGCTTATGGTTGCGACGCCATAAATATCCGCGCTGGGAACGACTCGCCGGAGATGGAAGAGCACAGCGTCGCCGGCAGGAAATGATTTTCTCGGCGATAGGCGTGCGAAGCGCGTCAAGCGAATTTCCCGTTAGGCTTTCTGTCATGCGATTTGCTTAAAAACGGGCTCGAGCGACGCAATACTGCGTCGGTCGCTATGCGGGACGCTCTCCCTTCGTTTCTGCGTACGTGTACGTGTACAAGCTGAGCTTTTTATACTTTTTTCCATCAACCCTTTGCACAATAACAACTTTAACCCCTTCTCCTACAATATCGTGTCTGACTCGTGATGAAGATTCTGAACAGAGTCTAATACATATTTCGTTATATCGATCTTAGAGTTGTTAATAAAACATGTATTAATGCTATATCGGCGCACTGGTTCAATCAGAGTCTCGTGAATATGTATGCTATACTAATTTCTTTTAAACCGAAATAAAATTTTACTTTGGTTTTGTTAATGTACAGCTATTTGAGAATATATAAACGCCCTGCGGCGTGGAGTGGGTAGGCACTGGACAGTGATCGCGTACCCGACCCCGGACAGTGAACGCGACTTTACTGTAGATTGCGGATCTTTATGCAAAATAATAATATTCTGCATTGATCGCGGGAATCAGGAATAAAATAAAAATGAATTTCGTGCCTTCACGACTTTCAAAACAACATTACCATATTCGTGAGTTTTTCTAATCTATTACTGTTTTATACTTCACCCAACTAGTTTCTTCATAAATGCATAAATATCCGCAGCCTACTAATAATAAGGATCGCGAGATATGTATCTCCGTCCATATTGATGGTGTGCATAGTGAAATGGTTACGTAAATGTACCTACACTTTCTGATTGAACAGCAGTTCCCTGCGAAGGTCCTTGTGATTGCTGGAGGTGAGGTAGGGGTTGTACGGTTTTCTGGGCAAGATCAAGCCATCCGGGCCCATGTGTGGAGCAGGTGGTGGCGGAGGCGGTACACCCAACACCGGTGCCATGTTTCTCCCTGCAAAAGCACATAGTTGTATGTACGTTAGGCACATCCGCCACGAGGCTTCTGCAATTCTCCCTCCGTACGCTCGAAAACTTCTCGCATAAATAATTCTTCGGCGGTTTTACCCTCCTACCGAGGCACTACTACTATGTTCAACCCTCGTACACGTTTTCGACTACGTCATTTTTAAAATGAAATATTAATTGCGGCTCGATTTTCATTCGTAAAATAGAAATTGCACGGTGTGCTCTCCGTGCCTCGCAAGTTGTCCTCGCTCGCAGCCAATGATCAATCCCTGACGTCACACGTTTTAGCTAATACAGTAACCGGATCCCGATTATAAATTTATTTATATTATATATATATAAGATTATAAATTTTCAAAAATAAAGAATTTATTTTGGAACATAATGTACATTTTAATTAATTATCCGGGCTGTTTGTTTGTCTCCCGATCAAGCCGGTCCTACTGTAATCCGGCTAGAACCGAAGGTGCCAGCGGAATGACCCAATCGGACCCAATCCAAGTCTTATCGGGAGACAACTCGTGGAGGCACGGAGAATACAGCCATCGTAACTTTTCCTCCGAGCAAAGCGGGTTGAGAATGAGGGCGGAAAAATGGAACACGGTCACCGATTGCAATACACTTTTTTTCGGGCGGTTCACGGTTCGTTTAGGTATTATTCACCCTCGAACGTGGCGACTCTCGCCCTGACGCTCTCGGCCTGCTCGCACATCGCAGCGAATCGCACTGAAGCATTTTTTTACGGCCGGCCCGTATCAAACAGCGAACTTCTATATAGTTTTGCGAGGGGCTTCGCATAGCCGCTAATCGGATATAGGAGAGTACGTGTGTGCAACCGTCTGCTGCGAACCTGCGTGCCTTCGTCTCCTCAAGGTGACATAAACAATGCACTTTTTTCATTTTGACCTTTCACACTCGTGACGAAGATGCTAAACAAAGTCTAACAAATATGAATGTTACGCCTTTCCTTTTGGATGAAATAAGAAGATTTGACTCGTTTCTAATCAATATTTAAACCTTGTGTAGCCACCCGGGTACCCGCTTACTGCATTTCTTTCAACAACTTGTTAATGTTCCTCTAAAAATATTACAAAATTCCTCTGAATGTCCATTTTTTGCTCGCTAATTTATTAGCCCCTTGCCCTCCGATTCATTTTACGGTTTCAGTAATTAGTACTTTTTTGTAGTTCGTATAATTTCCTAAAAAGAGACAATACTTAATTACAATTAATTATAAATGAAGCTATATATACACACAGGAAGCATAAATTCTATTTTCTCCTCTACCACATTTTTCAAAATGTTACAGCAACGTACTTTAACGAGCCTGACTCGCGACGAAGGTTTTAACATTGTCTAACAAACACGGATGTTACGCGCGTTTTATTTTAGATGAAATGAAATCTGCATTAAAATAAATGTAGCCATATATCAAAAATATACATTTTCTTTTCCCGTCTACGACATTTTTGTGCATAAAGATGTTCTAATCGCTGTAACTGTAACAGAGAAAAAAAAATGGCGTAAAAACCAGTATACAGTATTTTTCATATTCAGACAATCATCGTCCATGCCATTGTAAATTCCATTGCGAATGGAAGAGCAACGCAGTTCCTGAAGTGGGGGCCCAAAAATTTACAGTCGAAGGGTGTGACACACAGACTATGACGTGTCGTTGGCGTCTCGGCGTTGCGCAATTAACGCGTGCCTTCTTCTTCTTCTTTTTCGCTGCGCGGTTGTGCAGTCGCGTGTGTGGGTGGTGGATCTCGCGTGACCTATCGACACGTAGAAGAACCGCCGCGCAAAAAGAGGTCGCGAAAGTGAGTCACCGTTGAGTTTTGTTGCGTGCCGGCAATTCGAACACGATCAGGTTGCTCGAGAGACCACCGCGTGATTCTGATCTTGCCCAAGTGTTTGCTCCTATTTCTTTCACTCTACTAAACGCGCTCGAACATGTACTCCTCCAACAATTACTCTAATCCCTCGAAAAATGCCTTCACGCTTTCGGGGTCCGCTGAAATTCTTGTTCGTTTCGAGTCGTTTGCAAGTCTGAAAAGCCCAAGTTCCCATTAACCCCTAGCCGTATTTTAACGAGTCAGACTCGCGATGAAGATTTTAACCCCTTGCACTCGGAGCTATTCTAATTCGAAAACCGAATTTTTCTTCCGGCCTGAAATATTTATATGATTTTCTTGAATTTATCGATATAAAACCGATTTAATAGCTCGTACGATATTTTTAGTATTGTTTATGAAAATATTAAATACGTTTAGAGTAATCTATTGAATACAAATTTAATAATGAATGATTTTTTTCAATTTATCGATATAAAACTGATTTAATACCTCGTACGTTACTTTCAGTAGGTCCGTATATAATAACAATAATAGATAATGATAATGAGATCCGCAGTCTATTAATTACGTCAGATTGTCCTGAAAGTTTCGGACGGACTAGGGTACAATTGGGGTACGAGAATCATTTGTTAAATTCTTTTTGAAAAGCAGAAAAATGGGATCGATCGATCAGTTGGCGAATTCGGGGAGCGCAGATCGTTTTCGCCGAGATTAATGTCTGGGAGAGAATGGAGAGACGGGGAGAGGGAGCAAGAAGGGGAAAGGGAACGAAAATAAAAATATGCGGACCCGGTCAGGATGTAATTTTGAGGCAGATGTGCGGGTACACACGAGAGAGGGAGATCATTGCACTCCGCGGGCAAGGAGCAGCTGAAGTAGCGTGAGAAAATGCGGCGACCGCCCCGACAGATGATAATGACCGAAGGGCAGAGTCAGGGCCGTAACCATTTAGCGGATTTGCGAAGAACCACTGGCTGAAAACCGCATTTCGTCCCCGACGTCGTCTCAACTGTCTTCCGCTTCGATCTGCCTCCACCGTCCAACACACGTTCCCACTTAGATCATTCAATTAGGGCTGAGAGAACTATTCCACTTCCGACTACAGTAGACTCCCGTATAACGCGATCAGAAAATTGTTCAAAAGTGCTGTATACCATACATACAGCGAATTTATTAAAATCATCCATTGTTTCTTGCAATCGATGCAGACAATTTGTATTCTGTCTCGAGTTATTTATTACGAGGAACGAGATGAATGAAGGAAACGCGGGACAGATGAGGGTTAATCGGATCAATCGTTAGAGACTATCTAAATAAATGCAATTTAGTACCAGGAAAATAATTATTCTATTATCTGAGACTTCCTTTACGCTTTTATCTTTATCCAGGGCTGTACCAATCCACCTGAACACCACGAACATTTTTATATTCATAATTTCTCTCACTTCTTTCCATCATCAATCACGTTTTCGTTGAACCTACGACTCTACCGGATGGAAATTCCTCCATGGACTCGGAACGGTCGTGCCCATCGGATAATCCTGCCCCATTGTCAGCTAAATTCATCACAAAAGGCTCTAATCCGCAGAAACTGTGCAACAGAGTTCCAAGTTTCTGATCCAACGATTCCTCCCGAAGAACAAGCGATCGATCTCGCGTGAAACGAGCTGCGCGTCTCGATAAAGCGAGCAACAGTCGTCTGTGGAATTATATATTCTAGCATTTCTTGTAATAGAGACCCGCAGTGTAGTGATCACTTAGGGTAGAGCGAACGAAGAACTTTCGTGCCGGCGCGTATCAAAAGGGAAATGGCTCAGAACCTCGGCGGCTCGATTTTTACGAGCGAAAAGTGAATTTCACGGGCGAATTTCATCAGCGAAGCGCGACGACCGTGCTAAATACCTATGCCACTTGTAAACCGATCCTGGAATTTGGTTCGCGACAACCATGATCGGTGGAAGTCGAAAGTAAAGTAATTTCGTCGAGCGAGAAGCGGCCTCGTTCGAAAAATCGTGGCTCGGATTTCGCGACGAAGGATATCGTCGAGGGATACTCGGACGCTTTCGATTTCCATTAGCACGCGTGCCCTCCTCATCATGGCTGGCATCAAGCCAACGAGCAATTAAACCGAGAGAAGCCTGGAATTGATCCGCGCGAGTCGCGGCGGCGAAAGTAATCGGGGGGTTGCTCCTCCGATATACTAATATCGACCTAGTTTCGATAAAGACCAATTCCGAGCACCTAGGAGCCGTTTTCCTCGCCGCGAACCGGGGCAGAAAAATTGCCAGCGCTCTGTTAGGGTTCTTCTCGCGATAGCTGTCTGGAAACACGCGATCCTTTGAGCAGAGTCGATGATCAATGGACTGCGGATCTTTATATGCAAAATGCAAATTCTTTTGCCCTGATGTGCAACAAACTGCAGTGACATAGAAATTTATTTTCTTTCCTAATACTTGTGTAGTTGATCGGGTACCCATTTACTGTATTTCTTTCAACAAT
Organism: Lasioglossum malachurum; assembly: GCA_028455605.1. NCBI lineage: Eukaryota > Metazoa > Arthropoda > Insecta > Hymenoptera > Halictidae > Lasioglossum > Lasioglossum malachurum. Next base: position 26,691,129 of record CM052311.1, on the reverse strand, counting down.
TTACTATTAATATACATACTCGAACAATTTCGAGCTGAAAATTCATTTTCAAGTAGATCGAAGTTTTACGAGGGCTCGAATATTCGAGCCGTTTGATTTTTTCAAGAAGCTCGCATTTTGTTTTCAAACAGTTCGTCGATTTCAAGTAGCTCGGAAAATTCAAACGCTCGACTCGGCTCGACAGACCAAGTAATGACTCGACTTGAAATTGGACTACTCGCACACCCCTAGCTAATATATTAATTCATAATCTTATAATGAGAATTTGTGCAAACATGTTAAATAAAGAAAAGTTTTAAATAATCTGCGGATCTTTATGAAAAATAAAAAATGCGTGCATTGATTCCAAGACGCGAGAGCCAAATAAAAATCGTTTATCAAGCTTAATTTCCATACTAAGCTGAAAGTAATACACCGATTTCCTGAAATCTTTTTAACATGTCCACTGCTTTCAATTGTACGTGCCCATTTTTATCATAAGTGCATCAAATCCGCAGTCTACGGTCAATTTTGATGAATAAAAATAGACTGAATTGTCCGAAACGAATCTGACAAACCGGTAACGGAGTTAGGCTGATTCACGGAACACGGACACGTCGAAGGGTTATAATCGGTCGGCACGATTGATATTCAGGGTGCACGGAGGGTGCAGACAATGGCGAACACCATAGGCGAGCTGCCCCGGGCATCCTTTTCAATGCACGCGGGAGATTTGGTCAATGAAACCAAAGCGTACCGACCATACTGATCCAGCATGTTCTGATGCGCCGCCTTTTATTGCTAGTTAGGGCTCTTTACTAGAGGATCATCGTGCGCGATAATCAGAATAATAAAAAAAAGAAATACAGAGAGCGAAGGGATAGAAGAAGATACATCGATGAAACGTGACTCACCGTTTGTTAAACCGTCGCAGCTGTCCGCGTCGCTCTTCAAACCGTTAGCGATCACCTGAAACAATTGTATGCTCGATTAACGGAGAATTCAAGACAGTTATTAATTAGCTGAGTATTTGTATGCGGTCGGTGTATAGCTTCGAACCAGTTGCATGCTAATTCGCGAGTCGCTCGCGCGGAAAATGCGTGACCTTTGGCGGTGAGATTTTAATTCGAATCGGTCTCCCGCCTTTTTTGTCGCGAACGGTCGACTGGATTTGCATTCGTTGTCTGCAGCCTTTTTAGTTGAGGAGCCGACTTCCTGTAGAACTTTCACCGACTTATTTCTGGCATTTTTCTTATTAAAATTACACGAAACGCGATAGAGTTTGAACCGTATCTAGCGGTTTCATTCAGGCGTCATTATTACTAACAACTACACTGCGGATCTTTATGCATTTATGACTGATGAAATGAAAATGTTCAAAAAAGTCTAGAATATGAAATTCGATAGAAGTCTGCAAAGGCTGTTCCTATTAAAAATAGGAGAAACGAAATGAGTTTCCGAACGACCTAATAGTAGAACTACCGGATCTAAGAAACGGCACGGACCCCTGGGTTTTTCTTAGATCAAGGCTCGACTGTATCAATGTCTCGAAACACCGTATTTACAAAATCGAAGTATAGACAAATGGTTAGTAAGAATTTAGGTCTGCAGTGTGAACATCGTTCGAACCGATCAAACACGGTTACGTTGTTAACATTTAATTGTGATGAAACTGCCGATTGCGCCGCGTTCATTGTACTTTCGCTCGCTTTCACTCTCTTCTGCGTCTGTCTGTGTTCTACAGCCGTGTACGACAGACCGTTCCACATGTTTCTCTTCCCTTTTTGTTATTTTTATTTGACCGGTGCTTCCGGCGACGCGACGTCGCTCGTTACCGGTATCGTTAACATTAATCAAACGTCCGACACTTACGTAAACGATTACTATCGCGGTGTTTCTCGATCCGATGGATTCACGTGTGACGAGAAATCTCTCGAACAAGTTCGAAGGTACTTCGAGCTTATCGATCGATTCAAGGTTAGCTGTGTCGATCACTGAAATGCGCTTTTTATCATTTCAGTTTGAATCAAAAACTGTTTGACAATCGACCGTGAAATTTCAAAACATGATCGGATAAAGGACAGAAACATGCTTGACAACGACGAACGTGCTCCAATGCGAGATACAATTGCCACCATGACGTTAATACGGTCGTGTTCTAACGAAGCTATTTATACACAAGTGACAAATCAATTTTTCCTTTTAGAATCCGCGACGTTGCTCGACGATGCGACAAAGGCCTAATCAATGTCACTGTATAGCATTGAAATTCTCAAGGTGATCATCGGCTCGGAGTTGGCAGAGTGCTAGAATAGTTTTCCCTTGGACGGGACCATTATCGACCGCTGATATCGAGGACGGAAGTTCCCGCTGATAACTGGGCCATAGGAAAAAATATTGAAATCGCTCTGAAAATTCTCGTGTCTATGAAAATATTCTCTTCGTCCGATTGAAACACCGAGCTCCGAGTCTCCCAGATATGGAAGACGAAATTGATTGACCTTTAACCCTTGTTTAGCCAACCAAAATGTGCAGATTACTTAAAACCTTTTGTATTCAACACATATTAGCAAACATTCTCATTTTAAGACTATAAATTCATATATTAGCGAGCAAAGAATGGACATTCAGAGAAATGTTGCAATATTTTTGGAGGAACATTAACAAATTGTTGAAAGAAATGCAGTAAATGGGTTGAGAATGCATTAGTTAATTATTATCTTAACCTGTTAACTTTTATTCCGTAAAATGAACGATTTGTAAAATTGCAATATATAAGTTAGTTCAATTCCCCAAAATCTGATTGATTGTTCGAAGAGCGGAGATGCTCAATTAAAATCATTGTTATTCGTCTGGAGAATAAACGAGGCACACTGTTGGCGGAAGAGTGACCACACGGGGTCAACAGTCGCATACTGAAGTTACTATACATACCGTCGAAGCATCTCGTAACGAGAGAGGGTTAAGAACTTTACTAAGAAAGGTTAAGAATAATGGAAACTTGGGGGGAGAACAGGTAGTCTAGAATTACTCGGAGGGGGCACGGCAATTCTTTCGAAATTACGACCAGCCCTCTCTCCCTCTCTTGCTCTCTTTCATTCGACCCTCGCTGTTTTCCGCTTCTGTTCCGCTCTCTCGTTGATATTGCGACGAGAAGAGCGCCGCGATTCAAAGGTCACCGACTCCGGGAGAGGCTGCTCGAAAATCAACCGGAGAAAAACCCCGTGTAAGCGATCAAAACTAGGAAGAGAGAGAGAGAGGGAGAGACAGAGCTGTGTGGAAACAATAGCCTCGGCGAAGAATCCGCGAGCGCCAACGGGAGATAATATATTCGAGCGCGAAGAGGCTGCACCGGAAGTCGACGCAAATGACGACAATCATTCAACTGTGCGACACAGACTCGGTTCGAACTGCAATCTTCGATTTCTATGGTGTCACGTAATTACTGGACTGCGGTTCTTCGTGTAGAATATATATTTTCTTGCAAAATTGTGCAAGATACGTGAGCTACTCAAACATGCGTGTATTTTTTCAATAATTTCCGTGAGCTGGAAGCGAAACAGTAACCTTTTAAGAGTCGATCAGGTTTCAAATTCGTTACACTGAATAAATTCGCTCAGAAATGAATTTTATAGTAAGCCTCTTTTCTTCGCCGAGCAAATCTGATTCGAGGAACGCCATCGATAAAATAAGAGCAGAATCGACTCGGAAGATTAGCAAGTCTCCCAATGCCTCCGTCGATCGGGGATCCCGGAATTCCTCGAATTTGGGCCCGCTAAAACGCTCCGGAAGCGAGTAGGCTCGAAGGAACGCGGAAGAGGCGGAACCCCCTAGGTCGCATTCCTCAGGTTCCTCGGCTCTATGAGGCGCAGGGCGAGAAAACGACTGGTCGGTTCGGAGACCTAATTGCGAGTAGCAGAGAAAGAGAGAGAGAGAGAGAGACGATGGTTTCAATGTCCAGGACACTCGGCAGGAGCTAATTGCTCGTCCGCAGGCGCGTGAACGCGTGCGTAACGCTCTCCCAGCAGCGCGCGTGACGTCCCCTCTGTTCCTGCCGACTGTTTACAAGCTCGCTTGTTCCACGGCAAGTATAATACACGTAAACCGGTAGGTATGGTTAAACGAGTTACGATGATCGGCTTTAGCCGTGGGGGTCGCAAGTCCGGAAGGAAGTGGAAAATATTAACGTCTCCCGCGGAACAGGGGGAGCCGTTGTCCCCTCTGTCGGTGGTTGTTTCGCATTGTGATCGATGGAAACGGCTTTAAAACAGGGGACACTGTGAGCATGGCTACGCCATGGGACCCAGGAGTACCCTTCTCGCCTACGCGAGCCTCCCTTTTTCCGTTTTCCACCCTTCCGTTGCTGGAAGTGACGCCGAACGTAATGCCGGAACCGCTAAGTTGTTTTTACCAAGTGCGCGACTTTTTTTGACTGACGTTGAAATTTCACAATTCAAATCAAAGTTCAATTCTTGCACATTCTACTATATTTTAGTATACCCTACTATATTCTAGTATACATATAGTACCCTACTATATTCGAGTACATTCTGCTATATTGTAGTATGCCTTGGTATATTCTAGTATATTCTTTTATATTCTTTTACATTTTTGTATATTCTTTCATGTTCTTGTATATCCTTCTATATTCTTGTATATTCTTTTATATTCTTGTATATTTTAGTATATTCTGGTACATTCTAGTATATTCTGGTACATTATAGTACATTCTGGTACATTCTATTACTGTATTCTTGTGCATTCAAGTATATTCGGCACTCTTGCTACCTAGAGATGCAGGGGCGAGGAGGGGTAATTGATAATATTTAAATAAAAATAAATTCAAAGTGTATTTCTCACGATGGCGTTCCGCAGAATATTTTTAACCCTTTGCCGTGAAGCGTGCAACGGCGGGACAGCAGTTTTCGTAGGAAAGTCGAGTGGCCGTTCGAGAATAGATCTCTTTCACAGGCCGAGACAACGATCGGGAGCCGCGCTTAGCGAAAAACCTGTTACGTCCGCGCTTTTTCTAACACCTGCGCTTATTGTCTGTGTTCTTCCGTAGCTTGGTGCTTGAAAACGATCGTGACAAAAGGCGAGGTTGTCCTACATTCTACATAGTCGGAGAAGCTTACGTAACTCGGTGACACCGGCAACATCTTGCCGCCTATTTTCTCAACGGTGCACAACGTGTTTTCTGGCTTGTTTTCCAGCTGCGTCTCCCGGTGCATCGCGGCGAAAACGACAAAACTAGGCTAAAAGCATCCACGTATGTACGTTGCTCGCGACTCATTATACACGGTTAACTTTGCGAGGACCACGCCGCCAATCTCTTTGCTGTCAAAGAGTATCTCTTTCCCTGACTTTCAGGAACGCACTGTGTGTTCGATTAATCTTCGACGCTTCCACTGGAAGTGATTACAGTTCTTCGTTCAAATATACGTTGTAGTGAATAAAGCAGAAAATCGAGGTCAATCCGATCGTGCCACTTTTTATCTAACGCATTCTCACTCTTAATGATCGGATGGTTCAGTGTTAACACTAAACATAGGTACACGTCGCCTTGTAAAAATAACAAGATTAAATTTTATTTGAACTTCGTGCGGTTTATATTGTAATATGTGCTCCACTGGGTGTTTCGTTTATCTGATGACGAAAATATCTTTTGACGCACTGAAGTTACGAAAAAAATTTTTTAACAAAAATCGTTTACCCTTCATACAGAACAGTTTTCGTAAACAAATTTTCTTCGTAACTTCAGAGCGTCACAAGATATTTCCTTTGCCAGATAAACGAAACACCCTGTACATTTATCTCGTTATTTACCACGCAAACATCTTTGTAATTTCAACAATAGTGGAATACAAAATCTGGAACCGGTCATTTGAAAACAGTATGGAGACCTGTTAACGAGAAATTCGACGCTCTATGATCGACGGGGCTCATTCCGGGCAGCCCATAAAACAATGAAGTATCGTTCGCAAATCGTAGCACACTTTCCGGCCAGTTTTTGCAGAGTTTCCTCGTTCGACGGCGAAGCCGTTATTCTCGTCAGACCGTCGAAGCAATAAATAGTTCCAATTAAGAGACCCAGTCAAGACTGGGAGCTAAAGAGAGAGAGAGAGAGAGGCAGCAAGGTTGTGAGTAGAACGAGTTTCCATCGTGCCCGCCGGTTTCCCCGTGTCGGTGAACACAATGAACACACCGGCATGAACGATACGATCTCTCGTATCGTATCGGTTTGAAGCTTCGGTGAAAGCGCCCGGGGAATTAAGTTTTATCCTGTAGCCGCTGCCGCCGCCGCCGCCGCCGCCGTCTGTCGAAGCTGAACGGAATTATTGCTCGTTAGGACGATCGGCTTGCTACCGCCGGATACTTACTTTCGCGCGTCCCATCGCCAGAAGATCGATTTCTTTCGTTACGCATTTTACTCGGACATTCGGACGTTACTTTCGTTGACCACAGGGTCGGTCACCTGCTCGAGACACCACAGGGTTCCCCTAATCGACCCCGAATCGTTCATTTGATTTGAACATGACATTCCATTTTTTCCGGACTTCGCTTCTTGTTGAAATAAATGTAAGGCGGAGTGGGATAAGTTCGTAAACGGGGCAAGTGCATTAACTGGTTATTTTTATGATAATATAAAAACTATAAAACTGAACAATATAATTGAATGCAATAAGAAGCATTTTATAGCAGGCTTGTTAATCATTCTTTCCTTGCCCCGCAGCGCTTGAAACTCTCAGAGACGCTCTTGCACCATTTCCGGGGCAAGTGCGTAGTAGTTGTCCTATCAAAATGATAATGTTCAAGCAAAATTAGAGAATCCTACATAATGCTAATTCAACAGTAATAACTGTGGCAAGAGTTTGATACCAAGAGCGTTAAGGTTTTACATACCAGACTGAAAATACATCAGTTTAAAGTCCAACTTCGCAGAAACCCATTCTTTGTTTTGAGATATATTTCAAGTGAAGGGATATTAACACTAAATTAATTCCATATAATATTGAAATAACATTATAATTTAATAGTACTTAAAATTCATTTAGTTTGAAATAATGTGTGAAGTGAAATGACTGATAAATTCATTTTTTTTTTTTTAATTTTGACTTAGACCACTTTCGACGAGACCAATAGTGGAATCAATTATGGTTCACTTTCCACCTAATTATCCAGTTGCACAGTTATGTAAATTTTTTATCACGCGTTGGTAAAAGCGTTTTAACGGCGCATCAAGCCGTTATACTTAGCATGCATATTGAAAATTTCGAAGCACACGCTGCGCTGTAAATGCGCAAAGAAGATATCTCTTAATATAGTATATCGTGACGGCGCTACATTGCACATATTAGGTTCGCCCATAAATCACTTCCGTTTTTCCTGGTTTTCCGGGACGCTTCTCTCGCGTAATAGTCATCCGTTATATATTCTGCTTCATTACGCAACCTCGCCAGCGTTCTTCAATTAACACGTCGATCGTATTGTGTGGTATCATATTACGCCGTACATTTTTATTGGTAAATGAAAGCCAATTTTTGTTCTATGATCTCTTGGGACTTTTAAGGCAACTCAAAGATCCCATGCTCGTAGAATTTGTGTTTATTATTAGCAAGAAATTGAGAACATTTATCTTCCTGACGAGATGAAATCACGGGTATGAAAATTGCGATGATGAAGATTGACCGATGAATATGGTGGGGGTCGAACATGAAGAGGAGAGCAGAATCGTAACGGGAGTTGGGCGATTAACAGGTTGTAACGGGCCCCACGAATTTGCGGCCGAAGGGCCAGCAAATTTTTCAATAAAACAGCTCGCCGGGGCGCGTTACTCTCGAGACAGCTTGGCCGCACGCACCGCTGCGTTTCGAATTGCAAAACGGCTTGACGAACCCGTGCAAAACCTTCTCTCTCTCTCCCTCTCTCTCTTTTCGCTCACATGCACGATTGCTCCGAGACGCGACAACGTTTCAGCGCGCCTCGAATCGATCCGTTTCGACGACCAACGGGTCCACGTTTTTCGCGAACACTTGGGAGAAACCCAGTGGAAAATAGAAACAAACCGCGCGAGCCTCTGCAGTCGTTAGCGGGCTGCAATTCACTTCGCGCGAACTTTTGTCTCCGGGCAAGTCCGCCGGTGATTTGGCGAAATTAAAAGCAAAATAAACTAAAGCGATCTATTTATTGACAATGTCTTGTTCGCTGGAATTCTTGCGGAGATGTTTACAGCCAGTGCGTACAATTTCGCATTTGTAACTACTAGACCGCGGATCTTTATGCAAATTTGTTAATATTGGGTTGGCAAATAAGTTCGTTCGGTTTTTGTGATTTATTCCACTCTAAAAAACCGAACGAACTTATTTGTCAACCCAATATGTTTCATAGGTTGAAAATAATATAACAATTTTTTAAAATTCTTTTAATATTCTTACTATTTTGAATTACAGCTACTCATTTTTGTAATAAATGCATAAAATCTGCTGTCTGGTGGTTACTCAATTTGTGTGTGGCCATTCCATTAAATTACATGTAAAAATGTGAATAAGTGAAGGAATATCGACCAACAGTCTATCATGAATGTTTTCCATTCGACGTTTTTCCAGACGATTTTATAAATTCTAAATGCCCGAAACTTGTAGTATATTCACCCTCGCCAATTCCACCCCTTCCCTCGGAACGCGTGGGAAGTCTTCCAAAGACACTCCCGCCCAGAACAGGGGATGTAAAAAAAGTTTACAGGAACTTTTATCCACTAAAACCCCCAACAGTGGTGGTGCCAGTACACGTGTGAGGTCTCCGAGAACTTTGCAAACACAACACGTAACCCTGTGGTAGTTTCACCCTAACGTTCTTCCCGGCGAAGGCATAGGCTAATCACCCCTTGCCATTCAACCCTAAACCTAAACACAATATCCCATAAATTAAGAAGACTTAACTCGGTGTTTGGGGCTGATGCTGTGCTGATTTAACTCGATCTCGATCAACTCGCTCGTCTACGTCAATACATATTAACCCTTTGCAATGGAGCTATTTGAACTTGAACACTAAACATTTCTTTCAACCTAGTGCAAAGTTATCGATTAGATACCAACATGTTTAATAATGTACAAAAGTCACCCCTCGACTGCTGAGGGCTAAGAAATATTCTCTATATTCTCCAATATTCAGGAATATATTGAAGGAAAATACGTGGAGTGGCCTAAACGGATGAACTTGAAGTGCAACGACGCAATGCATCCGACGTGCATCGCCTTTGATCGTGGTCTCGCCCTCTTCCACTGCAGATTCTCCCGCTCGAGTACTTCGCGAGTGGCTTTACCACTCTGAATTCTGAATCGCAACTGTTCTGCGAATCAGTCAGCTGGAGGAATGGACCTGGTTCGGAGTTAGAGCACACTGTTTAGGCTTGTTTGCTTGTCCGAATTGCCACCGATGCCTACGCGAATTATACCACTCGCGAAAGCTGTCTTATCCAAGTGATGGGCGAACAGATAATTTTGCAAAATTTCTACACCTCGCAAGCGCGCCGATAATTATAATGTTTCGTATAATAAATTCCCCATTCTACCACGAGTTCAACGAAACTGTCAACCATCCTCCCGTCCCGATCTTGTCAAAGTTGCCCACGCTCGTGACATCAACGCCAAACCGACTGCAACGATCGGCGACTATTTGCTCGCGAAGTTGCATAACTTCTCGCCAGACCGTGTCATGATTACCGGCGTGATTTCGACCGCTATCATGCTCCTTGCTACTTCGGGACAACACACGACAGCGTAGATTCCTGCCATAATAGCAGGCGTTTCCGTTTTCCGTTTCACGAACACTAGTGGCCACAAAGTTGTCGCGCGGGAGATAAACAGCCGAATAAACGTGGCCAATCGACAAGATAGTTCAAAGTATGTATACACCCCATGTTTACGTTCTTACGACAGCTCTACACCACACCCAGGTTTCATGTGTCACATGATAAAAATGAGCATCTACGACTCCGAGGAAAATATGTCAAACAAGATACCGTAATTACCGCAGTTTTACGTACTTAAGTATTCTTTATTCGCCTCGGAATTTGCATATTCGCGTACGCATCCGCCTGGCGGTCTGACAGCAACGTGTAATTAGCAGACTGGGGCAATTAATGCGCCAGGAGCAAACGCGAAAAACAAATTGCCAAGATCTCCGTCAGCTGGAAAACTTAGTTAGAAGAAATCGCGGCGTATGGATTTTATTTGAATTACTGTTTCCAGCGTGTCCCGTGCATACGAATGCACTGGAAAACGCATCGAGATCCACGGTTCGTGAGTAATCCGTAATCAGTGGATTGCGGACATTCATGCAACACTGAGTTTCCGAGAACGAGCTCCCCGGACCAAACTAGTGACTAATTTTCTTCCGGGCAAACTCCAATGGGCCGAATGCACTGCACAAATATACGTAAGCTCATTGTCAGTGTGATAGTGATTCCAGCGCGTTTTACGCAACAGGACTTATTGGGAAATCGAATCACAATTTAGTCGACTATGCGACACCCATAAAATTTGTTTTTCATTCGACGATCGATTCTGTCGTTGATCAAAGAGTTCGACAATTTGTCGACAATAGATCCACTCGTTGATATCAACGCGTTAGACAATTATTCGGTAATGAATTCACTCGTCGATCAAGCAGCTGGACGATTTTTCTACAACAAATTCAACGATGAATTCACTCGTTGAACAAAGGGATAGACAATTTTTTCGTAATCAATTCACTGGTCGATCAAAACGTTCGGGAATCTCCGAAAAATAAATTCAGAAACATTTTCGGTTATGTTGCAACGCACGAGTCGATTCCTGCTCACTCGCGTAATCAATCGAGGCAGTGAGAAAAGCGTGTGTACCTTCAGATATCCGATGTAGCCAGGCTCCGACGAAAAATGATCGCGTTATTAGTATTCACTGTTCCCGGCGTGCAACGGCGTACAACTCGAGGCACTTGCCGCTCGTTCGAGCGCACCACGCGAACTGACAGGACGACAGCACGGAGACACTGTGGACAGAGAGCCACAGAGAGAGGACAGAAGAGAGGATAGAAGAGAGGAGAGAGAAAGGAGCGCGCACTCGCTGGTCTCTCGGTCGTGCGACCCATGTGCGTCGTAACGGGTACCGACCCTTTGCTTACTTGCTTTCAAGTTCCCGTACGCGAGCGTACTCCTACGATAATGCCAGCCTCTTATCTCGCATTCCTTCCAAACCCCACGTGGGACCTCTATTGATTAATTTATCAATCGTGGTGTCCAGGACACTGTCTTCGTGATGGAAGTGCTCTTCTTTTCAAAGAGAATATTGACGAAGATTGAGTGAAATGTTTGTACAATTTGTGGGATCGTTTGTGGGCAATTTTTTGGGACTACTGAATGAGCTTCTCGTAAGGTTTTAACATTGAACATTTTGTTCGTGAAATTTTTGTACGCGTCTCTTGTGGGATCGTTTGTGGGCAATTTGTGTGGGCATTTTGTGGGCCAATGAATGAGCATCTCGTAAATTTAAGTATTGAACATTTAGTTTGTGAAATTTTTGTACAGGTCTTTCGTGGGAATTTCGTGGGGCACTGAATGAGCTTCCCGTAAGATTTTGGAGTATTGAACAGTTTGTTCGTGAAATTTTTGTACGCATCTTTCCAGGGATCGTTCGTGGTCAAGTTTTGTGGGATTTGTAGAAGAGCTCGAGATCATTCGTAGGGTCTAAAGGCATAATAAGGAAGAATGTTTGAAAGTTTGAACACCGCGCTGACGAAAGTAATTGAAGAAGCTGGCACACAGCCGTGTGTCCAGATAGCAGATAGTCGATAGCCGAATTCCGTAGAGTCTGTCTGACAGGCTAATCTGCCAGGAGGATTAGTCATTGTGAAGCGACGTTGCTCGCTGCGTGAAGAAGCTATGGGCCGTGGAATGTCGTGTATCGTAACTCGACTAAAATCGACCAGTTCGAAATCGAAATCCCGATCGGCTGGCCGGTTAAAAGTCGAAGTAACCGCTCGAGGAAAGTAGATCAAGGTGCTCGCGGGACTCACGAATGCTGAACTCTGCGTGGCCTGTCCCACGCAACGGACCGGATTTGTCGCACACGCTGGTTTCGCATTCTTTATTATTGCAGGTCGTTTCTAACCATTTAACCACTCCGCTGGCTCGTTTGCCTGTGACCAGTTACGCGAATACTGGAAATTAAAGGCATCGTACGACGAAGCGCGTCTCTGTTTTTCATATTAAAATGCATTAAAAGCGCGCTAAATTGAAAAAGAAACTAACGATAAAATTTCTGGACATCGTCCCCCTTAAAATAAATTTCATTAATGTTGCAGTGTTGTTATGGTGTCTCTCGGGTGAAATTCGATGTGGGGATTGAGAAATCGATGGAAACGTGGATGATGCTATCTGGCACGATCGAGATAGGAAGTCACGAGCGGAAAATGATTGCGCCTCTCTCGGAAACAGTATGCCACTGTTTCGACGCTCGTTATCCTCTCCAGGATCGTCGATCGTAGAGAACAGCGGACCGTTTCGGAAATATCGACGCGAGAACCTCGCCAGATCGAAATCGAGACAGGACGGAGGAGGTATATCGAAACCTCGTGGGGCTTTAGACATCGGTTTAAAAAAAAACCGATCCTCGTCGAAAGCACCTGCGCGGATCGGCACGCGGACTTTCACTCTCCCCGCGAAGTCAGAGGGGACCTGTTCCGATCATTCGTTACGGCCATGCAAATCACCGGAAGTCCACGGTCTATGCTAATTAATACGGAAACGTGACTATGCTCGGATCCGAGAATTTCCAGATAACCGATCACACGTGCTCCCGAGTCGTGGTAGTCTCACTCTCTTATTTTCGTATATTATACTAGTGCAATCCTCGAAGCGAATTGATCTCGAAGGAATTCGAAACGTTGAAATGCTTCATCATTCATTTATTTATAAAACTGAACTCGTTCGGCCGAACTTTTTCGACGAAGATTCTCCGCCGCAGACATTTCTGAACTGCTCCGGAGTTTCTTAACGAAGTACTCGCTCAATGCAGCTCATCAGCTCGGCAGTTTATCTATAACTGGAAGGAATAATGATTCTGGAGCACAGATAGCGCCGATCAAAGGCATGATTGTTCTCGGTTCAGGCCAGAGGATAAACTCTCTGTCCGAGAAATCGGCAACGAGGTGATCCCAGTTTCTCCGTCCCGGTAAAAGATAATCGAGTCATTATGGCGGGATTAGGCCGAGGTTTTAAGGCCGCAACCCTACCCGTTTCGTGGCGGTCGTTTACGCGTTTATCGCTCCCTAATCGAATGGCCGAACGTCAACCAAGAAACTCGTGGAAAACCGGACCAGGGTTGTTATGGTGATTCATTATCCGAAGCACTGTGATCCGAAATCACGATTGAACCGTACGAAGTCGATAAAACTTTATCAGAAGTTTTAATAAGCTACCGCTAATCGAGCTTTGCGAATTTTTATCACGGAAACTACTTGTCGGATCGAGTTAAATATAATGATTGAAAGTTGAATTCCGATTTAAATTGGGTTGCTGAGAGTTGAATTTGAATTTGGACTGGAAACATGTTATATAACCATTTTACTATTTTTAAATTTCCTGCAGATCTACTTCCTGAAATCCGATTGAACGATCGGATCGATTCGCTCGCAATGATCGATACTCGTAACATTCTCCCCATTACCTAAGTGGCCTGTTGAAACCCCGGATCATCGACGACAGTCGCCGAGTCTATCGGTAAAATCGCTCACAACACGGTCGTAATCGCAGGAAGCAAATTCGATTGTACGAATAATTCCTGCGACTCGATGATTTTGCAACCGCGCCGAGGAAAGAGTCATCGACAGACAAAGAGAGCCGCAGAGAGAAAGAGACAAATACATAGAGAGCAATTCACCATTGTTCAGTGTGAACAGCGTGTCTCGCTCGAGGAAGAAGCGATCCTTGAACGCATGCGACGTCGTTTTACTTTCTCGTAGTGCGTGGTGCACATTGTAATACTATTTTGTTTCGGCAGGAGAAAGAGCGGTGCACGGTGCATTTAAGACGCAAGAAGCGTTTAATACGGAATCAGCTCGGCATGGAAAATGTCGCGCGCCGGAACGACCACGATTTCGCAAGAGCACCGATGCAGCCCGCGAAACTGCGCGCACACGCTTCGAGTTTTCCTCTCCGGAAAGTTTAGATCGCCACGGTTTGCATTCTCGATGGCCGCACGATCGACGCACGATCGATTCAGCCTGGAAATATGCGAGCGAAATTAAACGGTTTCGCGTATAGTTTGCTGTTAGCCGCCCTACCTAATCCGGTTTGATACGTTGCATCGATCGGATTTGACCCGGTTCGACCCAGTTTTGACGCAGTTTCCCCTGGCAAAGTCCTTTCTAGGACAGAATTTCTGACGCGTGAACAAATTCGTTTCCATCTGTGAGAATTAGTAGCAATCCCCCAGCGCCTTTCAAATTTTCCATCCCAGAAGTCTGCTCTTTCCACGCCTTTTAATCTTCTCCCAAGCACACAGTTTCTGTTGTTTGTTAAAGGATTGTTCTGTTATTTTTCTAACCAGATAGGCTAACTGTATCATACATCAATCGAAATAATAAACTTAACTTGCGTTGAGCCAGCATGTCTGGAAATTGACAGAATTACAAAGAAATTATATTTTTAAGCTTCTCGAAAGCTTCGGTTTTAATAGGCCCATGGTGTTAATCACTGTTATCGGTAGCCACGCGACGCGACTGCTATTTTTCCTCGGGGATAGCCATTAGACCGCGGATCTTTATGCAAAGTGAAATTCTCCTGACGAGCGTAATTTATTGCTTCGAAGACTGCGGTGAAACAGACGTCTCCCGTTTTCTTAGATAATTATTCTGAACGGTGTGACATTAGAGGAGAAATGACTGGGAGTTTCATTTAATTTCATCTTTTTATATTGCGCTCTTCAGATTCTAAATAATCTGGCGCAGATCTGATAAATGTGGACAGTGCTATAAATGCACGAATGATCCACGGCTGCGTTTATAACTTTTCAGCGTACTCGGGAACCATAAAGGGGTTTCACCGAATTTAGCGAAGTTTTACAAGGTACGGACAGTTTCGGCTCGACGTGACCCGGTTCATATACTTCGACCTGGTTTTTCGACGTGGTTCCACTCATTTTCGGACTATAATCCACCTGGTTCCGTTTTCTGCTCGGGCCGGCCTCACTTTTATCCGATTTAGTCTTTATTTCCATCTGCGGCGGCCTAAATCAACCCACAGCTCCCAGCAGCACGAACGACTCAAGTGCAAGCACTATCGCAATGTTACTGAATAAAATTATTCAATGTTTTACTCCCACATTTTACGTCGAAATTATTTATTTTTTTTAGATGAAAAGGGTTGACTCGTATTTCTTATTCATCATAACTGATCCATCAGTTAAAAAACTCAGCGTCAAAATAAAATTCCAATTAATTAGCAGAGCCCCGCCGCAGAAGTCAAATTCCTGTGCAGCAGAAGCAGTGAAAAAATCGTCTCGACGATTATCGAGATACAGGAGGACATGATCGATGTAACACGATCGTAATTCACCGGAGGGACACGTCGAAAATTCGTCGGCTCAGGTGTGTAGCGTCGTCGAGCGCGGAAACACGAAATTCGATCGGTAAACAGACGCGAGTAGAACTTGAAACAGAAAGAAAGAGAGAGGGAGAGTATCATCCGTCTCTGAATCTCGTGAGAGAAGAGATCGCAGAGATTCGGTTTCGCTTTTTCCGATTCACAGGTGAGGCGAGAAAACAAAGCTGCGCCGGCACGCTCGCTTTCTAAACGGTTGAACGAACCTAACCGTGCTGTGCGCGCACCTTGAGAATTTCCTCTCCGAAGACAGGGTGTTCTGGATCGATCGACCGGAACCACCTTGGGAGAAACGGCTTAGACCAGACAAATTATTTGGCGATGCCGGAAGTGCATCGATCGCTGCTACCTCTTTCTCTCTATACTTTTCAATCCGACTTGATTTCCGGTCTGTCGCGCTCCGGTAGCTCTGCACCTACACAGAACCATCGATCAGATTCTAACCGATCTGAGGCGGACCGTTCTCGGAGCGAACCGACACGACCGCTATACTATCTACCTGTGCGAAGTGCATGATTAGATCAACAACCGCGACCAGTTTGTTTCTCAATCCCCTCGCGAAAGAGACTGCCTTTATTCCCTGCTCGACTTTATCATTTGCTATGAAATCTTTCTGTTGTAACGGAGGTCTCGGGGAAGCGCTATGATTGCTTGATCTTATGGGAAATGAGTGTTTCAGTTTCATGCAGAGGGGAAATAATCACCCCCCCCTCTCTCTCTCTGCTAGTGCCCAATTAGTCACGTGACGTTGTGGCGGAAGGGGCAGAGCAGAGTGGGGAGACAAGTCTTAATCTGGCCACTCTGGTTTGGCGAAGCATGGTTTCGTTGATGAGGTACCGATGGAGGCTTTTTACTTCATTCAGAACAGTTTCGAAATGATTCTTCAATGATACTTACGGGAGAGTTTGTCTCCACGCGCGAACGAGCTGTCGAAAGTTCCATTGCGGAAAGAAAACGCGGCAAGAAGTGAATTAGAAACGTTCGATTCCGAGATTGTCGTTTTATCGCCTTTCTGCGTAGATTGTTATCCGTGCAACCCTGTCGAGTTCTCTGTAAACTGTCTTTTCCCACAGTGAACCACCTCGACGACAAAGACCGATCGCGATTTTACGAGTTGATTTTTACGAGCTCGGAATTAGCGACCACAAAAATCGGATAAAATCGGAGCAACTTGTGGCACCTCGATCGCGCTTTCAATTTTCTGATACCAATCGTACCACCGGTTTTATATTACACGATTTTCCAAATTATTGTTATTTTTATAAACCAATACATACCACATACTTTTAACGATTGGTAGGTGTAGTACCTTTTTCATTGAAAATGAATATTCGAAAAAACGCGAGGTGTGCCAGGTTCCCAGCCGCCTTAATTAGGAATGAAGTTACGTGGAGGGGGGCGTGGAATCGAAGGTTCGACGAAAAGCAGAGACCCGCAACTTTTCAATTAGCCGCAAATTTCCGGATCGTCGGGATCGATCGTCGACGTCGTTCGTCGAGGAGCCACCTGTATCGACGCGACGTCTCATCTCGATTGCCGTCTGCGCAAACTATCGAGCCGCTATCGAACTTTGCACACCATTAACGCGTTCGACGTCGTCTCACCCTTTTCGGACGAAGCCACGTATTCGAAAATCTATTTTCATCGATAGCTCGTACGCATTGACTCTCAGCACTCGAATGGCGACTCCGAGGCGCCACTAAAAATTGCTGTACCATTATTCGAAATATTGTTTAGATTATATTGTATATTAAATATGAGGTATTTTTATACCAATTTCATATACATAAAATTATATCATATACAAAATATTAACCACAATGAACCTTGAAACATTGTCTGCTCGAAGAAGGGTATCCGACCAGAGCTTCATTCTTAATTTAATTAATAATCATATTGATTGTCCCTCTCTACTTGCGCAAATCAGTTTCTATGTAACTGAACGTGTATTGAGAACTAGAGCAGGATTTCAAACAGTTAAACCCAGATCTACTTATGGATTAATTAATCCAATAAATCATCGCATTACTGCAAACTCCAGCACTCTCTATAATCGTATTGATTTTTTTACCGAGTCATTGCACACTTTTAAAAAACAATTACGCAGGATTGTAGGATAATACCATAACGTTTGTACCGTTAGTTTCTGTGCGTGTCCCTTCTTTGTTATTATACGAGTAGTCCTTTATCTTTTTCTATTGTAAAGATTTATGTAAAAGGACGTAATAGGGAACGGAAAACGATCCTCGGATCAGGAAATCTTGATCCCTGTCCTCATTCCATCGAGTAAATTGCTTCGATTTGTTCCGAATGATTTTGCCGTGATTATATTTTGCAAAACCATTTGTTTTAGCATGATACAAAATTGTTTCAGTGACCATTTCCAATACACATTCTCCGAAATTTCCTTCTCGGCGAGGAAATGCACGCTTTCGTGGCACTCGACGCGTCGCGTCGGTCAGAGAAATTTGAACGCGGGTAATTATACATTATATATATGTATAGCCGCGACAATGCCTTATGTAAACAATAATGCCTGTAATTAGCGGGTCGTTTCGCGTGGAACTGGTCCGGCCAGCTGCTCCTCAGCTATTTCCATTGTAGATCTAGAATTCAGTTTAGAAGAAACCAAACAGTCTTTACTGCGGCTACGACTGCACCGAGTTCCTCGAGTTCGTCGATGCCTACACCATTTGCTTCCTGTTCGTTCGAACCTCCATTTCCTGCTCGACGCCATCTTGATTCCGTCCTCTGCCTCCGCTCTCCGCTTTTATTAGCTTGTCCAATAAGCTCTGCAGACTTTTGCTCCTTTTTTCGAATCATTAACGTTGGAAACGGGCTCGTAGAAAAACTCTTTATGGCTGGTTGCCTCGTTATTAACTGTCCAGCTGGATATCCTGATGTTCCTTCTTCTTCAGATGTTCCGCTAGATGTTTCAGACCTTCGATATCTTCCTCGAGATATATGCGGTGCTTAGGCTAATTTCTATCGATTTCGAATTTCTTTGCGATCTGCGGAATCGTTGCTTTTTAACATGCTTCAACAAACCGCTCGTTTCACGTTCATGATTTTAGAACGAATAAACATCCAAAATGATTTATCAATATACAGGGTGTTTCGCTTATCTGATAACGGAAATATCTTGTGACGCACTGAAGTTACGAAAAAATTTGTTTACAAAAATTGTTCTAAAACCGTTTTATGCTATAAAAATCATTCCATTGAAATCCCCCTCCCCACCATTCTAGTCCTCATAAAAGTTAGACTATATGATTGTACCCTTCATACCGAACAATTTTTGTAAAAAAATTTTTTCGTAACTTCAGTGCGCCATAAGATATTTCGGTTATCAGATAAACGAAACAGCCTCCTGTATACTTCAATTCTTCTTACGTCTTCATTCCTCTGTATGTCTCTTATCAGCGTTTGCCACAAATACATGAAATCAAAGTTGATCGGAAAGAGCTTGTGGTAGTTATACAGAAAATGGTACACCTCACCGATTTTGATGACCTTGAAATACGTTCCCACATTAATGTCATGAATTGTTATTCTCCCACACTAATCGGACCACTAATTTCTTCCACGTTCAACAATAAACGAAGAACAACGAGGAAGAAACGTTCTCGAGGAAGGTCCATGAAACCACAAGGAGTTTGTTAGTTAGCGAAGAGAATAAGTCGTAAGCAAATGGGAAGCCGAGTTCCGAACTAAACGGATAATCAAAGAGTCGTCCCATAGTTCGATAATTATCCTATCGATGGCAGAACTCGCCGGTCGAAGTTCGTCTCCCCGGTGAAAAGATAATCCAGGGGAGCGAACACCGACAGAGTTCGAATGGGAATTGTGAATAGACCGATGCGGCATTGTTAGTCACCGAGCCCGCGGGCACACGTTTCATCGAGCGTCTGCCTCCGTGTGCTTCGGCTCTCGTCCCGTACCGGTCCCCGTCGCATCGCGAGTAATTATTGGCAGATTAATTCCGACAACGAGGTACCGGCTCGATGGAGCGAGAGTCGCATTAAAGAACCGTTTCATTCGATCATTGTTTTCGTCGCCGTATCGCCGACCAGACGCTGCTGCTGGTCCAGCGATCCTCCCGGACGAATCAAACGTTCGCGGCACTGTGCATGTAAACACATTCAAATAAACATTGCGCCTACTAACCCTTAGCCGTCCCTCATCTCACGAACTGAATCTGTCCCTCGGTGTCAAATTTACACAGTGGTAAAAGATCGACGAAATAATGTGAACAGTTATTTCTCAATGAGGTTTTATTCAAATTGATGAGTTAACATTTACATCTTATGTATATCGAATTAAGAAAATAAAAGTCACGAAGTTTCGGGCCAATTTTATGTACCTATAACAGAACTATAATGTACCAAATAAAAAAAACAATGTAAACTTATTTCGGGAAAACACCGATGTCACTTAGGAATTATTTTCACACATTTCTTCTTACAGCCGAAGAAGTAAATTTGTTGAATAATTCTTCATGGATGCATCTTTTTAAAAATTTCATTTCCGGGGACATAGGGTAAACTATACGTCACCACAATTGCTGGCACTCCAGTAGTTATTGGCACTTTTGGGTTTAAAAATATTAAGAATTCCTTGTATAGGAAATCATCTTATATTGCTTCTTATTTATATTTCAAAGCAACGTTGTAAGTTTTCATAACAGAGTTGCACATACAGTAATTTATCATTGATAATAAATCAGAGTGTTTAGCAAGTAATCTTTAAAAATAATTCTTATTTATCCTGCTGCATAATGTATGCTTGATTTCCGTGAACCTGTTCGTTCTCGCCAGAGTTATAGCCAAGCCGAAATCATCAGCGTAACGTTATGGTCCCCATAAATCGCTTCGAGTAGCTGTAGACTCGCGTTTTTCCTCGGCCGATCCGACAAACCGTTCATTTCAACCCGCGATGTTCAACAGTTTTGTATGTTCTCGCTTGTTAATTCCGCAGGGCGTGCAACGCGGCTTCTTTAATTTATTGTCGTACGGTCCGATGAACGCGAACTTTATGGAGATTTCCTTTGATCGGAACAGCTGGAGTGAGTTGTTTAGTGAAAATGTTCGATATTATCGAACGAACACAATTTACCAAGAGGAGATTTTCGAAGAATCCTTCTGTTGACCGATCACAAATTAAAAAATCTGGAACCCGTTATTGTGATGGATTTTCTTTACAGTTACAGCGATTAAAATGTCCCTATCCCGAAAAATGTTGTAGAAGTGAAAAGAAAATTCATTTCAATGCTTAAACGAAGATGGCACAAGAAAAAAAAATAAATTTTCAAAGTATCATGTTTAAAAAAAGGATTAAAAAAGTATAAAATAATTTTTCATAACGCGTCATAAACGCGCGTCGCTTTGCTTTCTGATTACGCGGCGTGATAACACGTACCAAATGCCTCCGATAATCGCACGTTGATTTACGATGGGCAAACACTCGTAACGTTTCTCCTACGTAACCGTGACTCTCGAAATCTGTCTTCGAGATTCGTCGAAATTACGAGGTAATTAACAAGGAAAGAGTGTTCCGTTCCTTGGGAACGGTTCCCACCGATTCGATCGATTTTTTTGTCGTGCGGAAAAATTGAACGGAAACCGATGCCAGGGAAATAGACGGTGGTTATTTAACGAGAGAAGTTCATGCAGGAGTTTGCGCGTGGAAATCATTGTGCTGGCGCGCGGAATTTGTTATTATCGAAACGAGGAAACGATGTTACGTTTCTCGTACGAAATCGGTGAAACGCGAGCGTTGCGTCACTGCGCTTTTTCCTAGTTCGATGATCCAAGAACGGTCGCGAATTAAGATTTACTTAAAGAGAGTCGAATGCATTTTTTCGTCGCAAGCTCGGATAAAAATATTTGTACAAACTGACTTTTACGATCTTTTCGAAACAGGTCAGAAAATCTCGACTCGTCCGGTTCAAATTAGGCTTTGCAATCCTGTGCAAATGGAAATTTTTATAAGCCCAAAATCATTTTAATTACACTAAATAGGCATCGCCTATTTTGCAAGCCCTAGTTCAACTTTCAGAGAGTCATGCGAGTATTAAATACGTGATTGAATACATATTGCCACGTGTTCTATTCAGGGGCGAAGAATCGTGACGAAGTGCAGGTGGGAGACTGCAGATTTTCGCAACGAGACCAGGAAGTCGCCGAAAGTCGCGGAAGAAGCGTGACAACGTGAGAATCATAAGGAAAACGTGGAACGCGGTCTGAAGTGGCCGAGATAAAAGAGGCTGAAGACGGTAACCGTGAAAAATGCAGTTATTATTCAAGAGAACTAGCGCCGCGGAATATTGAAGAACACAAAGGTGGAGAATCGCAAGGGGAGGTGGAGCGGAGGAAGGCGGTGAATGAAGGGGAAGAAGAAGAAGAGAGAAGAAAGGTCTCTGTAAAGGGCAAGAGAAGCGGAGGACTCCGGGTTCAGAATGTATATCTCGTCGGCTGCCGTCTGTCTACGAGGCCGAAACAATGGCGAGTGCACTTTTGCCCGACTCACAGTTGAATGCGGGAAACCATTGCCAAGATTAATTTGACAATAATTACTTCCGACGGATTTGAAACGCTGCGAGCCCGGCTTCCTATTTCGTCCCTGTGAACTCTGATACGTTTTTGCACCCTTTGTCCACGAGCCAGCTCGTTGATATTCGCTGGACTGCACATTTTCTGCATTTATCGCGTTTGCTGCACTCCGTGATCTTTCAGGAGCTCGTTCGCGACGATTTAATGAGATTTTAATACAGTTCAGCAGATAGGGAGATAAAACAGTGTCGTTTAATTTTATCAACTACAATCGTTATCTATTCATTGCGCTCGGTAGGCCATAAAATCACTGTGGAACATTTCCTTCTACCGTTCGAACAACATTTTCTATTCGCCTATTCTCTAATCGTAAGCCGCAACCGATCAAGCATTTTTCAGCCAGATAATTACCTAAACGACCGTCGTTCGTACATTATCAAATAAAACATTGATTACTTCCGAACCACCAACGATTCCAACATTCGAGACATGTAGAAACGTCGAGATTATTTTCTCTAGTTTTCTGGACCGTGACCGAGCGTTTTCAATCCGCGCGCGGATAATTAGATAAACGAGCGACCGGATGGAAAAAGGATAATTTTACATTCGATTTTCCGGAACAGCGTATCTGGTCGCGGACCATTGGGGCCGAGAAACAGCAATAACTATAGTTGTTGCGGCGCGACCGACAGGATAAACGCCTCGGTACGCTTCGAAAGCGCAGGACTACCAGTTTCGCAGCATTAATTAACCGACAAACTGGTTGCGCCGGCGTTCGGAACTAGATTCCGTAGGTTATCGTAAGGTTCCCGGCCAGCCGAGACATTCGCAACTATACAAAGGCGAATAGGCGATCGAAAAACCACCCGAACCGCGTCGCATTTGCGTAGTGAAACGTGTTTCGATTTAACCACGTCGACGCCGAGAGTGTTGCCCCATTCCTGGTCACGATCGCCGGCCAGACGAGTTTCGAGACATTGCGCGAGACTCTTAAATAGAATTATTTATTACACATAGAATTATAATAAATTATTTCAAACTTTAAAAGAAGGTTAAGTAATAGCTAGAGAGCAAAAGAAACATTCTCTACCTGAATTGCAACAAACCGGAGTGACGTAGACATTTATTTTCTAATTCGTATTTTTAAATTCGTTTAATGTTTTAAATTACACCTACTCAATTTCGTCATAAATCCATAAAAGTAATAGCAAATGGAAACAATGCCATCTCTACACGAAAAACGAAATTACTTTCGACCCCGTTTTCTATCCGAAAGAAATTTTTCCCGGCACGTAAAAGCATAATCTGTACACTGTTACGGAGTTTTACGACGTCGCTATTTACGTTCGAGTACACGGTCGTTACGATACTATCATAGAAAGTCAGTGATTCGTCGGCCGGGGGCCGTATTTGCGGCTTTCGCGGTTCGATTTGCGGTGGATCGTACAAAAAGGAAAAAGTATATCGAGACATACACGGGCGTAAACGCGTGTTCACGCATCGGCGAGATACTCTGCGATAAATGCGCGAGAGAGATAGAGAAAAATTGGAACGAGAATGTGTCTCCGCAGTTTAGCGTCCCGCGACGGGAATGCAAAACCTAAGCAAACAAATTTCGTAATAATCTTTTACCGACTTGTTACTCGAGTTTACGGATCGGCACTCTTGGAACACGGCCGCCATCGTGTACCCCGATCCATTCATTTATTCGCGCAGCTTATATCAATCGTGAATTATGCGCATTAACTAAAAATTTTCTTCTGAATGTGTAGTACAATATAAACATATATTAACGAAAAAAAAAACTTCTACATCACTCCAGTTTGTTGCAAATCGGACAGAACATTTTCATTTCGCACAATAAAAATTCGACAATTTTATCTGTAAAATAACACCGTCGAAAATCAGTATAATATATATAGTTCGTATAGCAGACGCGCGTTTTATTTGAACAAAAAGAAATTAGTGGCGAACGTGTTACGGATAATTGACCCAGTTCTTCGCTAATTATGCAAGCTATTAAACATTCCTGATCAACGAACTTTCGCCGCACACATTCCAGCATCTATTACAGAGCATCCCTAAAAATTCCATGTCTGGAAGCTGCCAGATCCATAAAAGAACGATTTCAAATAGTAAAACTGGTCTCCGCACGAGGAACTTTTCTCCGGTGGATTTCCTAGTGAATTATTTGCTCCGGTGTCAGGTGTTGTTAACAGCACAGAACCGCCTGTCTGCGATTAATTATTCAACGATCCAGTCAAGGCCGGTTGCTCTCGTGCGCAATCACCAAGAAACTGTCTTACAATCGCCGAATCGAATAATCGCGGATCCTATATCACGTAGACCGTAGTACGACGACCGCGTCAATCGAAACAGGTGTTTCCTTTTTTCAGAATGTCCAATAAATTTCGGCCGCGAAAGCGAGAGAGAATCCCCAGACGACTAAAATACCTTGATGACACACACAGACAAGCGACAAAAGGAGAAAGTTCATTCAGTAAGCGAGTGAATGAGGAGAACGCGACGCAAAATTGTAGTCAACTCTCCGCACCTACCTGTTCGCTGTGTTTGAATGTTTGGAAATGATGTTTGCCGTGTTTTGCCAGCTACCTTCGTCACGTTTCGCAATTATCGACGTCCACGCGTAATGATTTCCGTTATGAAATCCTCGAGAATTTCGTGTTCGCGTTCCGAGGAACGCGCGTAGGCGCGGCCACGCAACCATAATCCGTCGCAAACGTTATCTAACCGGTCGTAACGGTAGTCGAGACTTTCCTTGAGCGATAGACGGCGAGGCTCTGGGTCAATTTTGACCCCGGCCACGAATGCAGCGCACAGATTCAGCAGATCGAAGCGGACAATCGACCCTCGTCCGCTCCTTAACCACTTGGGGGTAAAAATATTTTATGGTTACGGTGACTAGAACCTTTTCTTCATTCACAGTTTCTCCAATGGCATATATTAACCCTTAATATTTAATTAATGATGCACAATAATTTAGTTAATAATGTATCTAATCAATTACGAAACATTTAAGTATTGTACGAAGTATTACATCAAGTTCATGTTCATGCAAAGAAAAAGATTAATATAGAATGAATTTATTCTAGGTCGGAAGAAATGTTTAATTTTCGAGTTCAAGTAGCTCCGAGTGCAACTGGTTAATACTTTTAATAAGCTGACATTATGTATAATATGTATTTAGTACATTGTGTGCGGTAAATATCTGTGTAAAAGCCGCTGATAAGTGATGATAAAAAATTCTTAAAAATCACTTGTTCTCAGTGGCGTTGCACAAAAAGCTGCCCTTGATGTTTCTGAATAGGGGTTAGTTTCTTTCCGAGGAAAATTCGCCGAAAATTCGCCTAGAGGGTGTAAACAACGCGTCGGGCAATAGCCACGTGGGTGTCGCTCAATTAAATGGAGCTGACACGCGTTCAGATCGACGAAAGGGGCAATTGACGTGCGAGAGCCTATTCACTATACATACACACACACACACCATTCACGCCTGTGCTCTCTGTCGCGTGTCACCTCTGCTCGTGTCTCGTGTCGCAAACCAAGCGAAAACACAAAATTTCAAGGGCGTGTCGTCGTATCTCACGGTCGGGCCGGGCCGCGCGCGCTATCATCTGTGACGCTCACTATACTGCTCGTCACCTTTTTATTATTGCCGCACGTGCAAATAACAATTTCTTCCTCCCTTTCTCGCGATCGCGAATCAAGTCGCGCGCGATACATCGAGGATATTTCAATCGGAGTGCAGTAGAACACCCGTTATCCCAATGCTCTGGTATGCGAACGATCCATTATCCGAACGGACCGTGTTCTTGTTGAATATTCCGCCTTCTGTGCCGACATTCTCTCGCGAGCATCTCGGTGTTCAATGAACTATACATCATTCGTCACTCGAACAGACTAATATAATAATAAAACCGGTCAGGAAAATTTTGCGAAAGCTCATTTAGATTTTTCTTGCAACTTGTGCGCGAATGTGGAAATTTATTCGATTATTCTCGCGTGGAAAAATAACCCTGTAATTAATGCAGCAATTTTTCATAAACACCTGCAGTGCAATGATAAGTAGACTCTTTGAAATGTAGGTAGCCTTTCGCTTCAAACTTGATTGCTTCGATGCCAACTTATGCCTCTTATGCTATAAATTATCATGTTTCGTGCAGTGTGCATCCACTGCGAGGAATATTTGGAAATTGATTGCAAAAGATCAAATGATTAGGTATGATTTACTTTGGTCTTAAGATAGCTAAGGAAAATATCAAAAAGTCTGAAGCATCGAGAGAATATTCTGTAGCAACTGTGATATTACATAAAGACGTTGGAGAGTTAATATTTACATAGAAACTACAAGTGTGTGTAAATATTCCTTACGCGACTACGTTAAAATAAACTACGAATAAATAAATAAAGAATTCAGAGAACGTATCAATTCGCAGATTAATTGTACCAGAATTGAAGATTAAAGATTAAAATCGCGAGGAAGAAAACCGTGAGCACCTAATTTTAAACGCAGGTTGCCAGTGACCAGAGTATTTCTGTACCATCTGTTCGCAGCGACCTGTGTCCATTGTCTGCGTGCAGAGATTTTTGCCAGCGATTTCTCAAATTCCATATGGACAAAGGACTCGTATTTACAAATTAACGATACAATTTTTAATTGAAATTCTGTCGATGATCTGACATTCAGCACGCAGAAAAGAAAGTCTTATAATTTCCAAGGCTGATGTAGACGCGAGTCCCCGAGCGTCGGGGCCCGAATCCGTACACTTTTCAAGCGAGTATTCCTGCGGGCTCACTTTCTTCTTGCTCTTCGCATCACCTTAAACCTGTTCCCGCTGCGGCGAACACTTCAGATTGCGTTGGAATACTATTTTTAGGAATATAATCTTCATCGCACCGGTTCCTCTCGTTCCTGCTTCGCGTTTAATTGATTCTTTTCGTAATTTGTACGAGCCTACTATGTCTGTACATTATCGCGCGACGTTTTATTCGTCTTTGTTAATCGAAAACGAAAGGGAGGACACCGTTTGTACAGCGTTCTTTTTGATCCTCTCTTTGGTAAACAATCGACCGTGTTAATTGAATGTAAATGCACGCTTCGGCTTCGGGATAACCAGTTGAAAGTAATACGGTCGTCGCCGACCACTAGCTTGCGCATATTTATGCTAATATTCGGTTTTCTCTGCAATAGCAATTATATACTAATTTTCTATTTATTAATTAATTTTATGTCGTACCTATAGATTAGAGGTTCCACCTATTAGCAGGAAATCCATTTATTAGAATCGTTGCAATAATTTTTTACGAATGAGCAGATCTTTAACCCCTTGCTGTAACATTTTCTTTACAGTTACAGCGATTCAAAACATCTTTGTCCAGAAAAATATCGTAGAAGAGAAAAGAAAATTTATATTTTTCGTTTGGCAACAAAAGTGACTCAAAATTTGATTTCATCGAAAAAGAAAGGCGTAACATCCATGCTTGTTAAACTTTGTTCAAATCTTCGTCACGAGTCTGATTCGTTAAAATACGGCAAGGGGTTAAATTCGGTAAAGAAACGATGTCTGCGAATTCAAAAAGATTGCAAGAGGCTGCGAACGATGTGGTTTCACTTGTAAACATTTCGATCTAGCACATCTTCTAAACACATTTAAGAAATCCTTCGCACATCGAAGTCACTCACCGTGGTCTCGAGGGACGCGTGTGGATTCGCTGGGAAAGATGGCCCCGGGGCTTCGGGGATGAAAAAAGGCACTTTCGTTCGAATATCGTGGCTGCCTCGGTTCCGGAGCACAGGCCGCGGAGAAAAATGTTGAAAGCACGAGCGTAAACATCGAACTGAAGCTGCCCGGCAAGCTGCACCGAGCAACACACCAACCTAGGCCCGACCTTAATAGGCTGCTTTCACACCGAACGCGAACACGACGCGCACAGACGCGATCTCGTTCGGGGTGCAGGAATTTCGAAGGAACCACGACAGACCGGGCCGACGTTCTTTCGAACTCTGCCGATTTGACCGCACGCCTCTTGCATATTTCTGCCGATTTTTCAACGCCCCTCCCCACTCATCTCGATGCTCGTTAACCCCTTGCCGTATTTTAACGAGTCGGACTCGAGATGAAGATTTTAACCAAGTTTAACAAATATTGGGTTGGAACGAAAGTACGTAGCGTTTTTAAATTTAAAATTCAAAGATAAAAAATTAAGATATTTACTCATAGATTTTCCAATAACGTGGTTTTCATTCTGTCCTATCACTTTTTGCTATTTTTGAGGTATCTTATCATGTCACTGAATAAACCTGTGAATAAGTATCTTAATTTTATCTTTGAACGTTAATTTAAACAATATTTAGATGAAATAAAAGATGATATATTAAACTAATCCAGACCCCAGACCTAACTCAAACTTGAAAAATATTTTTGCGAATATCTACAAAACTGAAAGAGTAGTAGGCAGAGGAAGTAACGTTTCGACAAGTTCAATTTCATTTGCTCTTTCCCAGAAAAAATGTTACAATCAGTCGATTAAGTTACCATCCTTTTCTACTACTCTTTCTACCACTCTTTTCAGGTCACAGTGTCTAATGCGCTCAACGACCAATACGGGCCTTAAATAGGGTGACTGTTTCTAAGACCGCTCGTGTCTTTCTTAATTAGTATCATCTCTCGTAACATGTTCTATGAAACGTATGATTTGTCTAGAAAGACATACGGTGCTCGGCATTGTACAAGGGAAAAAGGAAGATTGCGGTTGAAAATAGAGGTAACACAATGATCCCGTTGTTGATGACAGTGCTAAAGGAGTCGGTCTGCCGACGCAGTCCATCGACGGAGAGATTAACATTTGTTCACCGTGTGGTAATCGACGGGACGATGATTAAATATTTATCGAGTGGTCTTTCGCGGCTGTGGCAGCTGAGTTGGTGGTTATACCGGGGGCCCGAAATAGCAGGTTCCTCGTCAATATTTTAACGTAGCCGGTCAATGGCCCCGGTCCCTCTGATGCAAGCGTGTATTCGCAGCTAATTTCCCTGAAGATCTTTACGTACTTCCGTCATGCTCGCATTGTATATGCGCTATTTGCAGTCGCTTAGAGTTGCTGCGCCCTGTAAGTACGGCGGCCTCGATCCATCTCTCGGGACGAACAATCGTGATTATTCGGAGAAAATCATTGAAACCTTTCCATATACCGACTATTAACGATTAGCTGTTGATTTAGTCACGGACAATGCTAATCAGTTTTTTGATTATTCAATGTCTACTTCTTATTTGATTTTTAACCTCTTTTCGTGCAGAAAATTTGTGTCCATTTTATACCTACATTTA
This sequence comes from Lasioglossum malachurum, assembly GCA_028455605.1. NCBI lineage: Eukaryota > Metazoa > Arthropoda > Insecta > Hymenoptera > Halictidae > Lasioglossum > Lasioglossum malachurum. The sequence goes on along the minus strand of CM052311.1, from coordinate 26,661,610 downwards.
CTTTAACGATGAAATATCATTATATTGAACAAACTGTAACATTAGGTTGGAGGGAAAACCTTTGAATGAATTTATAAAAATATATGTTTAATATTATTCAATGATAATATTATTCAAAATTACCTGGTTATTTCAAATACGACAGAACATACCGTACATTCCGAAAAATTGTTCATCGAAACGAGACCGCGTGTGCGAAGGATAGAAAGTGAATTTAGCAGAAGATTGAATGTTTATAGAAGCGGATATATGAGAATCGAGAACCTGATAGGGGATGAAGGATAAAGCCCAGTCGATCGACAGGAGGAAACGAGAATCCTTTGGGTAGAAGGGCGGTTCGGTGTGAATAGAACTTAAATCGAATTCCGCACAAAGGAAGGCATTCGATGGAAAAGAAGAACCTGCAACAGGGCCCGAGGCCCGCATCTCTTCCAGGCCCGAACCTAATTCATCTTAGGGCCCTGCGGTCGAGACACAATCACGTCGGATTTCACAGCAAATAACGGGCTTCCGAGAATCTCGGAACGGAAGCGAACCATAGTTCACCGCGCCTCGTCCTCGGGTTTCCGACGAATATGCGCCGACGACCAGAGAGACAGAAAATTTCCTTTTCACTTGAAGCCGCTGTCAACCCGCTAATTGGTCGACTTTTCGATCCGAATTCGAATGAAGTGAAATGGATATGGAGCAAGATGAATATCATTTGTACAGGTACTGTTCCCTGATTTAATACCAGACAGCGGACGTATATGCAAAAAAAAATGTTCTACCCGTACTTATTGTAACCAAGTGGAGTGAAATAGAATTTATTTTCTTTCGAAATATGTTTAACTAGAATATACTTATTTCCACATTCCCTATGACTTTTGAGATTTTATGGATACGAAATTGGTAGAATACCTCACACAATACCTAAATGTTCAGTAATTGATTAGATACCGACATACTTAATAATGTAAACAATATTTTGTATACCACAGTAATCGGTACAGTAACCCTAGTATCGTCGAGACCGACGCAGATATTAAAGCATAAACAGCTTTTATCGTCGCAGAATTGAACGCAGAGATCATTGTGTGGATAAATAATGACGTGTCCGAATAAATACAAGTTGGCTCGTCTTCTCCCATTGTAAGGTCAATCCAAGAGTCCGGCGAAGAAACACTTTCGATAAATGATTTCGCGAAAGGTTCGCGTAAAAGTGCATCGTAATCGCTCGCACGATTTAATCCGACGTGATCATTCTCAACGGCCGTAGAAGTAAAAGCGGTCGTCCAGCATCAAGGACGATTCTGCCGAGCGATTTTTAATCATACTCAGCGAAGAGACCACACGACACAGTCGATCTTAAATGACTCTCTCTTTCACTGATTTATGGTACGTCGGCGCTGCCATTGCCGCCGCGAGAAATCTCTTTAATCCGGCAACGGCTGCAATTTTGCAGAAACGCTGGCAAATGCGTGTTTCAAATCTCCCCTTTCCCCGTGCTAGGTTACTGCACCGAATGCTTCGAATCGACAGCGAAAAATTCGCTACTTTTACCCGTGTTTTCAAATTCAAAAATGTTATCACGCGCCGACTGTCTTGTGTAATTTAAAACAGTAGAAATATTAGAAGAATTTAAAAATACTATTACATTATTTTCAACCTATTAGACATATAAAGAAAGAAAATAAATTTCTGTTTCACTCCAGTTTGCATAAAGATCCACTGTCTAGTTATAAGATTTCGGTGGTTCCATTTTCCAATTTTCTCCGAGGAATTGAAATCGATACTTGAAAATATGCTATTCTTTTATTTCGCAGTTTGAAAATTGTAAGAGATCGATTCTTATTGTTAACCGTTTTACTGAAGAAATATAGTTACAAAACTTGAGATCCAATTTGTAATCTACGAAAGATGGTCCTTTCGTTCGAGGTGATATGAAGGTCACGTTACATTCTAAATGAAAACACATCGTCTCGTTTAGCAGTATCGATGTGCAGACAATTTCTTTTATGATAGTTTGAGAAAAGTCGTACCAATCTAATAAATTTGATAAAGATGCGATGTAGCTCGCAATATTGTTTTGATGTCTTTACTATAAAACATACATGTTATGTCTCTGCGACTTGAACGAAGAACAGGTAAATATGCTCTACGCCGATTAGAAGCAATTACGAAAGTCACAAATCATTGTGAAGAATGAACCAATTGGGAACGAACGTGATCGAATCACGTGTGATTCAGTGTGATTCAAAAGTAGCAGTTCACGCTATGACGCCATCCCTAACGAACACATAACCTCGAAAGGGCCGGTAGCGGTTTCCCGCGCGATTTTCAAATCGCGTACATTTGAGATAGAGTAGCAGAAACATACCTGGTGGTCATGTCGAGCGGACGAAGGCACTTTGTCGTTCAGCTCCTTTAAGAAGTTCTCAGTGGTCCGAAGGTCGTGTCTTTCTGTTTGATCCGTCCCTTTGGCGTTGTCATCTCGAACGGAATCGAACGATGCACTTTCCCGGCCGATCGAATCCCCTTTCTCCTTTTCGCTTGTCTGCCGGTCCTTCTCAAGGATCTCTGACTCGCTGGGGCACTTCTCGAAGCTGGAGGCACGTTGCAGAATGGTCGGTGAACTCGGCGTCGATTTCGAAAAACCAAGTTCGTCTTTTAAGCTGTTGTTGCCCGCTCTGTCGAATATTCGCGGCGGATCCTGGTCGCGAAACGCTCTGCGCTGCCCTTTTGCGATTTCGCACATCTCGCACTTGCTCGCCCTCAACGGCGAACAAACGAACTCATCTTTCCCTTAATTATTTCTTGTGGACACCTTCAAAATCATACGTCATACGTCATCGAACTATTACTATTTTGCGGGCGACATACAATTTTAAATATTAATTCTTTAGAAGCATTGGGGATAAATCAATGAGTGCCTATCAAAATTCGAACACAGAATTATTCCTCCGTGTTTGTAAACAAATTTTTACGTTAAAATTCACATTGATCTCCCTGCTCTGTTCGCACGGTTGAATTGGTATCCAATTTGTTATTCGAATGGAGATTTTTTGAAACGGTATAATCATTAAAAATCCTACCGATAGACTTGTTTATTTATTTGCAGTTTATTTTAACGTGGTCGCATTAACGGCGAGGTCATTACTAGACTCCGAATGTTTACGCAAGATGAAAAGTTTATGCATCAATTGCAAGACGCAGAAGCTAAATATAAATTTATATTCTTCATTAATAATTTTAATGTGGTGAAAATAATATACTAATACTCTTAAAGTCTTTTAATATTTTCACTGTTTTAAATTGCACTTACTCTCATTTTTGTTATGAATGCATAAAATCTGGAGTCTAGTCAATACCGACCACATGGTTTACACTCGGATAATAACTCGTTATTATAACTTATAATATATTTGACATGTAATTTGTAAAAACGCCTATAGTTGTGATTGACATTAGGATGAGATCTAATAGCATGAAATTATAACAGTTCGTGTGGTTCATAACGAATTGGGAACTGGACAGTTCAAATCCGGCCAATGGCAACGCGTTATCGATAACGAGATTGCAATTGCAGGTTCGGTCCTGCACGAGGAACACGAGCATGGACGCGAATGAAAAGCGACGAAAAAATACGTTCCGCAAGTTTCGGAACATCTATGGCCAGCGAAGTTGATCACGACTTCGCTGACAGAGCCGATACTAACCGGTTTTGAACAAGTGTGCTTCCTAAGGACAGGGCCAGGCTCGTTTCACAACGCACAACACTTCCGCAAGGTAGAGAGACGCGGACGTTACTATCTCGCCAAGGGCCAAACGAATCATGCGTCATACGGAAGGACATCTGTTGCCCTTTTTCCTCGACCCCTAACGTACCCTCTCTCTCTCCCTCTCTTTTTCTCACCCCTTTGCCGCCTTCCATCTTGCTTTTTACTATTTCTATTCCTCTCACAACTATCTTCGGCATATCATTTATTAATGAAAATAGCCTCGGACCAATAATTTATTGCCACGACTGGTTAGGTTTAGTTTTAAATAAAATGTCCCGCGACAGAAGTTACTCGTATCGACTACAGTTAAAACGCTCATGCGTCGGTCGATCGCGAGATACGGTAGACATTGTTGTATTCGTCCGCGAGATGGCGAACATTTTGATCGTTTTTGGGTAGGCCTACGAGGACGAATTAAAAATGATTTGTTGGCTATTTTGATCAGGTCTTAAATGAAACTGCAAACATTTTTATAAGTAAAAGTTATTTTGTAAATTTTTAATTTTTAAAAAACATTATAATTGTATATTAGAATATTGTATACATATTATTTACATTGCTTTGAAAACCCACAGTGGTTCGGGAACCCGCTTTTCGTGGCCAAAAGTCAACTTTTCAAGTTGAATGTATTAAAACTTAATCAAAGTCAATTCTTAAAAACTCTTGATTGTTACTTTCTTAAAAATATCAATGACATTTCAAATTTTGGCCAGAAAATACGGGTTTTTACACTTTCTTGCAGCATTCTTGGTGCTTTTCAACTCGATTCGGATGGAACTTCCTTTTGCATTTATTGCATGGGACAAGTTGAGCCTGATACTTCTCCCAATCGACTTCGGATTGATTGAGCTCTGCGAAAATATTGTAATTGTTGTTTATTTAGAATCTGAGAGAAGAAGGCTGAATGTAAGTTGAAGGTAGCTCACCTTTAGGAACTTGTAGTTCTTCTTCTATTGTTTTCTCTTGTTTTATATCAATGTTATCAGGAGTCAGAAGCAGCGATGAGGAATCAGTGTAAAAATCAGCAATTTTTTTGTCTTTGAGTGGTGTTCTTGCTAGCTGGTGTTTAGGCTTCATAGGGTCGAAGTTGTCCTGAAGTAATAAATACACATTACTATGTTCCTATATAGGATAGAACATTTATATTGTATGTTTGCAAGAAGCGTTTGACTCAGTAATGTGTGATTGAACGCCATGTGAAAAACACTGTCTAGTATTATATGCGGTGCAATTAAATAAACACTATATATTACTTCAGATGTTTCATTATGTTTCTCTTGTTGCAGTACCCTCTCTTCAATATTGTTCTTTAAATCTTGAAGTTTTGTTTCCTGGTCTTCTGCTGTTCTGAACAGACCTCTTCGACGAGCAACATTGTGAGCAACTACTTCAATGTTCTCTAAATTTTCTTTGTTCTGTTCCTCATCGTTCTTCTCCTGGAAAACAGTAAAATGGTAATAACAACACGTACTACTAAAGCTAGCAATAATAAGATCTTTCCTACCTTATTCTGACAAGTATCACTGCTGCATCCGCATAGCTTGCTACACGATGTGTGCCTTTGGACACAACCACATCTTTTAGTGGCGCATTTCCCTTTACAGGAACACACCTTCACAGCTGGTGAAGGTATATCACTCTTCACAGCTGGTGAAGGTATGTCACTTTCCACAACGCGTCTGGGCGTTTCATGGCATTCTGGTATGCTGGTATTCTTTAAACGGTCAACTTCTGAAGTCAGGAGCTCTACTTGCTTCGTCAACCGCTCTATCTCTGTCATCAATTCTTTTTCTCTCTGTTTCCAATTAATCCTGAGAAAGAAATGTAATATCGTGTTACACAGACCAGGAAAAAATTTTCACATTCCTAAACCTTGTAAATATGGTAGAAGAGTTTTATGCTGTTACATTGTTTTCGATTTGTGAAAATTATTAAAAGAATAAATATACATTCATCCAGCTTCTATTTCTTGCAAACGACTTATTTAGAAAATTTCTATCTCGATTTCAGAATTGATTGTAAATCCGCGAAAAATCCGGACGGATAAGAGCAGTCCTAATAATTTACAAAACGGATCTGCTAACAATGTAACCGTTCTCCGAAATTTCGATAGTTTATCAAAGTTTTATGAAACTAGAAAACTACATACCGCTTGGACATCTTGAGTCACAACAATTCACAGATTTCACAGATGTTGACAGTTGATAGTTTCTGTTCAAATTCAGATGCATCGAAGTTGAGGAGGGAGAGCGCTTTTGTTAGCATCCCCTTGTTTAGCAGATTGTTTTCTCTGACAAGTTGAATAAAACGTTCCAATCTGGTTTGGAACTTCCGGCAATCCATTTTCGTTTGATAAATAGGACGACAGTGGAAGTTTGCGGCGTAAAGTTACAAAATTTGTTTAACAAATAGAACGACCGTGGCGCCACCAATGAGAATAATTACGATTAGCGAAGGACAACGGTTGCTGGAATTATGAATACTAAAAATGGATCAATGCAACAAGGAATTACTTCAACTTGATTTTAGAATGCTATTAATTCAAATTAGTATGTTAGGCTAATTTTTATGGGTTCCCAATGGGAATATGGTTGGAGACAAAGGTTCAGCGGGAATTTAAAATTTAAAACAAACTTGTGTTTACGTAAGAATATTTTCTTCTTATCGGCGTTTTTCGTTTGTAAAAATGGAGATTGTAAAAAGACTGTTACGTAGAAAAAAATGTGCTTAACAGTCGCGTTTAATAATATAAAACTGAACAACTAATATAAAGTGGCCTTTTGTCTAAATAGAAGTCGCACGTGGTGCAAATACGAGAATGAACAATTTCACGGATCCGTGTTTTTCATTTATTTTTAATTAGTGATCCAAAGCCGCGAGATGATTGATTCAATCGAAATATTTCAATTATAATTGCGACTTGTATTGAATATTGTGATCATCTCTGGCTTTTGTATTGTTCAAGAAGAGCTTCTTAACCCTCATTCGTCCCCCATTTCACGAACTGAATCTGCCTCTCGGTGTCAAATTGACACAGTGGCAAAAGATAGAAGAGAAGAGTTAACATTTACAATGCAAATGTAAATGTAAATATAAATTTTAAATGTAAATGTAAATATAAATTTTAAATGTAAATGCAAATTTTACATCCTAGGTTTTTTGGTGAAGTGTTTCGCCTTGAAAAAATAAAAGTCACGATGTTTCAGGCTAAACCTACAAATAACAGAATAATATAACTTTTATTTCGAGGAAACTGTGTCAAATTGACAACGATTAAATAAACGAACGATAGTGTTGAGTTTTCAATGATTTTGAACAGCACCCTCCCGTGGAGCCCCATCGGTACAAATTCGCAGCGAATATGCGAACCTAAATTCGCGTTGCATAATGGGTTAGCAGCGCCATCGAACAGTAAACCCCTTAAATTACGCGACCGACGATATATCGAATTATCAAGGCTCGGACGAGTCGGATGATATTGAAATAACCGGCAGTGCTGTCTTTAACACTGCCGTGGATACGTTCCTTTTTTTGACCCCCTCTATATCGTAAAGTAAAGTTCACTGCAACAGATATGATGCAAGCAAATTTTTGGAACTTGGTGACCACTACTGTCAGGGTATGTTTTAAAGAACAATGCGTACTGATAAGGGTCTTCGACCATTTATCATTATCCCGTACACTGCCATTCATTTTCAAGTCTATTTCGTAACATTTTGAAGGACAAACGATTTTCCACCATATTTCCTCGATACAGCTGTCGAATCTTCTTTCTTGGTATCTTCTCGTCTTATTGTTATCATCCTCGAACGTTCGAGCAGCTCAAAGTGTTTCCTTAAATTCATAGTTACTCGTAAAACCTCGGTTCTGCTGATACGTTGGTTATGTCACCTTCATTTTTATCCTTCGCTACATATATCATACAAACCTTCATAAAGTACAAGCAGCTACTACTCTCTAAAATTAACAGGATCTTCCTCTTTCTTTTTCTACTTTCCAGCCAGTATGCGTCAAGCGTGTTATCCCCGGCTTGACAGCTGCCCAACAGCGCAGGTATGCCAGCACCTTAGATGCAGACATCGTAGTAATAGGCGGAGGACCTGGCGGATACGTGGCGTCGATTAAAGCTGCCCAATTAGGAATGAAAACTGTCTGCGTAGAGAAGGGGGAAACTCTCGGAGGAACGTGTCTGAACGTTGGATGCATTCCCTCAAAATCTCTTTTAAACAATTCACATTACTATCATATGGCACATAGCGGGGACTTGAACAATCGTGGTGTCATTGGTAGGTTCCCCTGTTCCTGCTGCGATATTGAATTATTACTATCGATAGTCATTACTGTTCTGGTTTCAGTGGAAAATGTGAAGCTCAATCTCGAGAAGCTGATGGAACAGAAGCGCAACGTAGTCAAAGCATTAACCGGTGGAATTGCTGGTCTGTATAAAAAGAACAAAGTCGAATGGGTAAAAGGCCATGGAAAGATCACTGGTCAAAATCAGGTGACTGCCCTAAATCCTGATGGCTCTGTTGCGAGCACCATCAACACCAAGAACATTATTATTGCAACTGGCAGCGAGGTTACTCCATTCCCTGGTATAGAGATCGACGAGAAACAAGTTGTCTCTTCTACTGGAGCATTATCGCTGACTCAGGTTCCCAAGAGGCTTATTGTAATCGGTGCTGGAGTCATTGGTCTGGAACTGGGCTCTGTATGGCAAAGGTACATATTTTCTCTTGCTATGTAATCGTTTAACAAATTACAATATTTTACATATTTGCAATTATCGTTTAGGTTGGGCTCAGAAGTGACTGCAGTGGAATTCATGCCAACCATCGGTGGAGTAGGTATCGATGGTGAAGTCAGCCAGACGTTGCAGAAGATTCTAACGAAACAGGGCTTGAAATTCAAATTGAATACCAAGGTGACCGCTGCCAAACGCACCGGCAGCGAAATCGTGGTTTCCGTTGAAAATGCAAAGGACCCCAGCAAGAAAGAAGATGTCCCGTGCGATGTACTTTTAGTTTGTGTTGGTAGAAGGCCGTATACCAATAATTTAGGGCTCGAGGATCTGGGAATCGAGAGAGACGAGAAGGGCAGGATCCCTGTAAATAGTAGATTCCAAACAGTTGTTCCTTCGTGAGTCGAACTTCTCTAAAATCAATTCGATCCCTCTACTGTGAATAATTGAAAATTGTGTCATTTTAGAATATTCGCCATCGGAGATTGCATTCATGGACCGATGTTGGCGCATAAAGCCGAGGACGAAGGAGTTATCACGGTCGAAGGCATTGCTGGAGGTGATTATTATGAAATTGAGGATTTCAAAAATGGTATTAATTGTAATTGTCCACAGGTGCGGTCCATATCGATTACAATTGCGTACCCAGTGTGATATACACGCATCCCGAGGTCGGTTGGGTAGGCAAATCGGAGGAAGACTTGAAGAAGGAGGGCATCGCCTACAAAATCGGCAAATTCCCACACATAGCGAACTCCAGGGCGAAAACGAACCTGGACACGGACGGATTCGCGAAAGTATTAGCCGATAGCACTACGGATAAGATATTAGGCGTTCACATGATCGGCGCAGTGGCCGGTGAACTCATCAACGAAGCCGTACTCGCCATGGAATACGGAGCCAGCGCGGAGGATGTTGCAAGGACGTGTCACGCACATCCGGTATGCAAAAAAACAATGTTCGAAAGAGCATATTAATTGTTTGAACATTTTGCATGGTATAATGTTTATTGTTTTTTAGACATGCGCCGAAGCTCTGAAGGAAGCGCATTTGGCTGCGTATTTTGGCAAGCCCATTAACTTCTAAGCACCCACGTGAGAAAAATGGAATTATCTCAAGAACTATTGCCGCATACTTCGACTCGTCGTAGCCTTTAATCTAGTCTACGCTCTCCAATGTCACGTCCGCGCTACCACAAGTCTAGCGCGTAGGTTTCACTATCGTTTATCCGTATAAGGATGAAAAAAGTTGTAAATAAAACTGTAAAAGAATTTATGGAAAATACCGCTCCTTTTATATTAGATTTACCTGCGTTTCTGGAATTATTGTATTTATTATGGTATTATGAATAAATTCGTCTCCGTTACGTAAGCGGTTCAAGAACCGTGACTCGTGTTTGACGCGTGGCCATCGTGTTACCGAAATAATTCTTGATAATTTTTTTCCTATCGTTACGTCATTCGTATGCCCTTGACTGACATTGTTAGATACGTTGCTTTGATCGTTTCGGTTTCGATCGAATCGGTGACCTTCAAAAGCAATTCCTTCATTGAGTATTCTGAATGAAGTTTTTTAGGAATTCTTTCGTGTTCAAAAGAGGGGACGTTTAGCACAACTTGTATTATTTATGTTATTAGTGTATATGGGGAAATATAGTAAATGCCGTAAATGAAGTCTGCAACCTTAATTTGAATCGTTGCCGTTGTGTTTCGCTCTGGACATGAACAATCCCGGTTGCATACATACATAAACCTAATACATTTCCAGAATTTAAACTCGACTGAATGAAAAATATCAATTTTCTTTTCTCTTCTACGACATTGTTCGAAATAAAGACGTTTTCCGTCCTCATCCGTCCCTCATTTCACGAACTGAACCTGTGTAAACGACGATTATCCTTCGATGCCTTTTTTATTCAAATTGATGAATTAACATTTGCATCTTAGGTTTTTCAAATAACAGAACACTGTAACTTATTTTGGGGAAACTGTGTCAAATTAACACGAGGGGCGGATGAGGGTTGTAATCGCCGTAACTGTAAAAAAAAATATTACGGCAAGGGGTTGAATTTCGTCGGGAGCGTTTGTGATCGGAGCCAACAACGTTTCGAATAAATCGAATTGATCATGATTAGACAGCGGATCTTTACGCATTTATGAAGTAATTCTAATAATATTATTATTATGTTTTCAATCGCGATCGTTGCAAAACATCTTTATTTTGCATAAAGATTCGCAGTCTATGTGAGATTAAACGGGACAGGTTGGCGCGGAATAATTTAACCCTTAGCGCCCGTATGGTGACTGACAGAGCGAGAGTATTCAAAATCTGTCGGTATCTAATCAAGTACTAAACATTTAGGTATTCTACTTTGGTATTATACCAATTTCATATTCATAAAATTTCAAAAATCATAGGGATGGGAGATGTTCTAGGCCGGAAGAAATGTTTAATTTTCGAGCTGAAATAGCTCCGAGTGCAAAGGTTGAAATTTCGTTCCGGCGCATAGCGGGCTCGCCCCACCATGGTGGACGGTCCTGCGAGGCACGTGACCGGCGCAGTAGTGGCGGCGTTGCCGGCAGTCGTTCGCGGCTCGTCGTGGCCATCGGCAACGTTGCCCGCCGCGCAGCACAGACAGAGAGAAAGAGAGCGAGCCGCAAGGGTGGCACTTGTGCGGCAAGGCAACACACACCCAATGTTTGTGTTTTCGAATTTTTCGTGATACCGCGGGAGAGAGAGTGGTTCGTGGCCGTTTGGCAAGGCATGTAGCGCCGTCGTCGGGCCGCCTCGAGATGTGGACGACCACGAAAACAACGAAATACGGCGTCGGTGAGTCCTCGTAGGCGTTCGTCACGTTTTCACTCGTACCCTGAGTCCGCGGATTAACGCGCGCGCGGGGCACAGCACGGCAATCTGTCAAACGACAGTGTCTCGGGCCGCTGATCCTACGTGTGGACTATCATCGACGGTACGATGATCGCAACTCACGTTGACAGACGGCGCTAGACACGGTGGTAGTACCGGCGCGAACGCCGGTGGCCCGCAGTGCACCGGAAGCCCTTGTGTCAATGATTTTAACGAGCGTCTTGAGATGGCTCGCCGCCTGATACGCGCCGCGCGCGATCATGCTGCACACACCAGCTCTCTCGCTTCGTTTCTTACCCAGGACCAATGTGCGTGTAAGTGTACGTGCGCGTCAGACTTTCTGCATGTGTGTCCTACGCGCACGCACACTCACACCGGCGCGTGTTTCGCGTGCATGCCCGCCCGTCTCCGTCTCCATCTCCGGCTGCGTGTGTCCCGCGACCGCGACTCTCCCATTCATCCATTGATCGTGCACGAGCATAGCCACCAGAAAACACCACTGTGTACCATCGTCATTTAGCAACTTCGAGTAACAAACGTCCCACACTCATCTCGTAAAGTAGACCTGTTTCATCCTTCGTTCTCATTCGTACACAAACATCTTGAAACTTTGACCTCCCCCCGTGTACCAAACCTTGCGAACTCTAATTCCGATGTAGTGTCCTCTTTTGATATCGCTAGAGACAGCGGATCTTTATGAGAGATCAAAATGTTTTACCTGAATTGCGACCAACTGGAGTGAAAAACAGGAATTTATTTACTTTGTTATTACGTTTAACCCTTGTGTAGCCAACCCATTCGCTGCATTTGTTTCAACAACTTGTTAATGTTCCTCTGAAAATATTATAAATTTTCTCTGACTGTCCATTCTTTGCTCGTGAATATATTCATTTATGTGGAATACAAAAGGTTGACTACATAAGGGTTAATAGGTTGAAAGTAATATAATAGTATTTTAAATTACACCTATTCATTCTTGTCATAAACGCATAAAATCCGCTATCTAGCAACGGGCTCGACTGGCCACGTGCTTCCATTCGAATTTCCTTTATTCGTACATTCAACGTTTATGTGAGCACCTATAAATTGTATTCATGTGTAAACAATCTAGTTAACGATGATAGAAATTTTCCAGTCGTTTGTCTTAGGGTAGCTACTATCCTTAGTGCAGTAGAGTATCACTGTATCTAATGTCTCTTGTTCTACTTTCTCGCAAAAAATAGAGTAGTCACGTGACCTGTCGAGGTCCATCGACCCTCACACAGAAATTAGTTTACCGTCGATATCGGTCGCGTTCAGATTAATTAAAATTTCGCGCATTCGTTATTCGAACCTGACGACGCAACGTCAGCTGATCCTTCTCCGAAGCCGTTCGCTTCTCTTTCTACGTTTCGGATGTATGCATCTTTGAATCGCATACGTTCCTATCTGTTTTGTCTGGTCCGACTGGCCAGCACACGCGTGCGCGAGATATGTAACGCTTCCACGTCAATTTCCCTCTGTATACCGTTGATACGACGGTCTTTAACGGATACGGTTGACAGCCACCGTGTTCGTATGTCGTCGCTGACTTTTCACTCTCGCTCAAACGTTTCTGTCAGCGGTACGTTGACCGTCAGTGGATGTCACCGAGTGGTACTGTTTACGTAGACGCAACCGAAATAGAGGTTTAGCGAGAAAGTACGAGAATTAAGCATTCGTATAGGCAGGTTTATTATTTTTTAGAAAGATTCATTTGTGGAAGAGTAGAGATTGGTTGTTGATAATCGTTGATCGTCGAGTAGGCTACCGGGCACCTTTGTATTTCTAATTCCTTAAGGAACATATGAGAAAAACGTGTACCGAATGGCCATTTTAGCTTGAAGAAAATCACATGTCAGAAAATAGATATAACATACATACTTTACTCTCTCTTTCGCAATTGCGACCGATAACAATTTTTAAAAAATATTATTTACACATTAGCTAGTAAGCTAATCTAAGAAAAGTAAGTAAGATAAGTAAGAACAAGTATTTCGTTTTCAAAAGGCGTACGAACACTTTGTGCACCCACGCAAATTACCCGGAATATTTAAATGGCAGATGCTTCTCCCGTCAAAGTTAAATTGAGTTCGAAAATCCCGTCAACGCGAAATCCCGAAGGGAGAGTAGCAGACGACAACGGAAATGAAATTATTGATCGTATTTCGTCTCTCTATATGTATACTGGTCGCTGATTCTTATAATTGTTATTCGCTCGTAAAAAGGATCGATTACTAATCAGAACACGAAAATACCAATTTAAAATCGTATTTTCCGTCAACCATCGGGAAAGTTACCGATCGCAATTTCCTTTCGCGGAGCAGAAAGCAATGTTTACCGATGATTAAACGTGGACGGTAGCCAATCAAACTGGGAGTCTACAAATGTCTTTAATTCGCTTCCTCGTTCGAATCTCGAGCGGTTTTACGATTAATCGATTGCGTTGGCGCATTCCGATTGTGCGTTGCATTTTTACATGCTGCGCGCATTTTTTCCGGCGTATTCGCTCCGGAAATTTTGCCGATGTTCGCTTTTTATTGAAATGCAATTGCTTGAATATCAATTTTCATTTCGGTTCGAAGCTCCCCAATATTGGAATTTGTAATATTTTGGAAATTTATCTCGATCAGATATCCATCAATTTTTCACCGACAATTCTTATATTACCTCCATTTACTCTTTATTATATCAGCTTCATTCATCAATAAAAAGCACTATAATTATATTATAATAATTAGTAGGCTCCGTAGTGAATTTTTGTTGGTTCAGAAAATTCTGTAATATTTATTTCGGTAGTTCAGCATACGAAATAAAGTCCTATTCAGGTTTCTGTAGCGTTATCAAATTTGGTAGCACTGTTTGCTGAATAGATCGATAGACAATCAGAGAATAGAACTAATTTCAAGGCAGCGTTGTAGTTCACAATCACGGGACAAAGATAGTCGAGTCGGTTTCTCAGTGGCAAGTACGTCAGCTTCCCGAGACACCTTACAAAACAGTTTGCGTAAAGTGCCCGAGGCGAACACGGGAGACTTTAACGCGAGAAATGCGGTCGTCGAAGTGTCAACGTCGAATGTCAACCGCAATCTCCGATTCTCCCGATTAAACGCAATATCTGTTGGAACTGAAGAAAAATTCACTGGAGTACTGGAAATAATTATTTACCGTTGCTTTATCGGTCCGAGTCGGTGCTGAATCATGTTTCGAAAAAGATACGATTCTGAAAATAGGAAAACTTGTCGACTCAATTAATGTTTCAAAAAGGGTCTAAATGGGTCCACGAGTTTTGCAATCAGCGGAACTGCGAATTACTCTCGTCTGAATTCCCTGGATAATTTGGACCTTTAATCCACTTTTAATGACCCACATTAATTTGCAAAGCTCTCGAAAGTTGGGGTCGTTTATAGCTCGATTGAGAACTCGGCATTTTTAATGGGAAATGTATATGAGTTTAATGGTGAAACTTCCGCGAGTACCCTTCGTGCTAATACAGGAAGTTACGCGACAATTATAAGATTAAATTAGTGGACTACTCTTATTTAATATCATCCTCTCAGACGAAACTTCTGTCTCCCTCTTCTCGCAACAACTTTCCTTTTTCTTAACGAGGCCTTTGTCATGGAAATCCGTCTAACGAGAAGACGAATATAATGGCCCCCAATGGCGCAATAAAGTCATTGCAAACGGTAGACTTCCACAATTCATAAAATTGAGGAAAAATCAGTTATGCTTTATAACTGGACGAAACGATTTTAAACTTCCGAGAGATAGTGTGGTTTGTAGAATTAGATAACGGCGCAGTGGTAATTAGAATATCCGTCTGTATTCATGCAAATTGATAGAAAAACTGAACGCTGGTCTTCTGTTTCTTGTAACAGTTTCAACGTTGATCTTGCATAAAGCAAACTTGCATGCTGATCGCAGCAGATAAAAATCGTGTGAAATTGAAAGGAATCGCTATTGTAGAGAATTCGAGACTGATCAATTTAGCAGAGCTCTCTGCAGCTGTAGAGACGAGACATTTTCCGGAGTGATTAACGATCGGAGGTAATAGCTCCGAAGGCGATTTGCAAGGCAAAATTTGTCTCGGTAGATCGTGGAACTCAGCGTCTCGTCTACCAGCGGATTCATTGGCTATTCCGTGACATCACGGAAGAATTACTGTACCGTGAAAAACGGGGGCTGCGAACTTTATGCAATCGTAGCAGTCGAGAATGATTTGATCGATGTTTGACTCGGGAAAGAACCATTTTCATTTACGTATTCGAGGAAAATTCGCTCTTCTGCGAAAATAATTCTTTTCAACGCGAAAGGTAAAATGACATTTCTTTTTGCATACTTTAGACCAGAGGTTCCCAACCTCTTTCCTATATCGACCCCTCCTAAAAGAATGATTTTCTTCATCGGCCCCGTTCAATAATAATAATTGCTCATACAAAATTTAAAAAAAAGTGGTTCAATAGATTTGTTTTATTATTTTTGTGCTATCTTCATTTTTAATTTTACAGATGTAAACAAGATATCTGAGGCACAGATTGCACGCAAATCTATATTATATTCATACGTATTGAAACGAATATTATTATCTAATAATTGCATTCAGGACGAGAGAAAAAGTAGCTCGATGTTGTTTCAGTGTGGACCGAGCTGTATAATTTAAGTGCAGCTGCATCCCACTGTTTTCTATTTCACCCGCACGCGTAAGCACCGCAGGCTAATAATAATCGTGTTAATAATCGCGCGTAAAAACATGAATTGCAGCAGCGCAACACTCTCGAGAATGATTCTTGGCAATAGCGTTTCACCAGGGACCGAAGTCATTGCGACAGCCCCGTCATTCGGAGCGGTTCCTTTAGTACTCAGTTTGTAGGTGTCACCGGAAAAGAAGCATAAACGTCGACGTGCTTTTTCTTTCGAGGCACGCTTTCAACCCGGTTCCACGGCACGTAATTGTACGGAATTTTCCCGACGCGAAAAGAGAGAACTCGTTGAGAAATCGTCACCGGAAACAGGTCCCATTATCAACGAGCGAATTATCAATGTTTACTTTGTCTAAAGGTACCCAGTCTATTATAAACGCATAAAATTCGTTAAGCTGATAAAGCTTGCTTCGAGGGTGGAAAAAGTGAAACATCATGCTCGTCGTCGTAACTATGGCTATTATACCGTGTTCCGAACGGGAGCTGTTTCGTAAGAAACCGGATTTATTGGCAATTACTGGTCTGAGACTGTTTATGCTAATCCCACGTGATCGTTAATGTCGCTAATTCAGAGCTGCAGGAACGTATCAGTGATCTTACTTCTTCTTTCGTTTCTATTTTCATTTTCGCGCAGCGCCAATTAAATATAAGATTGATGAAGTGATCTCTTCTCTGGAAGGAACAATTTGCTAATAGCGACGGATTTGTTAAACATTGGACAAACAAGGGGAGCTATTTCTTCCTGCAGCAGTGGTTTCCAGAAACCAAGTTCATGTACCAAAAATTGAAATGGATTAACAGCATGAGAGATTGGCGTACAAAAATTGAAGTGAATCAACAGCAAGTGAAGTTGGCGTACTAAAAATTGGAATGAATAAAGAGCTGAAATAATGAACAGCAAGAGAAATTGAAGGAGCTGTTTCTTGCACAACAATTTGCCAAAAATAGCGCGTCCAGGTCCCAAAACCTGTAGCTTCCGGTCCCAAGCATAACGCGTCCCGGTCACGCGCATTCCTCATCGTTAGCACGTTCACACGACGAGAATCGTATTGCTAGCGCGAGCGTAATCAGAGATAGCGTGTCAATCAGCCTATTTCGGTGCACGGACTCGCGTCCGCGTTGCTGTTAATCATAATCTTCCAATCTCGCTATCTACGACGTTATCTCCGCGACCCTGTTCCCTTGATATTCCGTCGATCGCCTACCAGATTATAGAATCTCTCGATCAACCTACCGACCGATTGATCGATTTATCTACGTTGCTACTCTCCGCAATCGCGGAAACGAGGATCATCAAATCGCCGACAGAGTGGTTTCGTCACGACGCCCACGCCACGTGTGTTTTCTCTGCTGCAATTGCCGTGGAACCGTCTCGTGGGTAGATTATGGTTGTCTGTGCCGACAATTCCGTAAGGTTCCGATCTCCTCTTACGAGGTCGTGACATTTGTTAAACGGGTCGGTGGATTAAATCGTGGAAATCAATGGACGACGAAACGCGAAATTAACCATGTCTTCGTACGGAACGAATCAGGCTATTTTCTCCGTGGAACAGTCTCCTGCAAGATTGATCATTGTCCCCGTCTCGGTAACCTGGAATCCCCAAATGGAATCCGAACGAAGCGCACAGCCGAATCGGTAATGTGAAAAATTTGAGACCTCGAAAATATACAGATTCCGCATCGAAGTTCAAGAGCGACGTCGTTTATATTTATACAGTAGCAGGTGTAAGGTGTAAGTATTGTTCATGAATTTTTTCAGATTTTTCAGCGAGCTGCGCCGTGGCAGAAAAAAGAATGGAAAACGTAAAGCTAGTTTCAACTCAAAAATCCGAATTGATTGCAGCGTGTGCATTTTGGTGTTCGACATCTGTTCGATTTTTTCAGAATTTTCGCAAGCGAGTAAATAGAGGAATTAGGCGAGAAACATTTAATATTTCAGGGGCATTTTTGTCAAAATTTTTTCGATCATCTCATTCATCAGATTTTCTTGGAAACGTTTTTTTGCCAGTTTAGTTGCCTGACGAAATTGTCTGGTGGCGCAAGTGTATTTCGAAAATTCTCGCTCTCTTTGTTCTTCCGTTTTTCTCGCGGATCGCGTAGCCAGAAACAATTTCAAGGATTCGCGAGAAGAAAGAGCGCGAGGGCCGACACTAAACTGGGTCGTCAAACTTTTGGCACCGGACTTCTCTTCTCTCGTGTCGGGATTCGATAAGAGGTTCGCGAAATTGCCCTCTTCCCCGAATCGCAAACTTGTTCCTTGCTGGCACATCTCTCTCTCTCTCTCTCTCTCTCTCTCTCTCTCTCTCTCTCTGTCTTCTTGGGAACGGTATCTGACGACGAGTGTTCGCGAGACACTGTTACAGTTTCCCGACGAGAGAATCGCTTGCCGATTTTACGTAACGATTATTAGCGGACACGTCTCGCGACGCGTTCCACTCAGACGAGACGAGAATTCGCAATTGGGCATCGACGAGCTTGAACTGGCTCCAAACAAGTCGGTGTTCCAGTCGTTTGAACTTCGGCAAATCTTATTGTACTTTTCAGTTATTTCTCTCTTGCAATCTGCAATCTTTAATATCCATTTTCATATCCCATTTGACATATCCATTTTCTAATCCCATTTTGTGTGCAGAACTAAACAAATTATTTTGAGGTGTAGATGACCATTACTTTTTATACGCCCTGTACATATTCAATTTTCCTGGCTCGAGTATCGATGCTTTGGAGGATATTAGAAATATTCGGGAACCAGTATATTACGGGGAGGATGGATTCTTTAATATCGTCGGAGAATTTCGAGGCTCCCACAGGATAGTGGTGCAGCCTTGCAGGATGGGGTTGCAACTCGAACGCTTCGTTTCCGATTTAAATCCCGCGGACTGTATATGTATATGGTACATATATTTCCGGTGGGCACGGTAGACATCTCTTTGTACCGAAATTCACGGGGGCGGAATCCGAAATATACTCGGTGAATATTTTATCAGAGAGCGACTAGACGTCGAGACTCGGTGCGTTTTCCGGCGGTTCCTTTGAACGGGGGACGTCCGCACCCCGGATATCCAGCTCCGATCTCCTTTGCGAAATTCCATTGCAAATAAGGAGATGAATGAACAGGGCTCTGATAACCGGGTTTAATCAAATATCGCTTTGTTCTTCGAGGGAATTTTCCCTCGTTTTCCTGCGTCGGTTCATGAAACTGTAACTACTTTCGAGAAATGAGAAAGCACATCCCACACCCTTGCGATCCTGGAAACAAGTCTACCCCCTTAATATTCGAAGAATCTTTCTGCGAATATGGATTCTTTGTTTTTCAGAGAGAGTGTGAGAGTTTCATTGAAGAAATAAATGGTGTTGGTTGCTTATTTTATGCTTCTCGAATACATTTTTTAGAAAATATACAACAATGTTAAAGTGAAATTAAACACCCTGTGCAATGAAATTAGCACAGCTCCGTCGCAGGGGATGAAAAATTAAAAGTGCAGGACAAAATCGATAATACCAAGGCCGAGAAAACAGTTTATTAGAGCTTCGCACAGTCGCGAATAGAGAATTGAAGAATAGATAAAATTTGATGTGCAAGTAGAGGTAGGTAACAGAAAATTCGATCGAGCAGCCACCCTCCGATCAGTAACCCCCGGACATTCTCAGCGAATCGTTGGCCCGTGGAAATCGTATACCTGGCTGGAAAGTTATCGTCGTGGAAAATCTCGAAGGATAGGAGATCGGGACCGTATTTCTCGAGTCTCCTCCGGCGAGGCGGCCTGATCATGATCACGATCCCACTCGAATCGGAATAACGCGGCTCTACTGCGAACCTCTGTGTTGCGAGCTTGCAAGCTTCTGGCGAGGAGGACCCTCTCTTATATCGATTCCTTTCGACTTTCACGCGGCTCGTTTTATCTAGCTTCCTTTGAACTGTGCAAACAGGCGTCGCGGGTCGACTTAACTCGCCCTGCCTCGCTTTGCCTCGCCTGCGTGCAAAAGTTCAGACGCGATCGGAAAGCTCAACGGGCATTTCATTAGGCAGATTTCGCTGTTGTTTCTGCCGGGAGCTTTCGCAGAGTCGGAGATCGTTCGAGAAACTCCATTTTGCTATATTACTCTATATTTTTGCCAATATACAAATTTATAGCCCAGAACTTTAAAGAAGTGCGAAGAAGTGCGAAAAAATGTGTAACGCAGAAGTTATTTCTATTCAGATATTATAAATTTATAAATAATAAATTCCTTCTGTTTGTGTGTGTGTGTGTGTGCAACCTACACATGGATTTTTCAACCTCTTCTCTTACCTATTACTTTATCATTCTTTAATTTTAATTTAATTACATAATTACCCCCAAAGGGGGGCGCACGAGTATGTTTTTATCCCGGAAACTCTACAGGATTAAGTGCTAAAAATAAATTAGTGGCATACCTGCAGAAATAGCGATGCTGATCACAAATAAACTGGGGATTTTTATGGAAAATGATTTTAAAAAAATTTCATTTCATTCCCAGAGGAAATTCCATTCGAACGCGGAGTGGAGGGTGAGACGCTTAATGTGTTTCAGGAATGGGGATGCAGATTTCATTAGAAGATTCAAGCGCGTTTAATCTCGCCGAAGAATCGGTGAGTCGTAAGAAAGAAACTGGACCGGCTAGAATAATATTCGGACGGTAACACTCTATCGCGGAGGTTCTCGATTATTTTCCCATTCGCGACTAAATAAAATTGTGCGACTGTGTTCTCGTCGACGAGAAGATCCTCCGTCGACGTTAGGTGGTGGAAATAGCTGAGAGGAGGGTGGCCCGGTGCCGGTAATGCGTTTCGACGGAAACACGAGGGGCGAGGGTGACGTTCGATCCGCAGCAGGCGGCGGGATGATTTCAGATGTCATTGTTTACGGTTTCTTCGGGGTCCCTCCCCGCTTTTGTGACCGCCACCCTAACCGGGGTGCCTGCGACCCTCCTGTCGTTAAAGCCGGCCACGCTCGCGGAACATTTTCACGCCGTTCACTATACGGTCCGTGCAACGTGTGCATGCTTCGATACGGCTACGAAAACAATTTTCCCTTTGGATTTATTTATCGAAACGTCGCAGTAAATACCCTAATTACCTACCCCTCGACCCGTCAATTTTCTTCTCGTAATTTATTTATTCGAACCCTTCAACTGTTCTTTATTTTCCTCACCCTTTGGTACCAGTGAATATATTTTTTATTTTTACTGCTGGGAAAATAGTCGACTACCCCTCGGCGATTTGTCTTTGGAGTTTATTTATGTACCCCCTAATGTTTCCAGGTAGACTGCGTTTAATATTATAACATACTCTAAAGTAATCATGATCAAAGATTGACATTGGATTGTTTGTCTTATATGCACAAAACCTGAGAAATTTATGCTGCACTCTCTCGAGCTTGATTTCATACTTTACGCTTTTCGGAGACCAAATAGTTGAAGCATATTCTAACAGGGGCCGGACAAGGGTAATATATAGCATACAACCTAAGTGCATGGATTGAATGGAAATCTGTGGAAAAACGAAGTATGAACCCGAGCATTCTTGAAGCGGAGTTGACAATGTATATTCTTTTATTTATATTACATACAGCTACGAAAATGGTCGACTACCGACAGCAATGTTAAATAAATTTTTTACAATAGTATACCAGTGAGTTGTCAGAGTATTTTGCAAACGATTCGGGGTCCGTCGGAATTCCGAAAGTCGCGTGACGGCTGCTTGTTCGCCTAACTCAGATCGATCTTGGGGAGCTGTAATTCGAGTTGAGAGGGTGGGCCACGGCGTTAACGCGATCATGCAACATTGTAGAGCAGCGGCAGTCGATAAGCTAGGCTCATTTTCTCCGTATCTACGTCTAATCTCGTTTACGTATTCATTTATGCGCGCACGCACGCGTTCGGGGCCCTTCGTGTCGCGAGCCTTTCGTGTATCATTCTCGTACATGAACGAAATCCCTTCTACAAAATACCTGCGGATGTCTTAACATTCATAATTATATTCGTGCATCGTACGGAAACAATTATCCCTCGTGTACCACGAGACAAACATTCGAACAATTATTTACATTACTAATTAGACAGTGGAACAGATAAACGACATTGCGGGCCACAGTTCGTCACGAACCCGTTCCAGGAAACCTGGTCTTGGCGTCTCTTGTTTCTATTATCCCGTATTTACTACAACCTCGCTGTTCTCTTGTTGTTCTTGGTGTTAACCGGCGTCAACCAATATTGATCACCGGCCAGGGACTCGCCGCTTAGGGAGGGCCGGACTGTAGACGTTGTGCTCTTCCCATTTCGCCCTTTGCGTTCCTACCACGCTTCGATCCACCATTCACCCACCCCTGGTCGTCCATTTTCTTCTTTTTCTCTTCGTTTTGTCTCGTCTTGCTCGACGGGAAACTGTGTCAAAATTCACGGTTCGCTCGCCGAGCTCCGGAAAATCCGCAACGCGATCGCCAATAAGTAAACCGCAGATTTTTATGCGAAATATGTATGAGGTAGTTCGGAAAGTGGTTTTTCGTGTAGAGATGTGCTTCCATTCGTCGTTCATAGATTCCGAATCCTTATCTATACAAATAAAAATGTAATGTTGGTCTGTTAAAAATCTAACAACTCCGAAACGGCTAAACGTAGAAAGCTCGGAGTTATAACACAAAAAGTGTGCATTTTTCTTAAACTTTTTGGTTTACCGACTTTTTAAACAGCTCTCTCTCTCTCTCTCTCTCTCTCTCTCTCTCTCTCTCTCTCTCGTCAACGGTAGGTTTTAGGAAAAATCTGGAACTACCTTGGCGATGGGAAATTTAATTCTCTACAACTTTCATATTTGACATTAGAAAGTCTTTTCTTCCTTTTCCATTTATAACCGGATGAGCCACAGCAACGCGTGGCCGGGCACAGCTAGTGCAAAATAAAAATTGACTACCTCGATTGCAAGAAATATGTAGAAACTAAATTGAACGTTATTTCTTCCACGTCATGTCATCAACATGTAAAATCCTATAGCCGAATATTTAAAAAGTTATCGTTTTTTTTTAGAGCGTCCGAATATTAATGGGAGTCACTGTATTCACCACTTTCCTTTTTTAGATCTACAATACATCTGATAAATTCGATCGTTTCGCACGCATTATTTTCTAAACTGTGTTAATCGATCTCCGATAAAACCGTTCGGCACTTTCGCTTTCTGGAGCGCGGCAGCGGCAACAGGCAAATTTTTCGTATCGATTGCGAAAGTGTAGGCGAAAGCGCGAATCTGTGCTGGAGTTTCCGAGGGGGTGTCCCCGAATAATCGAGCACCCCGTAGATGGGACATACGAGGGTGGATATATTCTCTCTGTGTGTCTGGCACACAGGGATGAATACCCGGAGAGCAGTCCCCCATCGCGAATGTTTTACACAGCCAGAAAGGGAGTTATCGATTTAATTCCCGGGGAAAACTCGCGGGGGAAAACTCGTGGGGAG
Source organism: Lasioglossum malachurum (assembly GCA_028455605.1). NCBI lineage: Eukaryota > Metazoa > Arthropoda > Insecta > Hymenoptera > Halictidae > Lasioglossum > Lasioglossum malachurum. The sequence continues at coordinate 26,638,055 of CM052311.1, read as the reverse complement.
GCTTTCTGCGTCCGCCTTTGTTCGCCGTCGGCTGTTCTCCTTCTCTCTTCGTTGGTGCTCGAAAAATCCTGGCAGAGGCTCGGCATGGATTGCCAATCGGGAAAAACTGAGAGCTTGTCCCGGCGTTTCTTCGATGTTTTTCCTCGTGGGAAATACGGGCAGCGGGAAAACGTCTCCGGTTTTCCACCAGTAGTTTCCCAACCCCGTAATCCATCACTAGTTAGCGGAGGCAACCCACCGCGGGACCGCCGAATGAATAAGAAATAGGATAACCGACTGGAGGGGATTATAGTTGCGATGGAAAGTCGGGAATTGAATTTTCCCTTATTTTCCCCGGCGCTTTGCTTGGTCGCTCCTCGACCGAATCATTTTTATTCGATCAACTTAATTAAACGCCGCTGTGAAAAGTATTTTCGTACGATACATATGGGAAGTCGTATATTGTAAAATACAGGGTGAACCACGAATCGTGACCAGCAGAGATTAAAATTAATTTACAGGAAGGTGAAACTGACGTGCAAAAGGGTGGATTCGGAGTGTAAAACCTATAAATTGTCATAAATAATTTCAAAGCTTTGATCGTGCCGCAAAATATTTGTTGCCGGGCCGCATGCGCCTATCATAAAATATATGTATTTTATATTGTCAAAATATATGATACTTATTTTCTGCAAATATTTCTGCACCGATCCCTGGAGAAAATTCTCTCCGACGAGCCGAACGAGTTTTGCGCGACAAACGGGACGAGGGGTGGATGGTAATTACGGTAGGAATTATGCGAGTATAATCGTGCGAAGCGCGGCACGTGCCGAATCGCTTTGATCTGACGGTATCGCATTCGGGGAGTCGATATAATCGTTCGAGAGGGGAACATCGTTTTAGTTCAGGAAGTTTCTTGAGGCCGAAACAATAAAAAAGATAACATACATTTTCATAGATTCTTGCCGTTTCGTGTTAGATAAAGAGGATTGTGAATCGATGCAAAAGGGGGTTGAAGAAAGAGGATCAGAATCGTCTCGAAGTCGGTGGCCAGGTCAGAATTCTCGACAGGACGTGTTTCTAATCGCGTCGACCGCAGTACGAGAGCGTAATGCACGTCTAAATACGGCGCGCGTATTCACCACGTTGAAAATAGCTTGACGCAGCTCTTTTTATCGATACGATAAAAGACAACACGTTCTCGGCTCTTCATTTTTACGTGTTTCCGTTCACGCGATCTCTGAAACAAAGATCGGCGCGGCAGGCGTCTCGAAGCAGAAACACGCTGCTGTTCTAAACTCGTAAAAATTCTTTTATTAGCTATATTTATTGTCCGCAAGATTTATTTCGCGGTAACATGGTCGTGATCCAGATCGGACCGTGGAAAATATATGACGGCCGTATTTTCTTGCACGGCAGAATTTTATTACAGCTCGTTAGCCTGCGGAAACACGATCTCACACTTCTCGTGTTCGACACGAGACTTCTATATTAAATCTAAATACAGCGGGGCCGGCGTTTTATGGCACCGTTGCTCCACCACCTCGCCCTTTATGCGCGTTTTGTAATTATAGACTGCGGATGTTTGCGCATTTTTACCGTACGGCAACCTGCGAAACCCGCGAACCAAAGGTTACCGTCGTTACATGCGTATCAAGGGGAGCAGAAGTGGATTTAATCAGAATTAATCGAGCAGATTCAAATTGAATAGACAGTACATATTAGGTTGTTGCATATGAAATGTCTGATTTTTAGCAATGACATTAAACAAACGTCATTCACGTTTTTCATTTACAAGATTGTTATCTTGATTTTGTAGTTCTTTCTTATCAACGACTAGCACGTTAATTAATCACCACATTTTACCGTAATACAATCGAGAAACTTGAAATTTGTAGATAGAATATATTGGGTACAAAATTGCGTTTGTTTAATATCATTGCTAAGAATCAGACATTTGATATGCAACAACCTAATAGAAGATAAATTGTAAAACGAATCAGAAAGTCTCTCTTGAATTCATTGTTTTATCCTTACTTTTCTATTTTAATTTCATGCGCGATAACATTTCTGAAACAAGGCAATGTCTAATATTCTTTGTTTGCAAAATAGTTTCGCAAAGCGTCTACTACTTTGCCTACCATTAGTCGCCGTTATCGGTCCGATATGTACACCGTCGGGCGGAATTGTTTGATCGCTTGTTTGACGAACAATGAACTTGACTTTCCGGATGAATAAAACACGAGTGGATGTTTGAACAGCAACATGCTCGATGCGTATTCATTTAACCGTGGAGAACGCGAGGGGCTATAAAATAGTATGAATACGGTGAACCACGATTATTTTTCAATAGAAATTCTACAATCACGATAAGAAAATTCGTAAAATGGTGAAATAAAATGCAATAAAATACAGTAACGGTACTATAGGTTTTCCACTGCAAATTCACCATTCTGCAAATCAATTTCACCCATAAAAGAATATTTATAATAATTCAATAAATTGCAAATAATTCCAAAATTGCGTGTAGACGCGTCTCACGCGTTTCTATTAGCTTGTTGCATATGAAATGCCCGATTTTAGAATGCAACTTCTAGAAAACGTTTCGATCAAGAAATGCTATAATGCTATTACAGTCTATAGGTTTGAATAATTTAGCCCTCCATGTAACTCTTCAAAGATTAAATAGCGTTCTTTTAAACTAATTTTTAATAAATAGCAATAATAAATAGCAGAATGATTCGATAGGTCGGTGGAGAGCGGAGGCGTAGCGAACAGGAGCGAAGAGGAATGAAGCGGAGCAAAGCGGAACTCGTATCTCGGTCCGGAGGCGGCTCGAAATTGACGAATACCCAGTCGCCGGTATCTCTATGGGCATTGTTCTCCGTTGGAACGGTGGTGGGCGAATAAACGCACATAACACATAACGCGTAACACACATTCCACAGTGGCAGAGTCGGTGGAACGCGTTTCCACGAGGAGGAGAGGAGAGGGCTCATTCGGATGCGTCTCGCGTGCGTTTCAACGCCGCAGAGCCGAGGACCGGAAGCTGGCTCGTCGTGCGTGCATCGTCACGCGTATCCGGTGCCCCGGAGTTCGTTTATCGAGACCTGACACTTCCACGAAAGGACACTACCTCGATCCTCTTTTCACCTCCCTCCCAATTTACCTCGTCCTGCCTCTTTTTCCTCTTCTTGGTCGCGTCTTCGACACAGCCACCCCTTCTTTAACCCTCGTATATGATTTCTTTCATTTTATGAACAAGAAATTGATGTAACACCTCCTCCGATACTGAAACGTTTAGGAATTGATTAGTAGACTCTGCGGATTTTATGCATTTAAGCCAAAATGTGGGCACATTAATTTTTCTCCTACACACACAGTTTTGCGATTCCAGATTCGGAATCAACATAAACAATTCTATAAAAACCACCCAACAGTAATTGTGGAACAAATTTGGTGTTGGACAGTGTAATCTAAACTATATTTTGAATAATGGTATAGCAATTTTTAATTGGGTCTCGTCATTTTCTTTCTCTATGATGGATACTGTATTGTGTTAGGGGTGTTGCTGTAACATTGTGACCTGTTGGTGATTCAGACTCTTTGATATTTTCCATGAGCATGTTCAATTTCTCGAAGTCTAATCGTTTAACCGTGTACGATCAATTTTAAAGTATTCTTAGAGTCAGTTCTGGGATCTGAATAGCGTAGAGATCAGGTAACTGACTAGCAATAGCAATGAATCATTTGAGCAATATTGTTGGTGAAGCTAGTTGGTTTGTTACGCGTCTTTCGCAGCTTCGACTATAAACACAGAGCGTTCCCGAGCTGCTGCGCTCTACCGAAAATATACGAGAGTCTCTGGCTAGAGTTCAACCAATAAACTTTCTTGTGTAAAAATCTAATTTTTATGTTTTTTCTGTTGTGCAGCCGTTTACAATTGGCGAGGGGACACGCGCTATGGCCTTCCATTGGAGATCGGCGAGACGGTGCAGATCCTGGAGGAGTGCGCAGGTGAGAGAGTCAAAATTTTGAATTTAGTGTTTCAAGCGTGAACAAAGGTGTCGACTACACTAGCAAATATTTATTTTGTATCTCGAAGCAGTTATTTTGTTATATATAAATTTCTTTACGTCGGAGTCTGAAGTCTATATAATAATATAGTATATATATAGATAAAACAATATACGGTGACTCGCGGATTAATATTCGGACGCTCTGAAAAAGCCGATAACTTTTTTAATATTGTACTACTAATACGAATTGAACTTTTTTGGGAACCTAGAGCAATTAGATTACTACAGGAGATATGAAAAGAAAAATTTTCAAAAATTGTTATCGTTTTTTCAGAGCGTCCGAATATTAATCCGATTCATTGTAGACAAAAGTATATAATATATTGATAAAATATTATAATATATGAATATAAAAGATAAATATATATATAAATAAAGAAGAATAACGGTTTCCTTGGTCTCAGGATGGTACAGAGGGTTTTCGACGAAGAACCGAGTGGTGATGGGCATCTTCCCGAGTTCGTACGTGCACCTGAAGCCCTGCAAGATCGAGAACGAGGGTCTGTTCGAGTCGGTGATCCCGTTGGAGGATCCTGTGGTCCGGGAAGTCACCCTTGTGCTGCGGGAATGGGGTGGCATCTGGAGAAGACTCTACGTGGTGAGCTACCAGCTTTTCTCCTTGTCAGCCACGATAACTCCGAATCGTCTGGTAGCGCAGCTTTCCCAATCTTGTTATTACATTTGGTACAGCGAATATATTGAAAGAGGAAATTCATTGTTAATTCTGGACCAATCACGAACGAGATCATGGGTGTGATAATTGTACGCGGAACAAGTGACACAGCTTGTGAGCCGGCGTTTCTTGTTGCCAAGGGGATGATCAGCAACCGGAGACGAAAATCGCGGGGGGCAGAGTGCTCCCTTTGACCGGGTAAATTACGTTTGCCAGCGCTTTGATGTCGGCGGAATCGATCTCCGCGGCTGATCGACCGTCTGACCGGTAAATGGACACCGAGATCGAACGATGGGAACTTCGTCAATTCCGTATCTCCGTGGTCGATACCTTCCAACAACCTCGAAAACGGCGGTAGTCGAATTTCGCGAACACTCTCCGCTGGCTTCTGAAGATTGAGTTAACGGGCAACGTCATAAAGTGTGGACTTTAATTCGTTTATCGGTTGAGTCTGGACAGATTATTTATATTTGTTTGTGGCACAGCATTTTGCTAACTCTAAAGATTGATTTTGCCAGAGTTGGAATTGCAATGATTGGTTCAGATGGAATTTTAATGGGCTGAGTTAGAGGATGATGTGGACGAACAGGCGGATGCCTGTCTCGCCCCTAGCCATAACACGATTTTCACCGTACCCTGCGCATCTCGGAACTAATTTCACCATTTTCCGATTACTTGGCTGTGTCCAGGAGAGGGAGAACTACAAATTCAGCACTCTGAGGAAGGTGATGCGAGAACTTCTGGAATGGCGGCGACAACTACTTGCTGGCACTTTGACGACCGATCAGACCAGAGAGCTGAAGCTGAGGATTATCAACAAGGTGGACTGGGGGAACCGGTAAGTTACCACCAACATTTGCTGTTGAAATGTTGCCCTCTAAGATAGAACAGCTAATATGATCGGCTCAAAGTGTCTGCAACTTTCAAAATCCGTTATCCAGTCTTCAAGATTATCCGAACAAAACGACAATCAATTTTTAGACTCTCTGCCACAGTGAATCTTTAAATTCGAGCTAGCGAGTGATCTCGCTTAATTCGGTACACGAAAATACTTAGGGCAGACGACAGAATGGAACAATGCCGCGCCCAGTCGATCTCGCCGGTTTGATTCGATGAAATTTATTGAACGATTACGAACTTCCTCCTATAACCGGTCGCTTGTGGTTCGGACTCGCTGAGAAACAGCGCGAAGGGATTATCGCCCGATGCAGTCGCGCATAGATATACAGAGAGAGGATGGACGATGACAACTGGTCTCATAGAAAGAGTATACTTTATTTTTATAAATTGAACCGTTCCGGCTTTCTCTTGCTCCCGCTTACAGTCTAACGTTGCACTTGTGTGGCAGTCTTCGCGTTGACTACGGCGCAATCTTTACAAGTGAGCATTTCGTTCTCTTTGAACGTGTCGAAGGGGGGCTGGTGTTTCGTAGTCTAGGCTCTATAGTAATCTCTGTAATCCTACAGAAAAGAAGGCACATTTGCGAACAATCCTTACAACTACTACATCTATCTTTCTCTCGCTCTCTCTCTGTCTCTCTCGTTCGCCTTAATCTAAGAATCTAACTTAATATATCACTTGAAACGCGACTAATAGTAGTAGTAATGTATATCTAGGAGAAAAACAGCTACCAATTACTGTGCGGGGCTGTGAAGTTGCCTGGTGGGCGGTGCCGGGCCAAGTTAACCTCCTCCCACATGGGTTCGATGATATCTTTAGCGAAACTGCAGTTGGTCGTAGAAGAGAAGCGAAAAGGTGGTTGCAATTAGGTCTGGATCAAGATTGAGATTCTGTTAGCTCCTCCCGGGTAAAACTGAGCAATTTTGACAATCGGCGTGGTCAGACACTGGTACCAGTTCCTAGGCAACTCGTCACCCGCGCACAGTAGCTATAGAATTATTATTGTCGTAGTATTGTCATTGTATACTTAGTGGCAGCATTGTGTATCATTCTCGCGAGCAATTCGGGAGACGTGAGCAAACCACGCGCCACTAGCATTATTATGCTTCGTTTCGAGCGCATTCATGCAACCATGATCGCCGAAAATCCACAATATTCCATCCGTAACGTAGCGTTCGCATAATTTCGAGACCCGGAGAGAATTTCGACTGGCAAGTCGTCGCTGTTTCCTGATTGGCTGCGTCCTAAAGCGGTGGGGATACAGAGGCGGAGCCATCGCGCGACTCTACGGAGGGAACACGAAATTTCCAAGCGAAACACGCTACGGTCGTGGCGAATAAAATCCAAAGAAAAATATAATGTCGAGCCCATAGCTACCCATTTAACGCACAGTCGCGAAACTTTAAATTAAACGAATCGCGAACGTAGTCGAAGAAAATTAGAATAATACAGACTTCTTTTTATACAATTCTCCGCGGGTAAGTGGAAGAACTTCACAGATTTTTGCGCCGATCCTTGTCTCGAGTGTCCAATGAAAAATCGCGAAGCGTCTCTATATATAAATCTCTCTCTATAATATAATTCTAACCTGTCTTCGTTCTAAGGATAATTGCACCAATTGCGCGCAGACGCCGATCGCTAACTATATATAGTAGGTCCACTTCGGAAGAAAGAAAAAACTGCGTGCCGATCTCGCACAAATTACGCATCCGAAAAATTAAATAAATCCATACCGAGAGATATAGAATCAAGTGAACGAAAAAGAGAAAAGAATTATAGAACATCGCGGGAGTCTTCCATCCCTTGACAATTACAATTCTGCGACAACTTTTAACAACGTTTGCTGTTACTGCTAACTAACTGCATTCGTATCGCTACAAACTGCAACGTTCGTTTCGAATCTCGGAAGCACTGATGTGGGGCTGTTACATTTCCGAAGTTTCGACTCTTCGAAGATTCGAAGGTACGAAGGGAACTTCGACGTGTAAATACGAAGTTTCGTAGTCTGCGAATCGTATGAAGTTGTAACTTAATCAATCTTTTAGCTGTGGTGGCGTATTTTTTTTTTTCGAATTGTAGGAGTGTCTGTAACTGTATCAAACATAACTTAGCAGCGAAATTTCGAAATTCAAAGCTTCGAAACTCCGTTTCTTTTAATCCTCTAATAATTTACCACAGAGGGTTCGAAATTCGAAGCTTCAAAGTAACAGCCCTACACTGATTAAACAAACTGATCATTTGCACAATTGTTCCCCCGATAAATCTCACGATTAGCGACGGCTCGAGAACAGTAGATCTCGATGGGTATTGTGCAAAAAAAATCAACACTCACGTTCGTACGAGTACGAACAATTTTCGGTTCGCGAACCAAATCGCTGAATAATTTCGCACGGAATGATCGATGCGCCATGAAAATGGCGTTCCGACTTCCCCCGGAGGGGGTAGTGGAAAGGAATGTGAACGTAATAAGTAGAAGAGACCGGGAGACGTTATTTAACGCGGACTTATGGTCACCATAAGCCATAAGCTATGCCATAGAATCGCCGAGGAAGTCGGGGGACGCGATTTACAGCCGCGGGGGATGAAGGCAATGGCGTCGCCTGAGAGAGTACCATAGAATTTCAGCTCGATGTGGTCCCATGGGCGGCGATACGCAAGAAATTCAATCTTGAGCCGAAAATATGGCGGTCGGCAGATTAGGGCTCGATTGTCTATGTTAGGTTTGCGCCGGGAACAGTCGTTTAGGGTGGTGTCGCGAAAGAATGTCTTTTGAACACGTTCCGTGCCACATGTACCACCGATTGTACACGCTGACGTATTTATTTAATGCGCTGATTTTAGAAAGAGGAAAGAAAGCATGAATGTACCCTGAAGCAATAATTTGTTCTTCAGAAAAATATAAGGCCACATAAATCGTTTATTTTCACGTGTCCATTCCTGTTTTTCCATTAACAAATAGAAACTATGAAGAAATATGCGTTTTCCTGAATACTATTACGTAAAAATTAGTAGATGTCCCTTTTTGAGGAAAAAATAAATGGTCACGTTAAGTATACTAGCAGTGCCGTCAGTTCAGATTGATTTTTCAACGGCGAGGGTTCCAGACGCACCGACGAGAGAGTTATTGTTTCCGGGGTTGACGAATGAAAATCGGATGGTCCCCGGCGCAAACCTGTCTCGAACTGTCTCGGCCTGTCTCGCGGGGGGTGGCCGAGGGGGTTGTGGCTTCTGACAAACCCCCGTCGGCGTTTATCACAATAGAGAAGACAAGGGAGGGCGAAAGAACGTCGCGGGATTAGATCTCGGTGTCCTTCGCGTATTTCTCGATCTCCGGGTAGATCGGCGACATCTCGAGGGTGCTGGGCGCCGATGGAACCGACGTCGGCGACGCCTCGCTCGTCGAACCCAGGTTACAGCAGCGGTATAAGTCGTCCAACACCTCCTTGAACAGCATCATGTTCATGTTCTGACCCAGCAGGTGCAGCAGCAGGAAGTCGCCCACCTGCAATTTTCGTTCATCATTAGTCGACTGCAATTTAACACTAAACCTAGTTCCAGATTTTTTATTTTACGATCATTGATATAATAAAAATAATTTCATAAGAAATGATTGTATAGATATCTTTATAGTGGAGCACATATTGCAATAGATCTCTATGTCAATACAATCTTGTCATTTTTATAAGGAAGCATGTACCAGTTACTTTTACTAAGCACTTTAAAATACTGTTATATCTTTTTCAACTTATTAAACATATTACGAAAGAAAATGAATATCTATTTCACTCCAGATTGTTGCGATTCAGGTAGAAAATTTTTATTTTGCGTAAAGATCCGCTGTCCAATCATTATTATCATATCATTCGGTGAAAGTTTGGCGAACTGTCCTTTGCCAGACTGCGAAATGACTGAACGGCTCAAATGCAACAATGAAATTAAAAGGATATTGTTGTACATCATCTCCGTCTTTTTAAAATGTCGTAGAACAAAAAAGAAAATTTATATTTCTTGTACCGCTACATTTATTTGTTAGAATTTGTTCAAATCTTCATCACGAGTCTGAATCTTTAAAATTAAAACACGTGGTTCAGATGACTATAGATAGAAAATCTTCTTTCTCGAACAGTTAAAGATTTTGCAACAGTCCTACAATAAGTCTGCAGTCTAACTATACATTCCTACGATGTACTTTTTGGTCTGACGGTTGAAAAAGCAAATAGGATGAAATACTTAAGGCTTGTTCGAGTGCCGCAACCACCACCCACCTGTGTTTTCCTAATGAGCACGCTGACGGCAGTAGGTGTGACGAACTTAAATCGTTTCTTCAGAATGGTTTCCCGAGTGCTGGGCAACAGCACCACAGCCATGCTGTACAGTAACGCGACCCCAGACAACACTGCCAGAATAATGAACCAGAACCACAGGAAAATGAAGATCTTCTCGTTGAGAATGTTCAGAGCGAGGACACAGAGAGCGTCCAGCTTCTGGATGGTTCCGGAGCCTCCGAATTTGTGGAAGGTGCATTTTGTCACGCGGGGGAACACCTCTACCATCGGGTCGCTGCGTTGTTCTTGGTTCATGTTGCTGAATTTCAGCACGTCAGTGCCGTACGAGAGAAAGGCGCCGCCGAGGAACATGTCCACGAAGAATATGTTGCCAACCTGAAACAGATCCGTGATCAAATAAACGTTCCTGAACGTTCCGACGCTTTGGTGCGATTTCAATGCTCTGTGGAGATTGAACAAGCCTAATTTTACTGGACGGAGGTTGCTGAAGTGCAATTGAAAATTAGATCACATTGAAATCGAGTTCAAATTTAATTTCTTTTCCAATCTTCTAATTTTTACGATAGAAATTAATGAAGCGAAGTTCAAATTTAAGTTTTCAAATTTCAACCGTCCCTCAATTTAAGGTTCCAGAGGCCACGCTACTCCTAATGTTTTCCTTCCTTTCCGCGCAAATTTAGGTAAAATTACGTAAATTTAGGTAAAAGTTCCGCGTAAATGGAGGTAATTTTACCGCGTAAGAAAGTGCCGCGTAAATTCAGGGACGGGTGTGGAAATAAATAGTCATTGACAGGCTAAAGAAACGACGAGGACGCAGCTGAGGAAGTTGCTGAACCTTCTATTTTCTTCGAGATCAAGGGGACGAGATAAAGAGTATAGTAGATTGTGAACGGCTTATCAGCGATGATGGTAATTGAATTTTCCTGAGATCACGGTTCAAGCCGTTCGTTTAACCCCTCGCGATCTATACTGCGAGCGAGAGAACTTGCTTTTTCCAAAGAATCACACAGTAGTGAAAAGCACTAGATAAAAGATCAATCTAGGCCGCGATCGCCCTCGAAAGTCCTATTTTTACATTTACGAGGCGCAATTTGCATTATTCGGCAGCATGTAGCTGTCGCAGCTTTATGAAAATAGCTTTTTATGCTTCCGAATAATGCAAATTAAGGCTTCCAATCCTGTAAACGAGAGTCTACTACCCCGTTAACGCCGATTTCTTTCAACATACATTTTCTACTTCTGCCTTAGATTACTGCACAAAATGCGCAAACTGCATAAAATTCATCTCTGCTCTTTCACGCCGTAGATTTTCCTGCCAGTCCAGTTAGAGTAAAATCATGTCGCTGTTTTCTGCGAGGCGGAGGCTGTATTAATATTTTCCGGCGAAAGTTATCGCGAAAAGCCGAGGATTTCAGCGTGACAGATAAACGGGGGGCGGGCAGCTTCGCGTTATGGAATCCGTTGGAAACGTGGACGGACGAGGGGTGTTTTATCCACTTAAAAACGGCAGACGTACCACGTTAACGAAGTTGAGCGCCTCGCAGAAGAAGTAGCCAGCAGCGTAGATGTTGTGATGGTGCATCGTGTCGGAGATGTACTTAACCAGCCGTTGCGACTTCGCCTTTCGCTCATCTTTGTTATCGATCATGGCACCCCTCATGCCCTCGGAGATCATGCGGACCTTACCCTCTTCCCATTGCTTCCATATCCAGTGCGGAATGTAGAACAGAATCCCCTGGAACCGGAAATCATGCTGTCAAACGATACCCAAAACTCTTCGAGCCCCGAATCACTTTGAATCGAGGTTATCCAACCGTAACACCGATTTCAGTGACATTTCCGTATGATATAGACCTCGAAAAAATATTTGACACGTATTTTGTTATATCCAGTGCGGAATGTAGAACAGAACCCCCTGTAACATTTACGTTAAGGGAGTGAAAATAGCCCTGAAAGGTGACGTGAAAAATCTCCGAAACAAGATCCAATTTGCGCGTCTTCGAATGACGAATCTTTCCGTGTAAACTGATTTTTTAAGAAAATATATTTATTTTGGGTGCAATAAAATGGAGAATGAGATCGTGGGAGGTGGATTCGTACCTGGAAAAACAGCATGAAGGGTACCCACTGATAATAGGAGTGGTACCTCTTCTCTCCGACGTCGGGTCCCAGTCCAGGATGGGCCACATGAGAACCAACGGGTTTCGCTTGGTTCTGGGGCAGCGAAAACGTGTACGTGATCCAGCAGTACGTGTTTATCACGTTCTCCGGCACCCCTGCGTCGCTCAGACAGTTTATCGGATCGCCTGTAACCAACGAGGACAGAGTCAGAGAGCTTGGAGATTACTGAACCACCGTGGCAACCGCGGGTAAACGAATCTCGAGTGTCATCCAGACGTTTTGACCTTAAACGAACGTCGAGCGACGGAATTTGAAGGATGAACAGCTCTTCGCGTTAACATGATTGACTGCCACAGTGGTCACCGGTGCCATAGAACTTATGAAATATATCGTTGTTCTTAATGTAACGAAGTCATTGAGGGATGAAATCAATTTTTATTTTACCCCTGCTTCCCACAATCAATGCAGAAGATTTTTATTTTGCGTAAAGATCCGCAGTCTACTTATGAACGGTGGAGGTTTTTGTGAAACGCACTAAGTTCACGCGGTAGTCAACGTGTTAGCTTTTCGAGGACGACGGTCGATCGTCGGTTTATATCAGTACGATATTCTTTGATGTTCGGGATGTTAACCGGCAGTAAACCCAACCCAAAATATTGTTTACACTATTAAATATGTTGGTATCTAATCAATTGCTCTAAACGTTTCAGTTTAGTACGAACATAGAGAATGGAAATATGAAGGGGTGAAAGACGAAAAAGGGTTAATCTGTCGGTGATTCAGAGTGTTCGATATTTTTCATAGCTACGTTGAAATTCTGGAAAGCGAATGAAAAAGTATGAAAGTGTACCGCGTCTAAAATATTTTTAAACATTCGTCAGAGTCGGTATGGCGAATCGATGTCGCTCCCGAATCGTTAAGGTGGGAGAGACATTGTATCGGTAATCTGGAAGCTTTTCTGTTCGTCTCCCCTTGTCGGATGTCTCGATCGGGAGTAAGCCATCGACTCGCTATACAAATTGACCTGGATAGTTGGATGAGACAACGACGGCGCATTATCGGCTCGATTACCGGAGTAATTACCCGGCAAATTATGCAACCGGTCGAGAGTGAAGTTTCGAGGATGTCTGCGAGACACGTGTCTCGATTGTCGACGGTTGTTGAACTCTTGCTTGATGATCATTGTTCCGGATTCTATCGGATATTCCGATAGAAAGATTACACCACATCGTGGCTGTTTGTTATTTGATCATTTGGTTCAACTCCCGCCTGTGTAATCAGCATTCGCTTTTATGTAGAACAGCCGAATTTCGAACTGATTTGAAATTCATACTAAATTAATACCGCCCCGAGGATGTTATAAATATTTATCCTCTAGGAGGTGCACAGCTAAATCAAATGCGAGGCATAAGTTATGATTAGATTGCGGATTTTGATGCATCTATGGCTTCAAAAATGACAAAAAAAAAATGCTTGAAAATAGAATTCCACAGAATTTAGCACGATTTTTATTTATTTCAGATCTACAAAGTCTCTACTACCACTGAAAATAACATTTTATATGACTCCACTTTCTTAAAATTTGCCAACATCCGCGATTTATTTATGGTTAATTGATACCATTAGTACTGCGAGTGTTTTCCCTTTTAAATTAAGGCGACTTCTCCTTGATATTGCTGAGAATGCTTCTTGATATGGCGCGGGATTGCAAACGCTAGTTGCGATTTTTATTTTGCATAAAGATCCGCTGTCTAGTTATTATAATAGCAAGTTGAATGTGTATAAGTCTCCTCATAAATTTTCTCATTGCTACTCGCAACATCTGCTGTAGAATAGCGACCGACAGTCCGCTGTTGACGATTCGTGCCGCGTTTAAACAAGCTGATCGTAGAAGCCAGCATTTACATGTTTATAAAAGCTGATGTAGCATCTAGGAGATAAGTCCAGCACGCGTCCCCGAAACCGTACACCGGGGTGTTGCTTTAATGGCGACCGTCTGCTCGTTACGTTGCATTTTATGTAATCGCTGATGATCTTCGACCCAGATGACGGCTGCTAAGAGGATCGTCTTTCCAGAGATAATTCGTACCACAGTAGGGTAATTGCAGTAGACGAGAATAAACAATTATCACCGGTGTAGAGCTGATTCGCTCGAGGACGAGCTGGAACGATCGGTATGCTGACTATGCCGAAGCTGATCTTGCGTAATGGGTCGTGCCAACGGTGGATAAAAATACTTGTGCACCCTACGCGTGGGCCGCATCATGGATAATGAAGCCTTTATGGCCGTGGGCAAGGTACAACGAACTTTAAAAATCGCTTGCCTGGTGTATATTATGTTGCAATTGTAATTAGTACACTAGTAGTCATCTTCTTCTGAATTTCAACACGATCCTCTTAATTCTCAAGATCGATCAAGGTGATATTGGTGAATAATTATGTTGCAATTGTAGTTTGTACACTGGTAGTCAGCCATTTTCGGTTATACCACAAATCATGGGACACTGCAAGCTATAATACAATATACGCTATAGTGGGCAGTGTCCTATTGTCTTCGAGCCTATCCACATGACAACACCTAAAACATGATCGACAAATCGATACGCAACGGATTAATGTTCCGTTCCCGTGCAGAGGTGTTGTCAGAATATAATAGGTACACGTGTTCGAATCACGATAGATCGCTGATAACGAGTACGATCTTGATCCCGGCTTGGTGAAAAAATTCATGAATATTGCTGAAGGATCGACAAAAGGGTGCGTCAAAGTCCCGTAATAAAAAACTATCCCAGGTTCCCCGGGAAAAAATACGTAAGTCGAAACGGGATCAAGAACATGCCCCCAATCTACGACTTCAAAAGACCTTTCTAACACAAAAGCTCGATCGCAATTTCGATCTCTCCCGCGCGAAAAAATTCATGAGTCTAGTAGAAAGATGCATAAACCATTCCCGAAAACCCTGCCACTGGAACCTCGCCCAGTTTCCCCAGTGAAAAATCTGAAAGTCAAAAAGGATGGTCTATGACACATATTCCGGTCTACAACTTTTTCAATTTTCATATTTTCTCGAGAAATTCATTAACCTTGCTAATAGATACACGAGCCCGTCCAGAAAGAACCCATTTTTATCAGCAATTTCTGAGCAGAACAACTCTAAAGGATCAATCCTTTGCAATCGGAGCTATTTTAACTCGAAACATTTCTTCCGACCTAGAATAATTCCATTCTATGTCACCACTACAAACAAGTTGTTGTACCATTATTCAAAATATTGTTTACATTAATAAATATCTTGGGATCTAACCAATTACTAAACATTTAAGCATTGTATGAGGTATTATATCAATTTCATGTCCATACGATGAAAAAAATCGTATAGAATGAAATTAATTTTCGAGTTAAAATAGCTCCGAGTGTAAAGGGTTAAGTTATTTCTTCGTACGAATAAAAATTGATATAATACCTCCTTCAATACTGAAATGTTTAGTAATTGATTAGATAACAACATATTTAATAATATCAACAACATTTTGAACAATGCTGCGACTCACAATTCGATCGCTAAGGGTTAACTCACTTACGAGACAGCCCGGGCCGAATAAAAGTGACTTTATCGATAGCATTTGGCGCGAATCCGTGCCAATAACTCTGCGGTTCCTTTCGGGGTTAGTCTGAGAGGCTGGTAGAGTGCCCTAACCGCCGGAAAGTTCATCGAGGTTGTTCCCGCAGGGCTCGAGGAGAATCGCGAAGTTCGTGGATATCGTCGTCGGCTGCTTACCTATGAGGTTATTGGCGGACACGATGATGCAACAGGCGAACAGAATCGCGGACGTGATTCTGTAATGGGCCCTGAACACCATGTTATCGATTATCGCCTTGTCCACGAGGTATCGTACCTTGACGAACCCGGCCACAGCCGAGACCAAGCCAAACACCGCCATCGTGCTCCTCGGTTACGCCGCCTCTGCAAACAAACCAAAAACGATCATTAACATCGGCGCACAATAGCAGCGTGTACGCTCACGAACAAAGATAGAACGCGATTAGGGTAATTAGCTCGACGAGACCGTGTCTCAATGGGAAAACGCTCAGAGTTTGGTCGATCGAAGAGACTCTCCTCGAGCGGGTTACCCTTAACTCACCGACGTTTATTTTAACTTCATTTTTAACTCACAGACATCTCAACTTCGTTGTCGATATTACGAATTATTGGAATAAAATGTATTGTTCCTAAGTTTAAAATTTTATTGCGTAGAACAGTGAACATGGAATGTGTACGTTCAACATTTTGCATTGTTATGCAGAGTCGATGTACTGGGATCTACGTATGGATGCATAGGCACCGACTATCCACGCTGGATCGCGTGACTCCTAACGACTGACCAGCGATTCTTGTATCTTGACTTTTATATCGCATCGGTACGATTCACGATACCGCGGTTGTAATTACCGGTAATGACGCGCTTGACAAATTTTCATCGAGATTGGCGTTAACTCGCTGCACCGGGTTTATAGCCGTTGCTATAATATAATGGATGGACTGTGTTCGTTGAACGGGCCAGAGTCTTGGGATTGCGATAAGGCGTTTATGGTGATGGGAAAGCCGGCTTAGATTTGTTACTGTTCGGATTTGTTAGGCGAAGTCAAATCACATAAGCTCAATTATTGGTAGATCACAGGAGACAGAGGGCTTTCAATTGTTGCCAGATCACGTAAGGTAGGGCTCCCATATCTTCCAGGAGATGACAATCCACACTAAAAAATTCCCTGACCACTCCACAGACTCAACTCTGCTCTAACTCAACTAAAAATTTGTAAAAAACTGAAATCTCACATGAACAAAATCCCAGAACATGAGGAATCGTTCGACTCCCACGGCTACGAAGCGATATCGTTAGCCGAGGGCCTGTCGTGATCGCATAACTCGCGTGTTTGGGATCGAGTAGCTCTCCGGGCGATCGAGTTTAAAGACACTCGAGTGCGAATCATCCGAAGAAGCTCGTAGCAAAAGAGGATGCTCTCGAGAACGGGGGCGAGGGTCCCGTGGATCGAGAGATGGCGAGACGAGGGGTCGATAAAACGCAGAGATTCGATCGGCACCGGAGTTTCGCGTTTCCGCGGAGCACCGGTAGCAACCGAGAGCAACCTTGTATACGCGGCCGGAAATGGCAGATGCAACGGAGGAAGAGGATCGATATGGCGCGGGTCTCTCCCGGCCGTCGACACGGTCTCTCAGAGACCGTCGATTGTTCTCACGACGAAACAAAAGCGCCGGCCAAGAACGGCTGCTCTACGAGAGCACGGGCCCGAAAACACTCGCGCCGCTTTTTGTCGGACCCGTTGAAACGCACGACAGAAATCCTATTCAGTGGCGAGACGCCTGTCGAGCCGTTTATGCCACCACGCCAACTATGCCACCCCGACAGCGATAATCAAACAGCATTTCCTTGAATACGCTCGCCTTTACCTCCGCACGGCATCTATTTTCGCATCGCGGGATTTAATCAGCAGACTGCGGGTCCGCATGCAAAATAAAAATTGTCTGCATCGATTTTAGTTATTTCAGAGAACAAAATTTAAAATATACAAATTTTCTACCTGAATTTAACACGTTGAAAATAATATAACATTATTTTTTTAAATTCTTCCAATGTTTTTGCTGTTTTAAATTACACCTACTTACTTATTTTTGTCATAAATGCATCGAATCCGTTGTCTATTAATTACGTTAATTTACATTTTATTCTTTACGTTTTACGTTTCAGTTTTGTGTGATACTATATCCTTGCATATCGCAAGCCTCTTGACATGAATTTCAAATTTTAATACATTTCACTTGGTTCAACAGTGGTTTTATTTTATGGAGCGAGGTTTGAACAACCCACATTTGCATCCTCACCCTTCTGCAACGTTGTATGCATACGTAATTATCTCGAATATGCTAGGCACTTGCTCTGAAAGTCTCTGTTTTTGCATATTGTAAGCCCCGCGACGTTAATTTATTACTATATTGTATTTAGATTGCCTTGTTAGTGGTTTTATTTCGTGGGGTGAGTTTGGAACAACCCTTGGACGCATCGTCGTCCTCGTGCAATATTATATGCACTGTAAACTTCTCTCGAGTACGCTTTCAGTCGCTCTGGTAGACACTGTTTATGCATATTGTAGATTCCTTGTTGTTAATTCGCTATTTTACTATGTCCAGCTTGTCTTGGGAGTAATGTTATTTCTTTGGGTTGTTTTTAGAGTAATCCCTAGTGCCTGTCTGTCTACGTATTTATATTTCAGTGTCGTAATAAAACAAATTCGACATAGTGTTCAAGTTTGAAATTCCCCGACGAGTAGTTCAAGGAACATCGAACAAGAGCTCGAGAGCCAAACTGGTCAAGCTGCAGGCCGTTAGAAGTTTATTAGTTAATTAATTGAGAGCAGAGCGGAGACACGTGCCGATACGGAGGGTCAATTTCGAAGCATGCTAGCTTGCCAACGAGAAACCATGTCCGTCCTACCATTGGACGATGCTTGGAACGTTCGTTCAGCGGCTGCGCTTCTGTTTGAGTGTCCTTTCGACGATCGTAAGTCGATTCTTATCAAATCCGGTTTGAAAATTGAAACGGACAGAACGAAGCAAAATTTCGAAGCGTACACAGAACGAAGCGTAAATTAATTCTGCTCTCATCCAGATTAATTTTTACATGGGGAATAAAAATGTTCTAGGTTGAAAAAAGATCTCGGTCTTGGAATTAAGAGTAATTAACAGACTGCGGATCTTTATGCGTTTGTAGCAAAATTGAGTAGACGAAATTCAAAATTGTTAGAAAATTTAGAAAATTCAGGATGCCAATACATATGTCTCGGCTGGAGGAGGTCACCTAAATATCTCCTTTATTTTTAATGACACGATTTATTGCAATCGATGCAGACAATTTTAATTTTTTTCATAAAGATCTGCAGTCCAGTAATTAACAAAGAGTTAGGATCAAAAAGTTAAACTAAGAAGAGCATAAATAATATGCAGGAATTTTTTCGTTGAAAATTCATAGACCGGAAGCATCTTTGCGTGCGATTCGCGATCGAGTCGGAGATTTTCGCCGGCTCCGTTCGCACGTGACAAGAGCCCACTCACTGTAGTTCTCTGTACTCGGCTATAGCGTTACCGGGACCGACTACAGTTAGATTTCGCAAGTTTTTTTCACCGGATCCATGGGACACGGTGTGCAAGCGGTCGCGACGAGCGTGCTCGCGAGGGGATCGCGTGTAATTTCAGACCCTCGTGTCTGCGATGCGGTCGCGTCAACGCGACGGATGATTTAAAACGATCTATAATTTCTGCTGAAACCGCGTCCGCCTGTTTCACAATCTTCTTCTCCTTCCCTCTCTCGTTCTATCCGCGAATTATTTCGTCTTCCCATTGTGCTCCAATCTCGTTCTTTATTTACTCTATCGTTTCCAGA
This sequence comes from Lasioglossum malachurum, assembly GCA_028455605.1. NCBI lineage: Eukaryota > Metazoa > Arthropoda > Insecta > Hymenoptera > Halictidae > Lasioglossum > Lasioglossum malachurum. Next base: position 26,618,563 of record CM052311.1, on the reverse strand, counting down.
TCGCATTACAACTCTCCGTCCACCATTGTTACTTCTCCTACCGGTTATTATTTAATACGGCGCGTATTTACCGGTTTCCCGATATCGAGACTCCACTTATCGATTTTTATTAATACCTTGTACGCCGAACAATCCCCCTTGAAACAATTCCACACAAAATCGAGGCAATTCCATCGTTCGACTAAAAACCACGACTGGAAACATTTATTGTTTCCGAATAAAGTTATTCAGACAGGAAATCGATTGTAGTTCCTGCAGGTCGTCAAAACGTAATGTCAATATTAACCGATTATCGATTATTATTAATCGATTGATACAGATTTAAATATTGTATGAGGTATTATATCAATTTCATATTCATGAAAAGAACAAAATTAATGTAGAATGGAATTATTCTAGGTCGGAAGAAATGTTTCATTTTCGAGTTAGAACAGCTCCGAGTGCGAAAGGTTAATATGATCGTTCGTCTATTAAAATGATGAAGAAAGAACTGTTGTGCAATTTTGATTTTGCATAATGATCGCAGGGGGTGACCAGGATTTTTCTGTCATTATTCGTGGCAGAGGGAATCCAGGAATACAATTACTTAGGGGACACCATAGCATTCGCCACGGCTGTTTCTGATTTTTCCGTGACAGCGGTTCCACGAGACTCGTCTCGCGCTTCTTCGAAACGAGGAGCGTACACAAGCCAAACCAGTTACCAGGCCCGTTTCGCGTGAAACGAGAGAACAGAGAAGAAAGGAGAGAGAGAGAGAGAGAGAGAGAGAACTAGAGAAAGGTAGAAAGAGACAGACTGGACACCGACGACACGAGGAAAGACCACGCTTTCTACCATGGAACTCGCCTAACCCAGACGATTGCTCGGACGGTTATTGGGTGGATTCATTAAACCCATAGAATCCCCGTTACTCTTAATTTGACGGTCTCCAAGACACTTCTCTCTCTCTCTCTATCAATTTTTCCGTTTTTTTTTTTAATCCTGTCAGTTAAGAGAACTTTTTCTAGGAAAAATTGGAAAAACCGTGCGACGTGTTCGAAATGGCAAAGAGAACGTTGGGAGACGCTGCTAGCCTCATTTCCGGTTCTTTTGCTCCATCGGACTCGCCCGGTGAAGCTCAAAGTTTTGCTCGGTTTAATTGAACCTTAAGAAGAAGCTTGATTAAAAGCTAAATTCGCTCCCGGGGATCTGGAACTTTCATAACCGTGAAACCAGCAGCCACTATTTCACATTACTAGACTGCGAGTGTTTATGCGATTCGCAATTTTTATAGACGAATTCTAAGAAACTCGAATCAAGTAAAATCTTATTTTCCGCGGTAGTAGCCTTTCAGATCTGAAGTCAATTAAAATCGTACTAAATTCGGTCGAATTTGATATTCCAGCATTTCTTGAAAATTTGATGCATTCATGGCTTATAAAAATTTTCAAAAATTGCTGGAGTATTAAGTTTAACAGAATTTAGTACGAGCTTTATTTAATTTGGATCTACAAACGCCATTACCAATGAAAATAGAATTTTATTTGATACCACTGTCTTAAAATTCGTTTATAAAAATTAAAAATTGCATAAATCTTCTCATGGTCTACTCATTACAATCTTTACAGTCCCAATAATCGAAATTTAAACAAAATTATTTAATAGTTTTTTAGTAGATCTTACAAGAACAGACTTTGCTTTCTAGTTTCGGGCACAATAGAATTCCTGTTTTTCTGGGAATTTTTCGGGGCGGGCTGTTCGACGCTCGAAGCGTCAAGGGTTGATTCCACCCTTAAAAATCGACGGGGATGACGAAGTAGTAGTGCTCTTTGGGGAAGGCGGTCTTCCGGCGTCGCTGTTTAGCTAAGGAACGCTCGAGAGAGACATTTTTCATCGCGAGAGACTTCTCCGGTTGAAACCGCGGTCTTACCGGAGATGGTGGCACTTCGAGCACCACTTCCGGTGGCGTAATGAATTGCACGTAGCTTCTCTAGAGCCATAAGCGAAAGCCTCTACTCCAGTTAGCAGCTGTGGGGCGAGAGCTCTGTGTTCGAGTGCAACAGCCTTGTTTACTCGTCCGATGAGAGACACTGACTGGTTAAGCATTCTAATTGGCTCGTTAATAATTTCGAATAAATTTTACCGGAATAAAACACGAATTTTTCTGTACCCAATAGAATCGCGGTCGTCGCACATGTGTGACTTGCGTGTTAAGAAGTAGTGTGCATAATTTCAAACAATTCCAAGCAGTAATTAGCGGATTTTATGCATTTATGACAAGGCTGAATAGCTGTAATTTAAAACAGTAAAAACATTAGAAGAATTTAATATTACTATATTATTTTAGGGCGTTCGGAAAGTAATTTCGTCGTTCCCCATTCGTGTTTCCATTTGTTATTACTAGACTGCGGATGTTTATACGATTTTCAATTTTTGTGGACGAGTTCTAAGAAAGTGGAAGAAACTACAATCATATTTCCAGTGGTAGGAAAAATATTAATTAAGAAATGAAATCAATTTCTATTTCGCTCCAATTTGTTGCGATTCCGGTAGGGAATTTTTATTTTGAATTTCTATTTCAGCCTCACACGGCTAAGAAATCGGACCAGGTTTACATAAACCAAACCAATACAATTCTGTCTTAACCTTTCATTCATCCAGCCGCTCATTCGCTCTCACTTATCACTCTCCTACCCATTAGTTCCTTCTTTCTACTATCTAAGTGTACTAAGTATCTACATAACTACTTTATTAATTAGTACACGCGCAAATTCGCAAGGTGTGCACGGAGTCACGCGAAACACGATTCCATTGCGCAAGAAAGAGATTCGATAATGAACGTTTGCCTATGTTGCGTGTCCTAGGGTTAATCGATTCGGGGATTCGCGCAGCCGATCTCTCGATGACCGCCGATGATCACGGCCGGCTCCTGTCCGCGCCGGTAATCGTCGGGTATTGGGTTGCGAATTTAAGTTGCAGACCGAGGGACCGGAATCCGGCGCGGCGTGACCGCGAGACAGCGGTTTTTGAGCGGACCGACCGCAAACCCGCGCCGATCTTCTCCGCGCGAATTACTCGTGTCGGGTTACGGATATCCCGAACAGGTTTTCGATCGCGTGAGACGCGACTACTTCGCTTGGTTCCCATATTCGGTGCACTCCGATGAAATCCACTAGACAGCGGATCTCTATGCAAAATAAAAAGGTTCTACTTAAACCGCAACAAACTGGAGTGAAGTAAACAATTGATTTTCTCTCTTAATGATGACTCCTATACCGGATGTTTCATAATTCCTTTTTCAATTTCGTTATTCTTGATTTTCGTCTTATTTCCAGCCGTAGAATCGACCTAATTTCTATCATGAATCATGAAACACCCGGTATATTGAACGTTGATTTTTTCTCAGTCTCGTCGTTTGAGAACTACATTAACGAATCTGTCCAAGCACTCGGTAACCGTTCGGAACAGGCGTGACTCTCTCCGTTTCTCTGGGAACTTTCCGGAATTAAACTTTTCACCGACTCGCCGTGGCACGTTGTCCGTTGTCAGCCATGGAGAGAGAGAGAGAGAGACGTGTCTCCGTGATTTCCGTGGAATTTATGCACCGCAGACTGCAACGACCGCGCAAGAGAATCGATAATTACCGGCCGGCCTGCCCGGTGATTTACGTATAGCCGTATGGCCGAGCTAATGAAGGATAATGTCGACGGCAAACTAAAGCGCTAAGTACCCACGAGATTTACGCCCTCTGCGCGCATATACGTCTCGCCACTCGTTTTTCCAGAGGACATTCGATTTTCAATTTTCAATCGAGCAGAACTCGCAAATATTTCGATCAAAAATTCCCCGGTCGTTCGCGCCGAACATCCTGAAATTTGTTTTTCAGGTCATGAATTATTTCAACTGAATCCAGTTTCAACAAATTTTTTAACCAAATTTCGAATTGTTTGCTCTGACGGACGATTATGTATGCCGAAAAAAATCACGTAATTTACGATGGGTATTTCTTTTATTGAATACTGATTTGCATAATAAATTTTAGTAGCCTTAACACGCTCTTCAATCGTATACTACTCCATTGTTAAAATTGTCTATCACATTGTAGGTTAAAAATACAAGAAAGGTACTTTTGGATAACCCTATATTTTCGATGAATATAATAAAACTTCCCATATGAAAACATTGCATAAAAATTTAAAAACTTCTTCACTCTTCGAGATCCTGGAGTCTGCGGATTGAAAAGTCACATTGAGAATTAAATAGCTGGAAACTGAAATTTTCAAGTCGGATCCCCTTGGTCTACCGAGATTCTCGAGTTTGAGTCTAAAGAAAGTTACGTTGAGAATGAAATAGCTGAAATGTTAAAGCCCCTGAGAGAACTCGTCAGCATTTATCAATGTGAGTGATGGTAAATCCTATAAGTATTGTTCCCGGATAACACAGAAAATATAGTGCACAGTTTTAGTATGCGAATATACTGTTTAGATCAAGATTAATGGAGGCCCGACTATTCTCGCCGAGTGACGTGTATAGACGATGATGCAAAAATCGTTTCGCAGAACCGAGTGAATTCTCGTTAAATCGTTCTGCCATCTCTTATTCCTCTACAATCACAGAAACATGGATTGTCTTTCCACCAAGCTCTGGAACGACTCTTGCTGTATGCAATTTATACCATAATTAACTCGTAAAACTGTGTTGAACGTTCGTTTGCTGCAACGTTTTAAATAGAAGACGTACGTTAATGTAGATTATTGTTCACTAAAACCGAACAGACAGTAGTTCCAGCAATTACCGAAGACTGCAGCTGAACAGAATCGAAGAAACCGCTGGTCTAGCATGATCGATCAGTTTGAAGTAGCGCGCAATGGCTCGGAACTGTTCGTTTGCTTGAGAAAAAGCCGCGGGGAACGTTCTTGACCCGAATGCGAGCTTCAGTCGCCCACAGTTTTCGCTTAGAGGTTCGACGGTCTCGAAAAATCGTCGGGAACTCAGTTACACCGGTCACAGAACCCCGTAAAGGGATTCCCGTCTACAGTGAATCCTGGGAACCGGGATAAACCCATGGAATTTTCGCGTTTCTCTCGGTCCCGACGTGGTCGAACGCTCGCGACCTCGGCATTTACGGATTACCGCCTCCACGCGAGCCGAGTTCCCTTGTTTCGCTTTTCAGACACACGCAGCCTGCCTCGTGGCATTCGATAACCCAACGAACGCTTTTTTTTCCCCCTCTTTCGAGAGTAGCGTTCTTTCCCGGCACAACGCGATTTCTCCCTCGCGAAACGATTCTCACGCGCGGATTATCCTTTTCTGGATCCTTCTGACCCCGCGGCCTGAAAGCCGGGCTTGGAAGTCGTTGCGTAAGGGTCCAACGCTATTACCGCGCCTCTACAGTTTGTACTTCAATTTTCAGAACTGTGGTTTTGTTGGAAACCGTTGCGCAAGGATCCACCACTATTACTGCACTTCCGCAGTTTGTTCTACTATTTTTGGATTCGTGGTTTAATTGGAAATTATGTAGAATACAATGACCCAGAGTTGAGCATTAATCGATTGAAATTTTAATCATGAGTCATTGAGTCGCCACTCGAGTGCTAAGGGTTAATAGAGCAGGAGGCATATATTGACGTCTTCAATTATTAAAATTTTCCAACAACTTTGAATTTCGTCTACTCAATTTTGCTATAAATGCGTCTACATATATGAAACATTTTACTGATTATTACACGAATAGCGAGCGAGAGTGAAGACGAGAGAATCGCGTCGGATCCTCGAGGAAGTTAAAAAGCCAGTGAAATAGTTGCACGTAGGAGATTCGAAACTCGACGCGAATCGGTTTCGCGGCGACCAACGGTGTCGAGTGACCCGCGGCGAGGGTAGTCGCGGGTTAAAGGCGGCGGGCGTGGGCGTAATTTATGCACGAATCGATTCCGGCGGCGTTCGACCACGGTTTCGAGGGAATGCCTCGTCGAGCTATCGAATCGGTCAACAGGCCAACGAGGAATTCTGTGGTTGTCAGGAAGAACGCCGCGTGTCACATACTTTCACTTTCGAGATATTGCTCGAATTGATAAAATTTCTCCTCTGTTAAAATCATTAAAGGAACAAATAACATTCAATTTAGAGTTTCTATTTTTTTACAATCGATGCAGACAATTTTTATTTTGCATAACGAAATTGCATTATTTCTTTCAGCCTTCCGAATTTATTTTCACGACTTTTTTCTGGTAAAGACGAAAATCCTATACTATAAAGTTTAATTAATGCATAAACTCAAATTTTTTAAAAACCCCACTTTCTCAGCGGTCGGAAACATAATTCGGATAACAGAGAGGCTGCGTTACGAGTTCGCGCAACAGTCCTCGAGGAAAATCCCACGTCCCATAAACGAACTTCCGCCGTGCCATTAAAAACCTATATTAAAAACTGCATTCTTTACGACTCCGCATAAAAAGTCCACCATCAGCACTCGCCATTACTGACGATTGTTTGGCTATTTTTAATGATGTTCTTTTAGAAACATGTTTCTAGAAAGTTCTATTGATTCGGTGAAAATCTTGAAACGCAAGAAAACTTGATTAAAGGTTGATCGGGGCGCACACGCATACACAGGCCCACCTAGACCGAAGGGAGAACAGGCTAGAAACCGACGAGCGGCAGCACTCATGCATTTTCATGAGACTCGAACAGGCTGCACGACCGTTGACCTTGATTAATTAGATTCCATGGACCCCGGCTATCTCCGCAGCGAAATTAGCTGACCTTATGCCTGCCATGATACCCGACACGCGATGATAATGGATATTCTCGCCTGCTTCCTGGCATATCCTGCCTTTCGCTTTCCTGCGGTGTACGAACACTCCGAGGGGAAAGCACTTTTTTGCTTTGGGAAGACGGACGGTCATCAACTAGGGGAGGGGAGAATCGGCCTCTCGTTGGTCGAGGAAATAGTCGGTCTTGTATGACAATTATTTTGGGAAGAGGACTAGTAAAAGTCGCGTTTACTGTCCGCGGTCCGGTACGCGATCACTGTCCAGCGCCTACCCACTCCACTGTCAGGTTGTCCTTCTCTACGTTCGGCTTTCTTTTGAAGTCCCGGCGTGGTAGACGCGGCCATAAAAAAATAATGTCGGTATGCGATCACTGTCCGTGCAGAACACAAACTGTTGGATAGTAAACCCGACTCTACTGTAGCTCTTTCACGGAGAAAATCAAAGATCCACACTTTTTTGCTTTGGGAAGATGGACGGTCATGAAGTAGGGGAGGGGAGAATGTGCATCCTCATTGGTCGAGGAAATAGTCGCTCTTTCGTGGTGAAAAATGGACGCTCTTGTATGACAATTCTTTAGTGAAGAGAAGTACGTAGTAGTTCTTTCGCGGAGAGAAAGATTGTTCTCTCGCGAATAAAATCAAAGATTCCCCTCCCTTGGAAAAATATTCTCCAATTTCAACGATAACTTCCATAATCCTCGCACCACCGAAACATTCTGAACTCTCGGAGATTCGGGCGTCTAGCAATTAAAACATTGAAATGGAGCTCTCCGGATGATTATACCGCGGTGACTTCTCAGCTTCTTTGGCTTCCGGAGTTTCCGTCGCGTCTCCCGAGGGAATTGCCGCGTCCTCCAATACCCTCATCCCGTTCAAGCCAGGAAATTCGAGAAGCCAGCAAGAGAGACACGGTACACGGAAGTATCATCGGGAAAACAGGGAGCCTCGGGAAAGTACGAAAAGCAATACCTCCGCCGATATAATATATATGGAGGAAGAGAGAGAAAGAAGTTCGTCCTCGAGAGAAGACGTCGCGTGGTGTGTTTACCGAATAATTTCACGGTTGAAAGAGTTTTCCCGTGTTCCCGTGAACGTTCCCGCTCGCGCGAAGCCGAAGGGTAGCAAAATAGAGGACCGTTTTGTCACGACACCGAGAGAGTAACATCTGTCGCCTCTGGGAGAGAACTGATAGTTCGACGAAACCGGGGAACTCCGATGAAAACCACCGGCCAGGAAAGCAACTCGAGTCTTCTTGGTCCCGAGGGATCGGTTGATCCGATGTGGCGGCGATGAAACGCGATCGATCCGCTCTGTCTTCTTAGACTACAGCTTGTAGATCTTCCGAGAGGATCTAACGCGACCTCGGCACCGGCCACCGCAGAGCTAAAACTCCCTCCACGATCTACCGCGCCTCTTTACCGTTATTAGCCATTTTTATTGTATTGTGATCCTGCCATCGATCGTTTTACGCCTTTGTTAACTCTCTGTCATTCATATCAAAACCTACTGCGAACATGTTCAAAAGCATTTTCGAAAGCATCTTTGAACCACTCCTTACATATGTAAATAATACATTGATGTCGTTCAATACTTTTATTTTTTCTACGTTTCCAACTTTCTGATATAAATGATTCGTTCGTGAGGAAACATGATGGTGTTTCTTTTGAAGCGATTCATTTTTTCCAGCATCAGCGTCACGGTGGCAGGAGGTACACTAACCAATGGATAGCCCAGCACACGCGACACGAGCTACATAACTGTAAATCGGCATACCACCAGCCTCCCGACTCATTTCGAAGAAACGTTCACGCGTTGCCAACGCGTATGTATGACCACCTCCCATGGAACACCGTTAACTCGTTCGATTATCCCTATATACCGCTGATAACGATTCATTTCGCCGCTGATGACCACAGGGTCAACGCACTATGATCATGTACAGTATGTACATGTACAGTATGTACATGTACAGTAGGCAGAGCCGAACTGGATAGCACAAAGTTCACGGTACAGCGAGGACGAAAACGTGAAAATTTTCTTGGACGAGGCTACGTGTCCCGATCGAAACCGGTTTCGGAAATACGTGGGCTGAGGCCGGGCGTGCTCGCAACAAGATTCTATGGGGAGGATTGTCTTGGAGCCACGATTTTCTGCGGTCGTCCAAGAGAACTATAAAAATCAGTGATTTAAATTAAAAACAGTAAAAATGCCCTACAATTGTTGGGCATTTTTCGCAATTTCTTTTCTAATTACTGAAATTACTTCTTGCAGAATTTCTCTTTACTAATTCCTGAAATTACTTGTCTCAGAATTTTCCTTTTCTAATTGCTGAAGTGACTTGTTTCAGAATTTCTTTTTTACAATTCAATAAAAAAAAAATTTTACTAAAAAATGAATTTGCTCTTTGGACTTGGGGTTCCAGTGAAGTAACATTCCATTTGTTCGCTGTATAATGTCGATAAGACAATTGTAGACTACCGTATAAAAGCGACGATTTTGTGCATGATGGCGGCCGATTGGAGACCTCGGTTTCATGAATCGATGAATCGATCTCGCATAACGCGGAGGAATGATATCGTCGAGTGAAGGGCACTCGCCTCTCCTCGTCGAGTGAAAGGTGAATGCCGACGTGATTTCGTAGCGGAAAAAATCCCGTCGGGCCAGGATTTCAACGCGGAATCACAAAGACGTTTATGCGATCCACGGAATAATGCTCGTTGGCTTCCGCGAATGTTCCAATACCGTTCTGGAACAGCTCTTAGCAAGCTACATGTGTCTCCGTTAACGATACTGCACGTTTATTGCTTAGACACGTTCATTCTTACTTGGAACGATCGAAAGTTCAATGCGATTCGTTGAGCGGGTCGCACAGAATTTTTCAGTAATCTTATAAGTAAATTCTATTATATTTTTCTGTCCCAGAAAATGATCAAATTATGTAAAATATATTAAGATCAATAATAAAAGAGTTTACAAATTCTAGAATGGAAAGAATTAAATTTATAAACTTTCAATTCTGCTCACGTTTGTAACAATCTAAACAATCTAAACTGAAGAATATCGTTGGACTGTACGCACCAATAATACCACCCCGGCAATTATTAATAGATTAATCAAATTCGTCCCGCCTGAACCGTGATTAAACCTCGTCGATAGATCCTCGATTAGCATAATCATCAGCCACTGTCTATTCGCAGCGGCTTCGTCACCGTAACTAACATCAATGACAAAAATCCCGACACAATGCCATAGTCCGAGATACAAATATCCGTTTTAGTCACCGAAACGGCAGAAGGCTTTTAGTTAGAGAGACAACGGGCGTCCGGAAGTAGGTGTACGCGTTTTCTGAATCATAGTAAACGCGCGGCGGAAGAGACGCGTGCAACGTCGCGTCTCGGGGATAGCGCGTGAAGCTACAAACGCGCGCATGCACCGAGTGGTAGAGAGAAGAAAAAGGGACGCGCGTCGCGTTTCATTCGGGACGCGTTTGCATCGTTGCAGCGATGCATCGCGCCATAAAACACTGTTTTCGCGACAAGCGTGCACGCGTGAGCTGCGTTTTGTAGAAGTTTGAACTCGACGGACGACTCTAAATTTAGAAAGAAGCTCGTCGATTGAAATTCTCCACCTTGCAGCGCTGTCAATATTTACTGACAATATTTTTCTTCCAGCTATCTACGATTGCTCGGTCAATATTCCCCGAGCGTGGCGCGTGTTATCGGAATTACTTCGCAAAAATAACAAAAATTTAATCACCCACGTTCTACTGCTTTTATGACATGTGCCCAAAGAAATCAATCTGTTGAATAATTCGTAATCGTCTCTGTAATCAGTAGATCTTTATGCAAAATAAAAATGTTCTGCGCTGATAGCGAGCAGCAGGAGTAAATTAAAAAATTTATATCATCCCTTAACGTCTTTGTTTCACTGAAAACAACATCACTTTTATATTTCATCCAACAAATTTCTTCATAAATGTATAAACCCGGTCGGTTTTTATTTCTACTGTGGAGACTGGAGGAACGTTTTGATGTAATCGATTGATCGATTCGTTCGTCGAGGAAGTTTTTAAAAGAATGGTTTGGTCGGTTCGTTCATGGAGGAAGTTTGTGGGGGATCGATTGAACGAAAAAGCCGTGGTTAAATAACGCGTGGGCTACAGGCATCTCTTCAGAGCTCTTCGCAGCAGCTCGCAGAGAAGCTGTTAACCCCGTTCGAAACGCGTCACGCTTAGAGAGCGTTAAAGGCACGGCAGTACACGTTTTACGCGGCTGTCCCGTCCTGGAACTGGTTTGTCCGGAATGGAAATCTCTCTGTTCGTGGACCGTGGCCGAACCTTCGATCCACCGTGGCCGGGTGTACTCGTGGTTTCGACCAGCCCGAAATCACTCCAGCCCTCTTCCTTCGCGATACTAATTAAATGGAAGCTCGGCTTAAACCGTTATCCGGAAAACACCACTTAAACCCTTCGCTCGAATCTCCAGAAAACATTCCAGACATTATGAAACGACCTGTAGCGACGTTATTCGAGTGTCTCCGCCAGACTCCTTCGTCGCAACGATTCCAAAGATGCTTTTCAATCGTTCAATCTACTGAATAGACTTCTGAAAAGCATTTCACAGATTATGAAACATCCTGTAGCGACGTTATTCAAGTGCCTCCGCGAGACTCTTTCGTCGCAACGATTCCAAAGACGCTGTTAGACCGCTCACTCCAGCGAATCTACTTCTGGAAAGCATTTCACAGATTCTGAAACAACCTGTAGCAGCTCGGTGACTTGTTGGACAACGGTGTCCGGGCGTTTACGAAGAAATCGATGAGTAACGACAAAGCCGAATTCAGACGAGAGTGATTCAGGCGACTGTTCTTTAGCGGCCATTGGATGATGGACCCCGAGATCGTGGAACGTTGCTCGCAACGTCTTGTGGCGAGTCGCTCTTTCTCTGTTGAGGAACGTCTGCGAGACGAAGGGATCCGGGACCTCTCTCCCCGCGGGTCAATTTCATCTTAAACGCGCTTTAAGGACGTCGCTCGTCGGCTGATGGAGTTCCAGAGGCCGCGTGCTGCCTCGTGCATTGTACGCATGCATTGTGTTGTACGTGCAGCGGGGAACACGCGATAGAAGACCACGGTGCAACAACGACCGCCCACACGGCTTCCCTACGAGACGATTTTATGGAAACAGTATTATCTTTGACAAACTCGGATCTCCTAGGCACACAGTGGCTCGCTGTCGGTCCCTCGAACCTTCAGATAAGACCCTCCGTCGTCTATGTGCACAGGGCGCTCGGAAATACCTAAACCGTCCCCAAAACTTGAAATATTTTACCCAATAGCTCGGATGGAGACAATTTCATCCTTCCGGACGAAGCGTAGAAATTAACTGAACAACGGCTTGTTTATTTGTCGCACGCGATGGTATACTTGACAGTATTAACTCTCCTTGGACTATAATACCGAACACAATGTATTAAATACGTATATAATTGATTCCCTTCACGTACAAATGAAATTCGGTGAATATATGTATAGTCACTGGAGAATACGTGGGTATACAACAAGCATAAATTTTCCTTTTCTCCTAGTAAATTATAAACGTCAAAGAAGCGAGCTAACGATAGTGGATTTTCGGGAAAATCGACGAAACAGAGAATTCTCGCAATTTTCCGCTGTCAGGCCCAACAATTCGGACCTACAGGTCTTGTCAGAACAAACAATTGGGACCTATAGACCCCGTAAAAATTTCTTGGGGCCCGGAATGCAATTTCCCTGTGGTATACTACTTCTTTCCATTCGAAGGGAAAATACCGGAGGCCTTGCGGCCCTTGGGCCCCTCAGATGTCCCTATCCGTTTCTTTATGACCGCCTCCTCGCTACAACCAAAGATTGCGACTGAATATTTTCGGGGATCGCAGACCTTCACAGCCATTGTTCAAGATGTAGCACCGAAGTACAAACTGCAGAACTGTGAAGAGAGCGAACTGCAGGCTTGAAAGCATTTGTCCAAAATCCAGTGACATAAGTCGTCCGACACGACTGCAACGGAAGAACACGGAGACAGAAGGCCTCTCGAAGGTCAAACTAATGAAGTGATGAAACAATTCTGCCCAATCTCCGGTAAGCCTTCAGTTTCCTACCAAGTAACCAGCAAACCCGGACGAGCGGCTTCAACCTGAACGCTAAAATAAGAGCCGTTTCTTTTCCTGTATTTAATCAACTATGTATGTCCTGTTTCCTGGAGAAAGGAACCCCGAAACGTATATCGAAACTGGACAGTGGATCCCCATGCAAAATAAAAATTGTTTACTCTATTACTCTTTTTTTTTGGAGCTTTACTAAACTATAAAGAATGTAGGACTTCCAAGTGCTTTTGAGCTTCCCACTGTTTCAAACACGATCATAAACGAATCAAATATAGCAATAATAATGAATGCAATATTTTTGTACTCCCCAAATCTTTTCTCTGATTTATGCTTGATCGGTTGCATCTTGTGCTAAAGGCATTTATGCCACTTTCAGTGTTACGTAAGGCACTGAAATTTGGTACTAACAAGAACAGCGCTGTGAAAACATGCAAAATGCGTGCGCACGTGCTATTTTTCAAACTAGAAAATTAACCTTTGGTGGCCAGCAGCCGAACGTTTCGGTACACCCAGTAACTATGGAGCCGCGCACAAGGGAACCGAAGCGTTCGTTCTTATCAGAGCGTTATCTCGCAACGAAACCTGGCAGGGAAGGACCGTTGGTTGTCGATCCTGCGGGTCGAGCAGCTTTCCGGGGCCATCGATAACATTCATCGTTCGGACGAGGCCCGATTTTACTTTCGAGATTATCCTACGGCCGAGCAGCCTCGAAACAATCGCCGGCTTTCGCGAACAATGGAAACTTTCGGCCGGCTTAAGGCTAACTCCGAGTCACCCGGTGTTTATGCTTTTCATTCGCCACAGATTCCGCTAAGCTCTGCGACCGACGATTTACGACGACGCGCCGGTGTTCCTCGATCACGGCCTCGACAGCCTCTCATCGCGCGAAGACGCGTTCACCGCTTCTCGCTAATCCGGGGAAACGACACCGCGCGAAATTTTCGCGTTTGTCGTCGGATTTCGGGCGTGCTTGGTGTGCTGAGATGTTTATCTCGAGCTCGGCAAGCTGGAGTATTTTCTAAACTGGAAAAAGCCGAAGTAGTATTCAATCAAATGGAACTTCTTTTTAGGAATCGTATCTAGCAGTAGCCTGAATACCCCGTTTCGTTCCACGATAGTTTCACTTTTATCTTTCTGGCTGTATTCAACAATTCGTTGCATGGTCACGCTTTTTGCTTCAGCGTTCTTGCTATTCTCGCACAGTTTCTATCTCATTTACTATTCTGACTCACTGTTTCCTGTGGTTTCGGGCGTATCTTGTGCAGAAATATTTAAGAACATTTACCATGATGTTCCTGTTACGACGATGAATTTTTTTATGTGAACAGAGATACGGCACAACTCCAGGAGAACTGTACATTAACTTTTTAAATGATTCGTGACTACAATGTAACAAAATCAATTGAATGCTTCGCGTGGTCTAGGGATAATAAAACGAAGCGGATAATATTGTACATATCTCAATACAAACAACGCCGGTGCTATCGTTGCCGACGATAAACTGGTAGAGTAACGACTGCTAATTAAACTAGACATCGATATATTATAAATAATTGGTCACGCCAGAGGCTAGCATGAACGCCCCTTTTAGCATTAGCATTTTACTCTGAGGATCGGCTATGTCTTAAGAACCCGATCTCGACGAATATGCAATTAATCGAACCGAAAGGGCAGTCGAGCAATTGGGGTCGATTGGACACGGCCTTAATAAGACGCGCACACTCGTGGACCGTGACGGTTAATGATTCGTTAACGCGGCACGTGTTTCGCACGGAATCATCGAAATCACTGGGTCCCCCTCTCTTTATTTTGCGACACCGGTCGACATGTCATTGTTCGCCCGCATACGAGAATCTCATTTTAAAAGTTCACCGAGTTTTATAAATGTGCCTGTAATTATGAAAGTGGTCTAAGTCACATATTTCTTGTTTCGTTTAGATTTAAATATAACGATTGAAAGTTGAATTTGAATATAAATTTAAAAATAATTATTGGAAGTTGAATTTGAATTTAGATTTAAATATAATGATTGAAAGCTGAAGGTTTATTTTCCATAAAGTCTGTGTTAATCATGAAGGGAATTGACTCTAGATCGAAGCTATTCAGCACACCAATGTTTTAAAAGTAAAATATTTAAAAAAACTGGTTGACGGAATCCGGCTGCGAACACCGCGCATCCAGGTCAAATTGTAGTGTACTATACACAGGTAGAAACGTAAACACAATTTTCGACATAAACACAGAATAGTACCGCAGGATATCGCATGTCGGACAGTTTCGCGGGTCACTGTTGCGATTACATTCTAAACGATCGACTTCCGAGCTGTGTTACGACTCTGCTGCAAGATAAATCGATCATAGAGACAGTCGTTCGCGATACGGACTGCCGAGGAAATCGGGCAACTCCTTTTTACCTCGACAGTAACTTTTGTCCCTCCGAAAAAGATACGAGAATAATAAAACGTTTATCTGGCCACCAGACTGCGGATCGTTATCTACAGCCAATTTAATGAAAATTTTCTGTATTATCAATACTTATATACAGGTCTTCACATTTATTTGTAGTAATTAGGCAGCACAAATATGCAAAATAAAAATGCGTTGCATCAGCTGCGAAAAGCAGCCATCGAACAGAAACGCGTCTCACAAACAATTCTATCCTATTTTCGGAAGCTTAGCCACAATTTTGATAATTCTCGAATTGACTAGGACATTTTTGAACATCTGCTAATTTCTTTGTGAAACGCACAAGACCCGCAGTCGATGTGAACCGAATCGCCTCGAATCCGAAAAGCAGTGGCGTCGAAATGTTTCTGCGTTCTCAAAGTTTCGAGGATCAAGGTCCGTTTTCTCCACACAAACAAGCTCGCCTGCACACACTGTAGAGATCGTAGTACATACGTAGATCCATCACCGATCGCGTTCACCGTACAGAAGAGTAAGAAGCGATCGAGAAAACGCGGCCTATTACAGAACAATACCTTTCTCGAGAGATCAGCGGTGGCCGGCTAAAACCCGGAAATCCACGGACGATCCGACGATGATCCGATGATCTAGGTTAGGATCGTTGCCGATTGCTATTCCCAGTGATGAATCGCGCGGGGAACCACGCGATTGTCGATCAGCTTTCTCTTCGAACTTGCGTTGTTCCTCTTCAAAAAAAAATCTCTTCTTCGTCCCTCTTCTCTTCGCTCCGGAATTTCCGGAACAAAATTTTGTCCTGGATTTTTCCAACTCTCTCACACGGCTCACCTTTTTCTTCCGACTATCGACCTCGCGATCCCGGAATCGATTCGGGTCCTAGTTCAACGCGAACCCCCGAATGAAAATCAACAGAGGACAACGATCGACGCGGTTTTGTTTTCGTGATTGTTTGCTCTCTCTCGAGGAGTGAGAGCGCACGCGGAACCGGACGGTTTTTCGCTTCGAGGATTTGGGGGGGATGTATGTATAGGGGTTTCTGGAGGCCGAGCAACGTCGGGGCCCGGCGTTCGAACAGCGACTGAACCGAGAGAGTCAGGGACTCGTTCTGGGCCCCACCACTCCCTGCCATCTTGTATTCCTCAGTTACACGCTGGGGAACCAGCGTGGGGGCGACCCTATCAGGTGCGTATGTCGCGCGTCGAGGGAAATCTCTGGACGCTGGATTCTTTATGCACCGGTGCGTGCACTCGTATTATGCGTGCCGCAGTCCGTTGCACAATTTCGACTTTTTGGGAATCGATGGACGGAGAAGTTGTTGGTGAATTTTTCTTGGACGCTTCGGAAGTCCTTTTTACGTGAATAATTTCAGATATTAACCCCTTGCCCTATTTTAACGAGTCTTCTCTTTCTCGATGAAATAAAATTTGATTCGTCTGTAATCGATATTTAACTTAGCCATTACTGAAATAGTAAAAATGATTTCATAAGAAATGATTGTATAGATAGCTTTAGTAGAACACGTGTTAGAATAGGAGCCACGCAAATTCTAGATGAAATCAATCTTGGCATTTTTACCACGCTTATATTAACAATTATAAAACAAATTAGAAACGTGCGCGCTTTCTCTTTTCTTTCTTTTCTATTTAACCACATGATCCACAGCAACGCGTGGCCGGGAGGGGGGGGGGTACAGCTAATTATTATATAATATTATATATTATATCATACTATTATAAGGTTCGCGGTAGGTTTAGTATTAAAATGATATTGTGAGGATTTAATAGGAAAATATGGTACAAGTTGGTTCATCGGAAGCAATAATTGATTGAATTCGATGGGTCGAGTCGTTCAATGGTTTACCAAGTGTGACATGATTGAGAATTAGGCTTGAGATGCAATTTTAGGTAATTTTGAATTGTACTTGTTAGTCGTTTTGTCAGCAAACGTGCGGATAATGCGGGAATTTAGTAGAATACAATGGGGACTAGGTCAATAAACGTAATAATTCACTCTGTTCAATAGATCATTGTGTTCAATGGTTCATTAGATACGATACGCTCGAGAACTATTTCCAGATGCAAAACTAGGCAATTTTCTAAACGAGGTCGTTTTGCACAAAGGCAGATATCGCGAGAATTCAATGGTAAAAAATTCAGAAGATGATACAAGCTGAGAGGGAAATGAGAATTTTATTCAAACCTACCAACACTATTATCACGTTAACGTTTAGTAAATACTCTTTGAACTGCAGCATCCCGTTGATCGAGAGTATTTAAGTATTAATAAAAGGAATAATGAGACGGACAATTAACAGTGAGCATGCTTTTCCTCACGTTGCACAGAGGAATGTAAGCTATCCAGTGATACTGGGTTGAGGCAATGAGGTTAATCACGACTACTCACACCGAGAACCGTTTCCTAGCAAAAAACCGACTGAAGTTTCTGATCACCTCAACGCAGTTGCTATCGTTACACAATATGCAATCATTTCTGAAAAAAGTAATCGTAAGGAACCGTGACAAACTTAATCTTTTTAAATGTTTCAGCAATGCATTTTTTCGTACATATTTAACTAAAGACCCTAACTAATTTCCCGAACTCCAAGTTAAGTGGAGAATCAGCGAAGCGATTAAAATGCACTTAGGTCGGCTGCGTTTAACAATTGAATTCCCACTGTGCTGCAAAAATGGCCCCGCCTTACGACCACGCACAAATGAGGATGCATTAAAAAGTAATGAATTTTCCGAAACGTGTTCAACTTCGATTCAATATCGAACAAATTACCCTCAACGAAAACAAGGCGAACGATTTCGTACCACTTTTTTATACAAAAAACACGCCAAATAATTAAATTGACACTAAACCTACCAATTATTCTAATTATTCAATTGCATACACGGAAATTGATTGAATAAATTTCTTGATCCCAGCAAATATTCGACTGAAAATTGCACAAACTCTAAATAAACAGATCTTTGTCATTTTTGCAAGCTAAAACATTTTAGTCGCTTCCAGAGCTCGGTAGGTTTAGTATTAAAAAAAAGAAACGGGAAAACAAAGGCTCGATTCCAGTTTCCCAGTTGCGTTTACGCGACTCGGTCCCGATCGCACGAGTGGAGGCGCCATATTCAGCCTGTTCATTCGAGTTCGAATTTTTCAATCGTATCGTGTGTCTGCGGAGAGAAACCGCTGGTCGAGACACAGCAGCCGGCGCAGCATGGCAAGACAAGGCATACAGGGTGTCCAACGAATGTTGCACCTCCTTGTAAGCGATGACTCCTCGGATCATTTCAAGTGACTTTTTCCTTTGCGAAAATCTTCTCCGCCTCTTTGTTCTCGAGTTATTCACGAAAAACAGGGACCAATCGCATCGCGCGGCTACAGCGGACGGATTCCGGCTCAGCCAATGCGAACGCCGGGACCTGTCGCTGTACCTCGCGCTCAGATTGGCCCGTGTTTTTCGTTAATAACTCCCGAACAAAGCCACGGAGAAGATTGTCGCAAAGGGAAAAGTGGCTTGAAATGATCCGAGGAATCATCCTTCTCGAGGTGCAATGTTTTTGGGACACTGTATAGCAAAGCAGGACCGGCAGCATCATGGAACGGAGAGGATCAGATTCTTTCTCTCCGTTCGTATAGCTCAAGGTTTTCAGCTCGGTGAATACGCGGTAACCATGCCGGGAACCTGTTCCCCCTGCGAGAGAGGAAGACTCGCTTCGGCTCTTTAAAGCCCCTCCTCGTCTCTTTGCCCCTCTGCGGTCGTCCACGTCCCAACCCATCCCCCTTTCACCTTTCCTCCGTGCCGCCTTCGATTTTTGACTCCCAAGGGCTAAGGACTCGGCCCAGGAAATTCGAACGTTTCCCGAATCCTGGCTAATGGCCTCTCGAACTTCAGGAGCTTCCAGTCTTTTCACAGAAGAATCACGTTCATGTTACCACACCTCGTTGCCATAACACGTTGCCCGGACAATAACCAGTCCAGACAGTGACATGTTACAGCATACCGTTACTGCGTTTTCATGTGGTCCTTTTCTCCCAGCTGGCATTGCTGTCCGATACAATGATAGTTTGCTGCCGTGTTCATCGCTTGTAGAATCGAGCAGCATCGGAGATTCATGAAAATGTTCAATTCTGAAGAAAGGGTTGCAGTTATTGCAGCCAGTGAATTGCTGATGACTCGAGCAACCCGCTAAAAATAATTCGTAGTAAAGAGACCTTCAATTCTGGACAAATGGTACAATTATCGATGCCAGCGAATTGTTGAAGACTCCAGCAACCCTCTAAAAATAATACAATTTTCAGGACGCCATTGCAACGGCTGCATAAAACTTCCGGGAACTCTTACCGCGTTGTTATTAACATACACTCGAATTTTATAAGCTTGTTGTTATTACGCCCAGTGTACAGTTCAACGACCGAATCCGGTCTTCGCCGAATTCCTGAAATAACATTGACGATGCATCGGCGGCTGCACCGAGCCCTGGGTGCATCGCGCTCTCGCTGTCTTTCGTTTGGTAACGGTTCCACGGTAATGACCCTGCAGCATTTGTTTCTCTATTTCACCCGAAAAGTTTCCTGTACTAGTACACTCTCGCTCTCTCTTTCTCTCTCTCTGGCAGGCTTTGTTGTTATACAGCAACGCGAAAAGTCTCCGAAAGCCAGCAAACTTTCTAGGAGGAAAGTTCTAATGCACGGGGCACCAGCAGCTCCAGCAAACTTTTTCATCTCTAGGAACGAGACTCGCTCTTTTTGTAATACTTTGTCGCGGAGATGCATTTCTAGTTTTGCAGGATTCGTACGCTGCATCGTTCCGAAACCTTTCAAGCGTACAAGTGCAAGTTAGTCGATCCAGTAGTATTTATTAATTTCATTTACGTACACAGTGTAAGAGAGACTTATATGAAAAATTGTCCTCGAGCAACGTAGCCAATGACTGTAATTATTAAACAGTATCCCGCACTGTTCTCTTTGATCCTAACTTTTAAACAATGTTGTAAGCGATTTTTAAGCAGAGCTAGAGAAGTAATTGGAGAAGCGCGACGGCGACAGGGTGCTCGATCACCGACTAGATCGCGGTCGATTGATTTAATTAGCAGGTGGCAGGGGATGGTTGAGTTTGTTCCACGGTTAGCCGCGTATCGAGCAAACGGGCGAACATTTATTATCCGCGTCGCCGTAATTATTATTATTTCTAATGAGCGTGCCTCGCGGCTCCACCTCGCGTGCGCACCTCTCGGTGCTCGTCTTCTTTTCTCTTCCTTCTTCATTTCTCCTTTCTCTTCACGGTTTTGCTTCCTTGTTGGGGTAACGCGCCAGTGCGGTGGTAGATGAAACTCCCGGGCTGCATAACCAACTGCACGGCCACCGTCTCTCTCTCTCTCTCTCTCTTCAGGGTTTCCCAATCCTTCCTCGAGCCACCAGAGAACCCCTCCGACTTTTGCACGGTTGCGTGACGTTCCGCAAGTTATCCTACCGCGAAACACGCGTTACTATAAATACACCGGTCAACAATTAACTAGTTTCGCTACCATCGTTTGATTCGGTAACAGTCTCCCCCCCCCCTGGCGGCTTTTATGGTCTGTTAATTAGTTAGGGAAATTCGCAGCGGCGAGGAATTCGATATGTTTGCCCTACCGTTTAATCATTCCCAGAAGGTTACCCGTCACGCTGTTAACCCTTCGCACTCGCAACTATTTCGACTCGGAAATTAAACATTCTTTGGATCTAGAATAGTTCCCTTCTATATTATTTGGTTCATTTTGTGCACATGAAATTGGTATGGTACCTCATGCAATACTTATATGTTTAGTAATTGATTAGATACACCAAAATATTTGATAATGTTAACCCTTAGCTTAGGCCGGGTGCTTCTTTCTTCCGCACAGTAGTGTACATAATTCGTTAACGTTTTATTTCCGTTTTTGTCAGCCTCCAGTGCATCTGTACTCCGTACACAGGGAGAAGGATAAAGATAGCTAGCATAGTGCAAGTATCACTGTTTATACGAGCGAGGTTTTAAATTCAAGAGCAGAAAGCTGCCGCGACGAGATTAAACGCTAAAAGTTGAGCATCCCCTTTGAGTCGGATTTCGTCTAACAAGATACAAGGATTACTTTTACTTTTTCCCTTTTATGAAGTAGATTGCCTTTTATACTATTCCTCGGGGAGTAATTTCTCCCTTTTAATTCGTTTTTTTCTTCTGGTATTATCCTGGGGGTGGTACACCCTTTTAACGCGGGGACTCCCGTGACACCGACTAATTTCATCCTAGGAGACTGTTTTACGTTTTCGTGTGGCTGTCAGCCGAAAGTTCATCCAGCAATTTTCAATAATAATCTAAAATAGATACACTAACGAGCATAACTGATTCAACACACTTTACCAAACGACTTCAATTTCTCTAATAATTTTCAGAGCGTGTTTATAACGAGTTGACCAAACACGTCTTTTAAATTTTCGTTATTGGCCCAGCTAAAAAAGTAGTAAAAATCAATTTCTACTATTTTTTAAACGTCATTTACTAAACTAATTCTTCCAGCCTTACAGAGAAATTGAAGTCGTTTGGTCCATTCATAAAAAAGTAATTCTGATTTAAAGTGTGTTGAATCAGTTTTATGCTCCTTAGTGTATATCCGCAATTAATACTTCAATCAAATAAAAGGATTGCTAAGAAGTAGACAGGGTGGATCTTTATGCGCAATAACCATTTTCCAGCCGAATTGCAACAAACCCGAGAAAAGGGTTAAACGATCAAGGTTCTGGAAAACCTGTAGTACAAGGTAAAGGTCGCCGAAGGTTGGGAAACGCTGTTCTCCAATGAGGCAGTCCCTTTCTTTTTGCGTTCGCCTCAGCGTAGCACGGTGCTGGCGTTGTTCTACTCGAAGCCAGGGTTGTACGATCTCTCGAGGTAGCCAGGTTTGCGAGGGGATAAAACGAGCCTAGCTCAAGGTAGTAGAGAGAGGAGCGTTTCATAGTATTCGCTGCTACCGATACGCTGCCGTAGCTGCTGCTTCCCTCAAAGAAATTTAATGAATGGCGGCGATCGTCGAACTTAATAAGCCTACACCTGCTAGCGTGGAGTTATCGTCAATAACGCTTCTTTCTCCCTCAATTTCAAGAGCTAGCAAGCATTCCCACCCCTTCTTCATCCCCTAATCAGCTGAAGCTGACACATTGATATTTTTTAATTCTTCTAATCGACTTTGAATTTCGCTACTCGTTATTGTCATAAATGCATAATATCACATAAAAATGGCCGTATAAAAAATTTCGGATTGTTACTTCAAAAAGATATCGATTATTTAACGCGTAACCTGCCGAGAATTTGAATTTGTTTGAACTTTGTGCGGTTCATATTATGATATCTGCCGTATCGATATATTTATTGAATTATTTACCACACGAAAACATCTTTAGAATTTTCATCATTGTGCAATCAAAAATCAGGAATCGATCATGTTATCGATGGTGATAGGTTTACTGATGATTAATGTTATTTCTACGTTTAACGAAGAATGTGTGTAAGCAGCAAGAAAGACTCTGGGTAACTCGGGATAGTTCGAATAAAAATGGAGGACTAAAATTAAAAGGTTCCACGGGCGTCCATATAAACGCAACAATAGCGGCTGGTGGCCCCACAACCTTGTTCCACGCCGCTGAATCCGACTCCGCGCGATGACTATAGCCGACTATAGTACGCCAGTGGCGGCGCATTTATCCGCAGCCGACGAAACACCAGCGTCACAGTCCGTCAACGGGGGGAAACTGAAAGGTTCGCGGCTAATCGCGCTTAATCGCTCGTCATTTGATCTAATTGAGATCGTGGGGGCTCGGCGATTTGGCCCTGACATCTATTACTAGCACTGGCGACGAGACGCGACGGTGTGCGTCCTATCGACTGATCGACGCGATGGCTTTGAAATTTGTTATATCGATTTCGATTCTGGGGAACCTCCATTACACTGACTATCGAGATTTCCAACCTTCGTCTGCTCCAATTCTTCTCTTCCATTCTTTTCTTAATTTGCATCCACTTTTTATGGAATTGATGCGACTAATTATTTAACCACTGATCACTGTACTTCTGAACATGTTCTTATAAAATCGTTATGGTAGAAGAAGAAGAGTACATATTAAAATTTGTTTTATTTAATTTCATCGTTATTCAAATTTAAATTGGTAAAGCTTCAATAAAAAGAATGGAAAACATGCAAATTGTTGGAAATTCCGACTGTTTTTAACAATTATCCAGTGCAGAAGATGTTAATAAATTGTTTGGATTAGAGTGGTTCTATAATAGTTTCGACCAGCTATTTTCGGAACGGTTTGAAGCCCGGTTGATGGCTGATGTCTGATAGTCTGATGGCAGAGCCGAGTCGAGCGCAGTGGCTCGACTGCAACTGCATCGGCCCGGGAGTGCAGCGACGGGTCGGGACACGAAGCCTCTCTCTTGATCGGTGTCGGTGCATAGTGCATATACATGCACGATGCCAGTTCCACGTGCCGGTGCACACCCTCCGGCGAACCAGACTCGACGTTCGTCTTCCCACGAACCCTTCGCCGTACGTACGAGTCTCGTTACTCGTTCCGGGATCAGGAAACACTCCTATTAAGGCCGTTTTACACGATCCCGCGAATCCACGATGCACTTCTCCGTGAACCTTTCTACACTGTCACGGGCTGATGCACCGACGAATTTTCTACCGGGCTTTCTTATTTCTTTTTTCCAAAGAAGACAGAGATATATGGCTTTTCTGTTGAGTACTTTCGTTGCAGAGCTTGCTCGACGCGAACGCCATTTTGACGGAAACGTCCACCTGCAGAGTTTACACAGACGTAATTCATCGAGTTTACAATATTATCGATCTTTTAAGAGTTCATCCTGTGCTACGTTCGTGAACGAATGCCCACGCCACATTTTATTTTTCTAATTAGTCTTTTATGTCGTGCAAGTAACTTGGAAGAGCTTAATGTGGGCGCCATTTTGGGGAAAGTATCCACCTGCAGAGCTCACACAAACGTAATTCATCGTGTTTAAAATATTATCGATTTTTTAACAGTGCAACCAGTGTTACGATCGTGAACAAATGCCCACATTTTATTTTTCTAATTAATTTTTCATGGCAAGTATCCACCTGAAGAGTTTACATAAATGCAATCTAGTTGGAAATGTTATTAATGTGTACTGCTATTAATCCGAGCTTGCTTCATTGACTGTCATGTACTGATTGCAACGAAGGCTAAACTCTAATGTGCACTTAGCGGCACGGCAGGTCCCTATGAATTCTAATTCGAGTTATCGGCGATACTCCTGCTGACCTTTGCGCGCCTATGCCAATCTGCTCTGCTTCGATGCTGTCCCTCGATCCACGCGATTTTCACCGGAAAATACAAGTTAATCGACAAGATAGCTTAGATCACAGATTAGTCCATGCTTTATTGATTCAAAGAGACCATGAAGACAAATGTTGCAGATTGAATTGTGATAATTGGGGAATGAGGCATCAAATGTAGTCGCAGAATGCAAGTTAATGCAGGCTAATGCAAGCTAATCCGAGCTAATTAAAGGAGAATCGTGTTGTTCCAGTTCTGCTTAATTCGGAGAGACAGTTATTTTCGATTGAAACAAGAAAGGACGAGGGAAATCCAATTTTCAAAAATCAAAGAAGATAGAAAAAATAATCCCGGAATGCAACTTTATGTGACGTAGTGGTACTTTCATGTACTCTTCAGATCACTCATCTAGATCACGGCGAACAATGTCAGATATAATCAAAGGAGAAATAGAAAATAGTCCCAGAAGGCAACTGTATGTGACGTAGTGGCACCTCCTTAGAAGGGTAGCTTCTACTCTCCCGTAATTGACACGAGCAACTATGTATTTTCAGATAGAATATGAAACATCAAAGATCATGGCGAGCAATGTCAGATATAATCAAAGAAGAAAGATGAGGAAGGAGATCAAAAATGAAGAAAGTTGCCCGGGGGAAGCCAATCAGAGGGGCCGCGAACTTTCCCGATGAATTCAAAGAGGCGAACTTTCAACTGCTTTCGAACACACCCGGAAACCGTCGAACACAGCGTCGGAAGAAAGCGCGGAACGAGGTCTGATATAATCGATAGCGGGGTTCGAGAGCAGAAACAGGAGTCCAGAACTCGCAGACAGCCAGTGCTGCCGAGACGTAATTACACAGCGTTCAAAGCTACCGAATGGTTAGGCGAAGAGAAGTCTGCGCCGTTCGTTTGCGAGCGAACGAGCGAGAGCGAAGCTGAAAACCCGCTGGCCACAAAAACCATGAGATCCTACCACTGTGTTAGCATGAGCCCCGGGGATGATTTTTCTTTCTACGCTCGTAAATTTCCCGAATTGCTCGAGGGGGCCACTACGGGGAGAGATTAGCTCGGCCCTGGGGGCGGGCCCTGAACCGCGTTTAATCATTTCACGTGTCTCATTAGGACTCTGATTCCGATCTGAATGATTCACGCTCTCGGAAGTTCGCGTCGCGGAAACTTTAGCTTCCGCTCGTCTGCTCGAGCGAACTCACCTTGGCGAGACGCTTCGTGACGTCTTACTTTTCTTTTAGGACAGTATCGTGTTTTTCTATTTTTTTACCAATTTTTTTTAGTAAATACTCAAAATCGGAAGGCCTCATCCTTTTGAAATTTTCATAAATGTCCACTTTGAAACTTTAATTCACCCGCTGAACTCTGCCAACGTTTTCTGGATTTCTTTGTGTATATAAAGGTGTTTGCCACCATCTTCTTGATGAAAAAAAAATCTTCCTGATTGTCTCTGGTTATCCTTCGCGGCTAACCCATAATGAATATTAATATACCCTGCTGCAGCTTCCATAGTTGTTCGCAAGAAATTCTGGGAAAAGCACAAATCCGTTCCGTTCGCTGTTCTGTTCACAGTGTTCGGCGAAATGTTTAGGACTGTACGAAGCTTAATGTTTCTCGCAAGAAACTGATCGTTCGGCGAATTCTACGCGTTCGTCGCAAAAATGGAATTCACCCTTTTGCAAATCAGTTCCACACTTTTGCAAATCAATTTCACCCTTTCGCAAATCAATTTCACCCTTTTGCGAATTTCAAAATTTGTTAATCATAGTAAATCAATTAAAGCCGATGCAGCTTACTCGTGCAATACTCAAATGTTTAGTAATTTATTTGATATGAAATAATTTAATAACGAAACAATTGTTTTACGTTACTGATATATAGCAGTATTTTATTCTTTCTGTATGACTTTTATGGACAGTGGTGTGGCACCCAAGTGGCTCCGGTTACTAGAGACGCAGACATTTCTCACTTTGTTATTTTATTAAACTTCGGCCTTCCACATGCGAATCCGCATTATTCCCATCGAATCGCAAAGTTCTGTGGACTCGCGAGTCGGTGTCAGGTTCGACAGACGAAGTAATCGGCTTATTAAAGAAATCCGGGCCCAACAGGGTCTCATTGTTAGTCGACTAACTTTCGGATCGGCTAAATTGCTCGCCGATATCCTCTCCATTGAAAATCGAGCGAGCTTTGTGCAACAGTCGCGAAGAAAAACTTCTTCGGGTGAGGGGCGACGGTGAGGGGGTTTGAATGGGGAAAGCGGGCTTGTCTGGTAATTCCGAGCAAATTGAAAGTTCCGTCTGGCGTTGGTCTCGGTGCTCGAAAGTGTTCGAGTATCTCGTGAGCGTTCGGTAAATGGCGGCGAATTCGTCATCGAGGGAAGACGACGATGCCGGTCGAAGAAAGTCGGCGAAAGAAGAACACACACGAGAGAGGAAGAAGAGAAGCGTTGGCCGATGGACTTTACTTCTATCCTTCCCACTCTGTGGTAGCCCGTTTTACCGTGGCCCCTGTGAAACGGGCCCGAACCCAGTCCCAGGCCATAGGGAATTCATCCGATATCTTTGGAATGGGACATAGGTCCCAACCGGGAGACCGAGAGCGAGGGCGCACGCGCGCGGACATTGCCTGTACCTGTCTCCACGCATCGAACTCTGCCTGCTCACCTGCATTCCATCAACCGGGGCCCGAGGGGGGACCTACTCGGGCCTCCCAGGACCGTACCCTGTCGCCCCGGGTGCCTCTCGTCATTTCTGCCCTTCGCGATTCCGTTCAAACCTGCACCGATCGGAAATACATAATAATTTCATATAACTCGTGCAGTTTTTATTATTCTCACTTGGAAAGAATCACGGGTGTACTTCAAACACCAGCAAGTATTTACTCAAAATACTAATACGAAAAGTTTAATAGTTCTTCTTCTGAAGATCCTATAAAGGTCCCTCGAGATCGATGGTTATAATACATACCCAGTCGTTCGAATAAAGTCGCGTTTATGCACCGAATCACCGCGATCGGAGCACACGGAGGAAGAAGAAGAAGCAGAGGAGGGCTCACGAAGGGAAAAGGTCGCTCCAGTACCACTTAGTTCTGCCGATCCAGCCGAAATTCACGATCCTCGACGCGGGGGCGGCCACTTCGCTCGAGAAACGTTAATTACCGCTCGACAGCCATCGATTCCCACGCGAGACTGCAACTTGCATGCTACGAGAGACTGCGGAGATCCGCGTGCAGCTCTTCTGGTTCTCGTCTGCCGGGCGCGGTGCCCGTCCAGATACTTTTACGATTAGCCTGGGGTCCTGATTGAATGGCGACGATGATCGAGGAGCAACAAAGTATTCCTTAGCTTAAGAATCGTGTCTTCTGTGGTAGCAAGCACGCAGCCATTTTGCACAGTTCTTCTACTAAAGCTACATATGTATAGACAATCTTCTAAACAATTTTGTGATCGCATTATGCGAGGATCTCCGCAGCAATGCATTTAACGGGGTCGAATTCACGGAATCGTTTTTCGCGAATCGTTTTTCCACGAATTTCCCGTTCGCGTTAATTTCGCCGGTTTTTACCGGGTTCCATAATTCACGGATTAAATAATCTCGCGTGCCTCGGCGTCGGTGCTCGTTTGCATAAACGATGCACGCGCGAATGTGCACAGCCGAAAGAAAGTCGCGATAAAGGGAGAGAGAGAGAGAGAGTGGTGTAACTGGATTACCGTAATCGGTTAAACGCAGAGAAACTCCGATAAGTGTATTACTTATCCGACTGCAGCCACCGCGACTTTGTCGGGAGCTGATGGGAGTTCGATTTCCTTTAGACGCCGCTTGCGTAGTCGCCCGGGATACGTAGTCCCCAAGTTCTCGGAGGTTCTTGAACTTCCCGGTCGACGTACGAATACTGTACAAGCCGTTGTTCGGTTATTAATGAGATTGTCTCTCAAGATCTTCGGCGCCATCTTTTCTTCTACCTCCCGCGACGTGAAACGCGCTCTCTCCCGTGTTAAAGACAATAGGCAACGAAATTCTTTTACAGTTTTCATAAATGCATAAAATCCGCAGCCTAGTTATTTTTTCAGATGGACATGGAGGGGTTGTAACGAAAATAAAATTCTCTTTTGTCCTCCGATGAACCTTCCGCCTCCTGGAACTGATTGACTATTCTTTGAAGACAATATGTTGGAAAAATACTTTTAAGGTTTTCATAAATGCATAAAATCCGCAGTCTAGTTCTAATTAAATAATGGAGGGACCGTAACGAAAATAAAATTCCGGCGCGCACGCAGGTAAAGCGCAAGGAACCGTGGCTGCATTCCTGCCCGGTGAAGGGGGCCACAAGGGGACCCAGGTGAGCACACGGCCCTGTAGGGCCCCAATGCGTTCGAGAACACGTCGGCCCTATGGCATGCGGTCGACCGGGGTCATGGGAAGTTAACTTCACTCTTAAGTATACAGAGGTCCGGGCCACTTCGGAAGCGAATTTCGAAAATTGATGCGGCATGCCTCCTCGATTACGTTGTAGCACTCTCTTCGCAGAAGAACCGGCGATCTTGAATCAGTCCCACTGGCCTCTGCGAATTACTTATTGTCTTCTCGTGATGTCATTCTTCGCAGAACAATTTAATTAATCTGCAGAGCCTTTGATTCAACCGATTAGACACAGCATGCGATATTTCTGCACAGTACTGACTTTAAAGAATATTATTGCCAAAATCAATTAACCCTCCGACGGCGCACAGTGGGTTGAAACTCGAAGAACGCGGACAGAAATCATTTTTGAAAATCTCAACGTCCATGGGACCCTCTAAGCATTGCCAATTATATAGCCATAAAAATGGTCGTTTGTCTGAGGGTTAATGCCGCTTTTCTACCAAGCTTATTTGTCGAACATTATTTGACTTGTCGACCGTCTCGTCTGCAGTTCCAACCGCGAACGGTTTCAACGTTTGAAGACGTGAAATTAAGCGTTCCGTTTGCGACGCGACGTTGCACAATGTCGCAGCACCTCGTCCCGAATACAGCGTGTTCCTTCCACGAAAGGAGAAACACGTTCCACGATGATTCAATACAAACGTAACTGTATTCGCACATTTCAGTTCGGTTATACAATAGTTGCGACCGAAGTTCCATTCGACAAACGATTCTTGAAACGCGAGACTGCAAATAAGTCTGCGTTCGCTCTCTCGGTCTGCTTCTTCCTACTTCTGCGTCTTTAACTATTCCTTCCTTCGAAGACTATAATTCCCCTGGGAAAAACGTCAGCGGGATCGATAAATTGCAGTCATCGGTGCAAGGACTTCGTTCGGGATCCAATATTGCCATTGAACTTAGCGAAATCTCTTCGGGAAATCTCTTTCGTAAAGTTCAGCGAGGGCAGACTTTTAAGAAAGTTGAAGGAGATTTTTATCTATCTCGAATCAATTTTTTTTATGAAACAGAAAGGTTAAAGCACCGAGTTGAGTAAAATTCTCTGCGTGAATAATGGCAAACGCTTTTTATCCTTCATTGAATAGAGAGGCTCGTAGATTGTGTAACAATTGCAAAAGGGTGAATTTGGAGTGCAAAACTTTGGTCGCGCCTTTTTTGAAAGATAATTACGTCCAGAAACACTTTATTTTCCATACGAGGTGAATTACTGGTGCCTTTAACTTATCTATTCGTAAAGAGGTACAATGTAGACATTGACATAGAAATTTTCAAGAGTTGAGAGAAAATGCTAATAATGACGAGAAACCTTTTCCCTTATTATTTTTCCTGAGACTACAAGTATATGAAAGGAAAACAAAAATATGGTATATCGCACTTCTTCGAAGTTCCGAGCTATAATTTGGAGAGCTGTATTTTAATTATATTGTATTTCAATTACACATCTGATTAAAATATGATTGAATTAGCACCACAACTCTGCCGGCAAGAGCAGGAGCGCGCGGCGGGAGATTCAAAATTCAGTTGTATCTAACCGAGTCGTTTTTCCTCTGTTCCAGAAAACTGGGTCTGGACTTGGTGCCTCGTCAGGGCGCCCACATGGTGGACCCGGATACCATGTCCGTGGTGGAGCTGTATCACGTGGTAATTACGAAGTCCAGTCGCATCGCATAAGCCCGTGGAAAATATGCTCGGGAAACGTAACTCGATGGCACTTTAGCCGACATTGCCGCTGACTCTGCAATCGAGGGGAAAAAAAGAAAGAAAAAAAAAAATAAAACTGGGGGACAAGGGAGATTCAATATGCCGTATGAAAGAGAAGTCGATGACGGGGTAAAGAGGGACAAAGACGAGAGAAAGAACGCTATAACAGCACCGGCTCACAGTTCGCTGGACGAGCATCGGGTCCGCGAAGCTCATTGAAATTCTAGCCGGTGTGCTGACCATTTCGAGTGGCCCGCAAGAATCGAAATGAAGCCGGTCTCTTCGGCTTCGGATTCGATGCACGTGCGCAGCCGACATGAAATTTTTAACGTCTCATTGTGCATTCAGCCGCCCCGATATTTGCGACTCGGTTTTTCGGGATTTTAACCGGAGCACGATCGAACGCGAGCCGATTCCTCGATCTTCCACTCTAATTCGCGAATTGCCGAGATCTCCGGTGGAGAGAGACGCTGCGTGTCGCGTTTAGGATGCTTGGCAGAGGTAACAGGCGGTTCCGTGTACGCTTGCATCGGGACCATGCAGATGTGTGTCACTGGGTTTAGGATGGCATTGCGGGGTGGCTGAAATTTATCTTCTTCTCGGTTTTCTTTGCGTTGCTGCGGTAGTGCTACTCTTGCATAGTACGAATCGATTAACCACCCTTCTAGTTTTCTAATATTCTCAACTATATCATTTCTAGATTCGATACATTATTTACTGGTGATTATTTCACAATTTTTTCAGATCCATTTTCAATAGCAATCTCAATCGTCTTCCTCCGACGTCGCACGCTCGGACAAACTGACAAAGTTTGCGTAAAAATCAAGGAACTTTTGATAGGAAAGTAGGAACTTTTTATGTAATTTTTTTTAGAGATATGTAGGTCACCTTGATGTTTTAAAATGGAATGTCCTATTTTTTATACCATAAATAAATAGAGTATCAAATTCTGAGTATAAAGTGTTGACCTTCATTTTGTTTCGATAATATCTCGTTAATTATTAGGTAATCATCGCTCCATCTCATTTCTATCGAAAGTTCTTTGACTTCGACACAATTTTTATCACTAGACTGTGGATCCAAGAAATAGAAACCAAATTGAATGTTATTTCTTCCCTTAATGATTTCAATTTATTGGCATTTTCAATTTTCCAACAATTTTGGATTTGATCCACTCAATTTTCCTATAAATGCATATAGATCCTCAGTCTATCCATCACTTTACACTTACACTATTACTACTTATCGTACAACGATTAACCCTCGATAATTAACGAACGCCGTCAATGTTTCAGCATGTGCAGAGCGCGGAGAATTCGCAAGGTGCGTCGGCCAGGGGTACACTGCGAAGGAAGGAGCACAGAAAGGTCCTAACTCATCATCTCTATTTCTGCATGAGGGATTTCGGGCACTCCGTCGGCGAGGATACAGAGATCTACTTCTCCCTGTACGACGCGAAGAGGAATCAATACTTGAGCGAACGGTTCCTCGTCAGGATCTCCAAGGAGGGTTTCTCCAGCTTCGTCGAGAAGATCCACAGCAACTGCACGATATTCACAGACCTGGGGAACGCTGATCTAGGAAGAGATTTGTATATGGTTGCACACGTGATGCGCTGTGGAAGAATGCTCTATTCAGATTCGGGGAAGAATAAAGCAGGAACTGCGATCTACAGGAGGCCACACGGGGTTGCAGTACTGTCCCTGGCTGAAGCCACGCAGGATCATACCGAGGAACTCGAGATGACGTTCAAGGTAACGTCGACGAAGGTCTTGAATGCGTTTCGTGCCGCCTGCAGGTCCCTGGAAATGATTTTCTTGTCAACCTAGTAGGACATCTTATGGTGTCTGCTCGAATGCAACGGTGTATGTAAGCGTTCCTATGCAGGTAGTACATGGCAAGGTGTTCCCCAGTGTCCTTTTCGAAAGAAGATTTACGACGCCTTTGGAATTCGCCAGGAAATTTGCCGAGTCCACGCAAATTGTATTCCATTAGTCGTGTCCAAGCTTTACGATGCCTTATGCTTCATGGT
Organism: Lasioglossum malachurum; assembly: GCA_028455605.1. Classification (NCBI taxonomy): domain Eukaryota; kingdom Metazoa; phylum Arthropoda; class Insecta; order Hymenoptera; family Halictidae; genus Lasioglossum; species Lasioglossum malachurum. Next base: position 26,585,749 of record CM052311.1, on the reverse strand, counting down.
CGTTTCGTCCGCTTAGGGGCCAGGTATCGCGTTCCTCATTTCGGAATCTGATGATGCATCGATTGCGAGCCACGAGTTGCAACCCGGTGCAACTTCGTGTCGTGGGGCCTTCTTATCTTGTAGCGAAGTTATTAATGTCTTGAGTCTTACGAGAAACTTCGTAGATTAACCCAAATATCGTAGCTCGACTTTATTAGACTTTGCAACTGAGTTTCGCCATAGATTCAACCCGTTGAGAGCTGGAGTTGTATGCTGACGTGAACGGTGCAACTTTGATGAAGGATCGAAATTTTCAGAGTCATCACCCTAATAGAAAACAGCCTTGCTAGTTGCGACCTTATTAAATCGCAACTATAATATAGATACAATATACTATATTAAGCAAAAACTAACATTTGCAAAGCGTGCACCTTATGATATCATTTACACTGCATTAAACCACCCCTACACAGTATAAGATATACACGGTGGTTTGTTTATCTGATAACGAAAATATCTTGTGACGCACTAAAGTTACGAAAAAAATTTATTTACAAAAATTGTTCGGTATGAAGGGTACAAGTTTTTAAATGGAATGTCCTATATTTTATACCATAGATCGATAGAGTATCAAATTCTGAATATAATAGTGTTGACTATCATATGTCCTAAAGCTAATTATAGCTAATTATAATGTACTATAATATAATATACAATATACATACAATACGATATATTAACAGCTGAGATGAATGGAAATGCATTCTTTTTGCAATAAATCTACGTTGCACGAACCAAACCAAAATACGAGAGCATTGTCTCGACTCCAAAGTTCCCCGGCCGGTAAAAACCAATTAAAGAAGATGTGGATCTCCGTAATCAGACAATTTTTCACACGATTACCGTCTAAAGGCGGTCGAATTAAAACGAGCATTCCGCGTCTTGAGAAACGCTCCATGTAATTAACACTGGCTGGATAAGATCTGCGGACTAGGAGAGTCAGCGAACAATGCTGTTCCGTGGTTGTTTCAGGTGTGCCAGGGTGAGGAGAAGGACTTCCACCAACTTCACGAGCAAATTATCCGCAACAACAAGTGTTCGCCGCTACCGGGCCAGCCGAATTACGGCATCGTTGTCTCGTTGCGGATTTTGCACGGCGAACTGTCCCAGGTGAGGGTGGAACATCCCTTGCTCTTCAAGAATATCTGTTTGACGAAGAAACTGGGATTTTCCGACGTGATCATGCCAGGGGATGTACGGAACGATTTGTACCTGAAACTGGAGCGCGGAGAATTCGAGAGGGGTGGGAAATCTACGGGGAAGAACATCGAGGTAACGTAACGCGATCATTTCGATTAGATAAGCTACAGTGACTCTTTAAATTTTAAATCATCATAACTTTTTTATAATCGGACCGAACAACCTGACATTTTTGGGAATGTTAAAAGAATCGGTTTACCAAATAACATGCAAACAATAGTCTGAAGGGATTGCAATTGTTAAGAATAAAAACCTCTCTAAAACTTTTTGAATTGATTAAACCATTGATTTTTCCACGGCCGTTTAGGTGACCATTTTGGTGCTGGACTCGGACGGCCAACCCTTGGAGGACTGTTTGTTTGGGGCAGCTGGAATGGGGGGTAGTTCCGAATACCAAAGCTTAGTCATATACCATCACAATAGTCCAGCGTGGGCGGAGACCGTTCGACTGGCCATTCCTATCGACAAATTTTACGGGAGCCACGTTCGCTTCGAATTCCGCCATTGTTCGAGTGAGTGCTGGAAATTCAGAGGAAAAATCGACTGGCACGTCTATTAAACAACCTAATTAATCTCTATATTCATGCTCACTAATTGATACGCTTTCCAGCTCGCGAAAAGACGGACAAGAAGCTCTTCTCCTTCGCCTTCGTCCGGCTGATGGAGCCCGGGGGCGCCACTCTTCAGGACGGTTCTCACGAGCTGTACATCTACAAGTGCGAGGACCGGACCAAATTGGACTCGTTGAGCTACCTTACGCTGCCGACCTGCGCCCGCGAGCCGAACGCAACAGGTGACCCATTAACTCTCTACATACCCAATCGGTACCCTGAAAAACTCCACGAGATCAAACTAATTCACTGTGAATGAAATAAACATTGAAAAGCTAATAACTAGACTGCGGTTTTAACGCATTTATAACAAAAATGGACACGTACAAAAACATTATATAAAAATATCACTTCCTAGTAAAGAAATTTCGAACCTGTTTTTTTTTCGTTGTGCTCTATGAGTAGACTTACCTTCCCGTGTAAATATCTTCGAGCTTGCTACCCGCCCTCTAGCCTAAAAATTCCCAAAAAAATTTTGCCGACCCCTGGTTTAGATAAAAAAACATAATTTTTTAAGAGTTCTAACATGAAATTCAGATTTTGTAAAGTAATCTAAAATCCCAAAATCATTGTTTAGATTAATAGTTTAATTGTATTGACAAGAATAATTTTAACTTACAGTTGGACATATTAAACCCAATCTAAGCTAGGATCCTTAAATTCGTACTACATACATGGTTCACGTACCACGTGTATTTTAGTACACGTACAAAACCGCTATCTCTAGCATTGACCCCTTGCCATACATGCAATATCGAATCAAACACCATTTTCAACATCGTCTTTGTCCACAGGTTTCACAGCGTTCTCCAGGTCGCCCAAGGAAGCAGTGCTGGTGCACACGTTGTTATGCAGCACGAAGCTGACTCAGAACGTCGATCTGCTGAGTCTGTTGCAGTGGAAAGCTCATCCGGAGAGAATATCAGATGCATTGGGTCGGGTGTTGCGTCTGGACGGCGAGGAACTGGTCAAGTTCCTGCAGGACATTTTGGATGCTCTATTCTCCATGTTCCACACAGAAGACGGGAACTCGACGGCGCATTCTGGACTCGTGTTCCAGGTCCTCGTCTCGATCTTCAGCCTGCTGGAGGACTCAAAGTTCGAGCATTTCAAACCGGTGATGGACGCGTACATTTCCGGTCACTTCGCCGCTGCGTTGGTGTACCAAGGTCTTTTAAGCAGCGTGCAACATTGCGCGGACTGGGCGAGCGCTGCGGATAAACAGGAGCCGATCATCAAGTGTTTCCGTTCTCTGGAGTACATCTTCAAGTTCATCATCCAGAGCCGTCTGCTGTTCGCTAGAGCCACGGCTGGCCAATATGAGGACAGTTTCCGGAGGGATATCTACCGGGTGTTCGCCTCGTTCAATAAAATGCTGGGTGTTCCTTACGAGCTGGTGTTGAGCTCGCAGATCGCGTTGCATTACTCGATCTCGGCGGTGTTCGAGCAGCTGATAGCGGTGCTGCCGGTGCTGGAAGTGGCTAAGTTAACTTGCACGATGCTGGACTCGGTGCCCAGGGAACCGCCTTTGCAATTGATCCAGGCGAAGCTGATGGCGATCAAGAATCTGACGACGTCATCGCTGTTTCGCGAGGACGACGAGAGCAGGAACCTCCTGCTAGCCACCATGTGCAGACACCTGAGGATTCATTTAGTACGGCGGGAAGAGCTGCGAGCTTGCACCGACATCCTCGGAGAAATCCTCAGCTTCCTGCATAAGAGAGGCAGTGACACCAACAAGGTGAACAATTGCATTCATCACGACGTGGAGACATTGTGTCTCTCTATCTTGGACGTGCTGATCCAGACGATCCTTATCGTGATCAACACCAGCGGCACCGTGTTAGGCTGCCTCGTAGCTTGTCTGATTGGCCTCCTGCAACTGCTGGACGAGTATCATTACGCCAGGCTCTGGGAAGAGTTAACGCACACCGGGGAAAGGAAACCGTTGAAAGACTTTCTGTTGAGGGTTTTCCTGGTTCTTCGAGATCTGGTGCGTCAAGAGGTGTTCCCACCGGACTGGCTAGTGATCAGGATGCAGGCGAACAACGTGATCCTGAAATCGCTGCAGGAACTGGCCCAGCCGCTCGCTTTCCGGTTTCTTCACGGTAGCTTCGACTCGCAGCTTTGGTCCACGTATTTCAATCTTGCTGTCGCGTATCTGACACAGCCGTCGCTGCAGCTGGAACAGTTCTCCGAGGTGAAGAGGGAGAAGATTGTTGAGAAGTACGGGGATATGAGGGTGCTGATGGGTTTTCAAATTCTGTCGATGTGGTCGCATCTCGGAGATAGAAAGCTGGAGTTTATCCCGGGAATGGTGGGCCCGTTCTTGGAGGTCACTTTGGTGCCGGAAAGCGAGCTCAGGAAGGCTACCTTGCATATCTTCTTCGACATGATGGAGTGCGAGCAGAGAGCTCGCGGCAGCTTCAGGTCTGTCGAGTCCGAGCTGATCGACAAGCTGGATATCTTGATCAGCGAGAACAAGGGCGATGATGAGTACAGGCAGCTGTTCAACACTATGTGAGTCTTAGTTTTCGGTGAAGCTTGGTGTTCGGCTAGAACAGGCATGGGGAAGGATCGTTCTTGCTCTTGGAGCGCCATGACTTACCGTGCGGCAAATTATGGTGAAAATAAAAGACCTTACAGCCTTACCTTACTTTGGTTTACATCTCTGACCTGAATTGCTATGACGTAATTGATCTCTGACCGAAGTGGGAGTGGCTTAGGGGGCCTTAGAGCCGAATAGGCACGGTTTCATTGTTCTTGGATCTCGATAAAGCCAGCCTAGTGTTCATGCCTGGTCTAGAGGATATTTATACTATGATTTATGCCTGAATTATTACCGACACGGCCATGTTTAAACTGCTTTTCAATTTCATGCTGCTTTAGGGAGCATCTTAGCGCCGTGTAAGTTCACTACACAAGCGTTTTGCTTGGAACCATACCTTCGATTATTCTCGTATCAGAGTGTAAAAGATTCTTCTGCGTACAGATTATTGGACAGAGTCCAGTCCGAGGACCCAACTTGGAAGGAGAGCGGGACAGCATTCATTACATCGATCACCAGACTGCTAGAGAGACTTCTGGATTACAGGAGTGTGATCCAGGGAGACGAGAACCGCGACAAACGAATGTCGTGTACTGTTAATTTATTGGTGAGATATTGATATGATTCTCCTAATACTTTTACTGTTTCAACCCTTTGCAGTCGGAGCTATTTTAATTCGAAAATTAAACATTTCTTCCTACCTAGAATTATTTATCTTTTGGATATGAAATTGATGTAATACCTCATGCAATACTTAACTGTTCAGTAATTCATTAGATTGCCACCACCACTCGAGTGATAAGGGTTAAACTATACCCACACATTGTTGTGATAAATGCATAAAATCCACCTAGTCCTGAAATTTCTACAAATCAGTCCACAGAGATCTACGTTCGCATAAGTATTCTGAAACAATTTCTGAGCCACAATGTGCCCGGTGTAGCACGCAGTGCTCGATCGCGATAATTGCGTTAGATGAATCATTAAACGTGTAAACAAGAATGTATATACAAACCCGGACACGAGGCAAAGCGTTTATTAGCAGAATTATCTTCAGTTCCGATCGAGCACCTGCGATAGTCATCCACTAATGGGACTCTCGTTGTTTCTGCTGCAGAATTTCTACAAGAATGAGTTCAACCGGAAGGAGATGTACCTGCGATACATCTACAAGCTCCACGACCTTCACCTGGCGGCTGAAAATTATACAGAGGCAGGATTTACGATGAAACTATACGCTGATCAGCTCGGTTGGAGTTCGACGATTCTACCTCCCGATCACACACATCCTCAGCAACCGGAATGGCAGAGGAAAGAGCTGCTGTATCATAAGATCATACACTATTTGGACAGGGGAAAGTGCTGGGAGAAGGGCATACCCTTGTGCAAGGAGCTTGCGGTGCTTTATGAGACCAAACTGTACGATTATGCGAAACTCAGCCACGTGCTGAAGCTCCAAGCCAAGTTCCTGGATAATATACTGACTCAGCTGAGACCGGAGCCGGAGTACTTCCGCGTTGGGTTCTATGGTCTCAGCTTTCCGCTGTTCGTTAGGGTAAGGAAACACCGCTTTAAGACCGGTTAAGAAAAATTCTCTGCGTGAATAATAGTAAATGCCTTTTATCTTTCGCTATGCGTTAATTAATGTGAGAAACTACATTTATCTATATTCTTTTAACCCTCTAATAATTTACTACGGAGGTTAGAATTACGAAGCTCCGAAAATTTGATACTCATCACCTTCGAAGTTTCTGAAATGGAAGCTCCGAAATTCGAAGCTTCGAAGCTTCAAAATCTTCGACGGAAAGTAACAGCCCTACTCGGAACGCGTGCTCGTCTCGTCGTGCGAAAGGCTCATTAAAAAGTCAGCGTGACACTCGCGCGTCCTCGTTAGGACAACCCTCGCCGGGTGATTAACGCGTCGAGGAGAGGTTGCTCGAGCGTGGGCGTAATTGCCTTTACCTGACGTGTTGCAGAATAAGCTTTTCATCTACCGCGGTCTGGAGTACGAGCGAATAGGTGCATTCACGCAACGGCTGCAGACGGAGTTCCCGAGCGCGCAGATTTTAATGAAGAACTCTCCGCCGGACGAGAGCATCTTAACATCTGAGGGACAATGTAAGCTCACGGATTTCTTCGCATCTTAACGACCTCAGCATCCCTCACAAGAAAAGAACCCGAACTGTCCGACTTCGATTTTAACGAGTTTCTACATTATTTTCGACTTTTTCAGGAGATTAACATTTGTTAAAATCGAAGTCGGACAAGACTAATCCCTCACCAATCACGTTCACGTTCACCTCTGATTACAGACATACAGATCTGCAACGTGAAGCCGATACCAGAAGAAAGCAGCCTGGCGTGTCGCGGGGCGGAAGTTCCGGAGCGGATCGTCGCGTTTTACCTCGTCAACGACGTCCGGAAGTTCCTCTTTGATCGGCCGTTGCACAGAGGTCCTGTTGATCGCGAGAACGAGTTCAAATCGCTCTGGATCGAGAGGACCACGTTGACCACCGAGGCGAAGCTACCTGGCATCCTCAGGTGGTTCGAGGTGATCGAGAAGAGGTCCGAGCTGCTCGCACCGGTGCAATACGCTTGCGAGACCATGCAGAGTGTGGAGAGAGAACTCAGGAGACTGGTCGCGCAATATACTGCCGAACCCCATCGAAACATCAATCCGTTCAGTATGAGGCTGCAGGGAATCATCGACGCCAATGTTATGGGCGGCATTACCAAATACGAGGAAGCCTTCCTCACGCCGGAGTTCGCTAGACAGAACCCGGACATGGTACCACACGTTAATCGGCTGAAATCGTTGATCCTCGATCAAATGAGCGTGCTGGAAGCCGGACTGAATCTACACGGACAAATCGCCCCTGCTGGAGTGCAACCGCTGCACAAGAGGCTCAACGAGAGGTTCACACACCTGAAGCAGTGTCTCGGTCCACTGGCTAGGCAGAGGACTATCCACCAGGACAGCATCGTCAAGTAATTCCTTGTTGTACAGTCTCTGGCCAGGAAATTAGGTCCACTCGCAATTTCCAACTTTCTTCCAGTGTTTTCTTAGCAACATCTTTTTTAACCCCTCGTGCTATAATACAGAATCTGCTTGTTAGTTCCTTCTCAATTGAAATGAAACTCTGCTTTATCGTATCGAACGTTTAGCCTACAGAGAATATGCAGCTTTTTCCTAGTGAATTGTAAACGTGAAAAAAGTCATGATCATTGTATTCGTGAAATAAATCGTAGCGCAAGGGGTTAAGCTTGGACGAACATTTTCAAATTAACTATTAATGTATTTCACACGCGTACGCAACCACGACAATGGCGAGTTTTTATGCGAAATAAAAATTGCCTAATTGAATTGCAAGATGCAACAGCTACATATGTATTTATCTAGTAAACCTAGCGTTAAAATCCTATCTTTATTTTTGTGAATTATAAATGAGTTCTAGGGTTAGATGATCTTTCTACTCGTTTGTTTTTTCAGTTCGCCATTGCCTCCGTTGCCGGTGAACGAAAAGCAAAGGCCAGCAACGTTGGAGACCGCAGGGTCTAGATCCTCCCACGCAGACAGCGACGGTCTGCCAGAAGATGAAGGTTTCTACACTAAAGTAGACGGTGGACCGCCTCCTATACCTCAACGAGAGGTACGACCCCGTTCCGTGGGTTATGGTACGACTCCACCCAGGCCCACGCATCAAAGAACCCTCAGCAAACCTTTGAGCCCTAAATTGCCGTTGAGACATTCGTTACCGACGCCGACCGACGGCGTCGATCAGACTGGTTTGAGGACTTCGTGGAGCGAGCCTGGACCGGAACCTGCGCCGCCTTTGCCGCCAAGAGGTTGCAGTAAGTTTCGCGTTTGCGCGAAATCATTCTTAAACTCTTCTACAATCTACGATTTTTCTTTCGTAAAATATCCTGTGTCATTCTGGGAACTGGGACAAGTCACTACTCTTTAATCATATGTCATAATACGTCCTAACTACCTACGACCTTATTTTTTATGTGGATGCAACGATGGACTCGCCAGGTGCAATTGCATTTTATCATTTAATGCCACCCAATTTTTGTCTTAAACCAATCGATCCCTTTTATTATCCTACGTATAAAAGTACTAACCCAAGGCCATCGAAATGTCTATTTGGTCTAGAAACAAATTTACAATAAACAACTGTTGATCAAGCTTAAATTCTGAAGTCAAGGAGTTTTATTAAAAAACTCCTATACATTTAAGTCTTCAACTTTCTTCCTCAATATGGTGTGGCATCACCTCCAGCATTTTTGTAAAAATTATTTCTCAAATATGTACCAAAGATACTCTCTAACGCCTGTCTTCGTTTCAGCTCCAGACAAACGGGACACGAACTCCAACACCGTCGTGCCCCCTGCTCCCCCTAAACGTTTAGCGTACAAACGTAACACCGAGTGGAGCACCGACGACGATTCAGAAACAAAATCGAACGATCTCCGCGACAGTGGTATTTCCACGGCCAGTCTGTTAGACTTTCAGTCACACTTGCCCAACTTGAACAACCTCGGCTACGAGGACTTCGAACCTCGAACAAGGTGCAATGATATCATGAACATATCGCCGCCGTCGGTGATTAACGCTCTGAACGTTTCCACGGGCAATTTCCCAAGCGGCACGTTTCAGGGATCGCAATCCCTGCCTGACCAAGAGGTAATTGCGTGAACACAAGTCAGACTCAATATTGTATGGCAAGGTGTCCATAATTTTAGCAAGTCGCTAATTTTAGACAGTTCCGAGACTATGAAAGAATGATTATAATTTACGTTGAATGAATTTTCAGGTGAGTCCACCTCCGATCCCACCGAAGGCCCACCAAGACACCCCATCGGCTCCGTCCACCTTGGAGCGAGTGTCGAGCCGCTCACAATCGCACGGCCATTCCGAGAACTACTCGGTGCCAAAGTTGCAAACGTTATCCGTGGCATCCGACACGGAGAGCACAGTGTAGCAACGACGAACCTCCTAGTCCTTTAGCGCGGTTAATTCGTGATGTGCGCGTGCCACAGTCGAGCAGATCCGATCGTAGAATCGTAGATAGTTCATCGTCTGATCAGGAACAGCTTTCAGTGGGTTCTCCACCGTGACTGGCTGCCTCATTCTATTGGATTTGCAGAGCCAGATCTCTGACATTTGCACATCGTTTCATATACGTTTATTCTACACGTAAGAGAATCCTGTAATAATCGAAATGAAGATAAAAGAAACGAAAAATATGTAACTCGACGTGGATCACACTCATCTGTGTATAACGTACCTTCGTAGAAAAACGATATTGAGTATATTGAGACGCTGACGACGACTCTGAGGCCACGTTTCCTCAGGATAAACAATTTTTTTTTTAATGAAAACACGAGGAGAAGGGAATATATTCGAAGATTACCGTTCCCGCAGAGATGTTTCACCAAACTTTTTCGATGGAATTCATTAGAATACATTTATGGGCGCAAGTACTCTCCGTGCCTCACAAGTTGTCCCTCGAGTCATTTGACTAATTACAATAATTTGGCTGGAACGGTAATCAATTACATAAATGCGGCAATAATAGGACGGCTTGCTGCCGCATTCCTTTGGAATTCCTGCCAGGAGACAACTTGCGAGATTGGAGAGTAACTCGGTAGCTTTTTTTACGGAAAAGTTAGGGTGTTTGGGCACAGAGTCATTTGTAGCGTTTACAAGAGAACTTCGAGGTTCTCGGTTACTTCATTGTACATTACTCATAGTTCACAGTCTTTATGTGTATTTTGAATACTCTGCAGACTTGCCATCGGCTTCAAAGCAAGTTCATTTCGACTTCGTTAGGCCAGGCGACACACGTTCGAACGGAAACGTGGCTCGAAAATTCCCGGGTACTTCCTGGCGCCGATGGAACCGGAAGCACCCGACCAAATAGTGTCGGCGTTCCACGCGAATAGTACACTGACTTTACGTTAAAGACGACGATCTTCCGAACCCTTAACCTAACTATATATATTTTGTAATTTATTTATATTTTCGATGAGAATAAAGGTAATTTTTATCAACGAGACTATCGTCGAACTTTCTACTTCTTGTCGGACCAGCGCGGCGGGATATAATGAACACGTATAAATTCGCGACCGAATGGAAGGATATATATAAATTATGTATTTTGTCACATTCTTTTCGTATAAATATATACAAAACTATGAAAATTGCGCCGCACAATTGTACGCTTCTTCCATGGCATGTATAAGAAAACATTGTAAAAAATCTTTTTCTTCGTACAAAAAAAAAAGGTAAAGAAAAAGGATGAAAGAATCTAAAATGTAAAATGGAAGTGGAATGTATACATTGCACAATACTGAGTCTCGAAAGATTAAGGTACTGAAGAGAGGAAGGAATAGTGTGAAATTAATTACAACGAGTAATGAAAAATGAACTAGAGATCATCAGTGGTCTTCCGAACGATCGCGGAAGATTCGCCCTTCCGAAATTCGGACCTTAAAATCACACGAAACGAAATATCGACAAGCGTATGCATATAGATACGAACAGGCACTCACACATACATCCTAATCGATATGGCTAATTTCGTAAGTACAGTCATGGCCGCTCTTAAAATATACCTTGGAGTATTAACGGCTCCAAGAATCATATATATATATTCATATATATATATATAGTCATTTAAATTTTATGCTAATAGTACGTTATATTACTTTGTACGGTGTTTGTAGCACGGAGCCTCGTCACACTGACGTTTCCGCATTAATATCCTTCCTGAAACACAACGGATCTCGTGAGATAGCGTATCAGCATCGAATAGAATTTTTCGAAAATATTTTAAGCCTTAGCACTCGAGTGATAACTCTGCCGCTAAAAATTACTTCACCATTATTCACAAAACATTGTTTACATAATTAAATATGTTGGTATCTAATAATCAGTAGACTACGGATTTTATAAATTTACGACAAAAATGGGTACACTTAATTTAAAGCAGTGGACATCGATCAATGTACTAGTTTTAGCATAATAGGATAATTAAAAGAAGAATACATTTTTTATTTTGCATAAAGTTCCGCAGTCTATTAATCAATTACTAAACATTTCAGTATTGTATGAGTTATTGTATCCATTTTATACCCATGAAATCTAAAAAATCATAGAGGATGGAAATATTCTATGTCGGAAAAATGTTCAATTTTCAAGTTAAAATAGCTCCGAGTGCAAAGGGTTAATAACAATAACGCAAACACGATATCTAACAGCGATTCTCTAAACGCTTACCTCTTCGCTAATCGTTTTCATTTTCCAGAGCAAGCATAAGTTACAGAAAAGGTAATGTTAGCGATATAATATCGTATTAATATTTTTTAGACATAAGTTTATGCGGGCGAAGGTCATCTCAAGGTGACATTTTCCGAGATCCTCAAGAGTAATGTTTTTCTTTTATATTATTACAGAGATGAGAGACGAGATGACACTTGTGCCACCGTACTTACTCGGTCTCAGTGATTGTTTGCTCGTATTGCTGCTGTTGCTGTTGCTGCTGTCTGAGTGCAGCCAGTTCGTTGCTGTGCTGTAGATCATGAGTCAGCGAGCTGGACAATATCCTACCGCTCATTGGTAGAATATATTCCGGTCCATCTTCTAGCACCGAAGGAGTGATCTTGCCTCGTTTCAAGCTGCCGTACCTCTCCGACCCGCTTAGGTTGTCGTGCTGAGACCCGTGCAAGCTTTGCCCCCGTTTCAAACTGCCGTACCTTTCGGACCCGCTCAAATTCTCGTGATTCGAGTTCTGCGAGTGATGGCTCATGCTCGACGCCAGGATCCGAGAAGCTATCGGCAGCATGTACGGCGTCGGTGAGACCGTATGGTCCTCCTCAGCCGTGTAGGGGAACAAATACTTCTCGCCAAGGTGGTGGAGCTTCTCCTCGCCTTCGGAAAAGTTCTCATCGGGTTGGCTCTTCTGCGGCGAGTTTATTTCAGGGTAAGGCAACGGGTTCGGACTGGACGTCTTGTTCGACGCCATTTCGTTGTCGGAGATCGTGCCTCCCGACCACTGACTACCGCGCACGTCGATCACTGTAATTTGATTTCCAGCCGCATTAGGATTCTGCTTTAACCCCCTTGCATTATAGACAGCGGATTTTATGCATTTCTGACAAAAATGGGTTGATGTAATTTAAAAGAGTGAAAACATTAGAAGAATTTAAAGATACTGCTATATTATTTTCAGCCTATTAAACATATTAACAAAGAAAATAAACTTCTATAGCACTTCAGTATGTCGCAATTCAGGTAGAACATTCTTCTTTTGCATAAAGATCCGCTGTTGAATTATAATATGGAGTCATAGAGACACTAACCGTTTGACGACAGATACGCTTCAGGCAACTGGGAACTCCATCTAGGCGCGTAAATGGGTTTGATGTTTGGGAAGAGCTCCGTGTTTGAGCAAAGTATGTTCAAGTGTTCCGCGGGGTTGGTGTGGATGTTGGGAAGGTAACTGTGCGCAACTGGCTGTTGCGTCGAGACCCCCATTGTCCTATGAGACCTTGAGGTCACGTCCTCTTCGTCCGAGCTGTGGGAGCTCGCGAGGTCCAAGCTCCTTCCTCCACCACCCTCCGCTTGGGATCCATCTGAGTCTGACTCTGAGTCTCTACGCTGATTTCGTGTTTCAGGCGGTTCTGAAATTCAGTCTAGTTAATACTGGTGGTGTTACTTTCCTTTGAAGATTGAAGATTTTGAAGCTTCGAAGGTTGAAGATTTTAAAGCTTATCTTTTATTTTGAAGATTATCTTTTTAGGACACGCTAGAGTATATACCTTGTCTGGAGTGCAGTGCCGATCGGTGACTCCTGGACGACATGTACGGGTCCCTATCGCTATTATAATTACTTGTGGACGTGGACGTGTGTCTTAAATGAGTGTCGCTACGATAAGGGCTGGACCCAGTCTTATTTGTACTTCGTGAAGTTGTACTACTCGTTGAAACTCCCACGTGAACCCTCCTGCAGACCGACTCGGCTCCGCTATACGTCGACGAATACGCCATTGCAGATCGCTGAAAGAATATTCAACGTTCTAAAAATTCTCTTCTAATTAATTATATCTACTGACAATCAAATTGTTCATTCACTCACCGAGTGACCATTCACATTTTGACTGCTGCTTCCATTTCCCATGCTTCCCTCCAGCAATGGTGTCTTCTTCCCGATACACCTCAGAAGACTCAGGTATAAATTCCTTCGCACTCTGCCATTGATGAAACAGTAGCCGATCAAACTAAACGCCGCGTGAACGACAACCGCTATACTAAGTAGGTAAGACAGAGTCGGAGAATTCTCGGAAGCGTTTAGTACTGTCAGAGTCCAAGTAGACCCGAGTAAAGGCAACGAAGCCACTGACAGCCACAACAACGTCCTCAAGTTCCCGAAGCCCAGGATGTGCTCCTTCAGGGTAAACGCCGCTCTTATGGACATGATCAGGATGCAGAAGTTGACGAACACTGCCAGGCAGACTGGACCGATTAGGGACCAGATAACAGTCTCGTAAATTGACAGCCAGCAGCTACGACAAAAGAGATATGTTGTAATAATTTGTCAATGAATGTTACATCGGAAAGTAGTTTAAAAGTAGTAGTTAGTTAGAGAAGCGTTTTGTCCATGCGCGAGAGGTGGGGAGTTGAAATGCAGTTCGATAGAAAAAGTTTTTATCAGGTATAGGTATGGTTTCTCAAACTGTATATAAAGAAATATAGAAGAAAGTGTTTTCCTTGTATAACGCCTGCCCACACAAATATCGAATAATAACAAGATAGTTAAAAATTAAATCTCTGTGTTAACGTGTTCAAGTAATGTTTGCAACGATTAGCTTACAAGTAAAAGTTTCCATACTGATCGGCCCTAACGCCGATCGTCAGTCCCACGATGATAGCAGGTGCGCCATAGCCCATGGTGTAGTAGAACCTCATTTGGCCATGATTCACGTCCCTCATCTCAGTGAGCATTCGATACAAATGAATAGAGTCTACCAGAGTCCAGGCGAACGTGCTCAGCCAGGCATAATGTAGACCAATCGCAGTCAGTTTGCATGGGAACTCGTTAGAGACTAGAGGACTCCTGGCTTTGAGCGCTATCAGGTATAGCACCTCGGCGAAGAACACGCACATCACTAAATTCTTGTGGATGCTGTTCGAGTTGGTTCCGCCGCCTCTTATCAGAGATAGAATAAGCAAGGCAGACAGTAGTAAAGGCAACGCGAGCATGAATGCGCTGTAACTGGTTACGTCCTCTAAAAGAGATGGCTCAGGGACGTACTCCAGGTCGAGGACATCGGTTAATATTGCGAAAGTGGACAGCTGCAAACAGGAGCAGTTCACGATCGTGCCGAACGACAGAGAATCGTCCTCCACTTCTGTTGTGCAGCCCATTCGACTCCATTCGCCGGATCTGTAATATCAAACCAATTCAAATTAATAAGTAGCATGCGAATTTTATGCGTTTACTAGCATAATTCCCGTTGAAAGATTAACGACTGGCTTATCTTTGGAGGTATGCCACTCATTTATTTTAGCACTTGATCCTGAAGGATTTCCGGGATAAAAGCATATTCGTGCACCCTTTTGGGCTAACTACCTGCGTACTTCAACTATCTACGACTTCTGTGTTTCGAGATTTTTTACCGTTACATAGGACAGAGGAACTGGCAATTATAAATAGAGATGATAAAAATCTATATAGATCAAATGCAATGGCTCACCCTCTCGCTGTGCTCCAATGCACACACTGAGGATTCGTTCTAGTCTTAAAATCGTCCTTCTCGCTGAGCCACAGACTAATCTGCACCGGAGTCTGCAGAGGTATGCCAGTCAAGGATTCATAGCCATCGTCAGTGGGGACTAACACGGATACTGTTATAACCGGTGAACCAACAGCTACTTCGACGCCCCACCTCACAGCCACTGAATCGTCAAATCTATCAGAGAATTTATACAAAAGTAGAACGTATCTTTTTTTGCAATCTAGCACCGACATAATAATTTAATACGCATCAAAGAGATTTACCTTTGAGGTAGAAGAGCCCCTAATTGTTTATATTGCACATAGCTGAGCACAGCCTTCCGATTAACTAAACTGTTCTTAACATTCAGTTCTCCCTGTACCAAAGACTTGATTCCTAATATGTCGAGCGGTACTCGTATCTTCGAGTGCGGGTCAAATCTGTTCGGGTCCGCCATGTAATTATTGTATTTTGGGAATGATATCGAAGGTCCGAAATGTGCGGGTGATGACAAGAATGCCGATGTGTCTGGCAAGATGACTTTTTGATCTGCTTCCGTTGGCCTGGCTGTGGATGCTGATGGATCCTCTTTGTATTCTGCTGTCTCGTATCCGAACAGACTCTCCGAAGTCACCACGTCCAGACCCATCACTGTGAAACACGACAATCAAATTAGGAAAACATAATTAACAGACTACGGATGTTTATGCAATTCTCAATTTTCGTAGAGAAACTTTCAGAAAGTGGGAGCAAATAAAATTCTTATAAGCCATAAGAATAAGGGATAAGGTAGAAAATTCTTGTTTTCCATAAGGATGCGCTGTCTACTAATAAAATGAATAAGCAGGCTGCCGAACTGTAGAACTCGACTCACCGACATTAGAGTCAACAACCTCGAACGGATTAGTGAAAGTGTCATGTTGCGAAGCAGTCAGTGTCTTCAGATACTTCGCCATGGCCTCCAGAACTTTATCAGGTGTGTCCCCGTTAAGAGTCTCGATCCTGTCCCACTTGTCCGCATACTTAGCCATCAAGACACCGCTGGTGATGCCCACCAAGTGGGAAACATAATCCTTATCCTGGCTGTGAGTTAAATTCAGTCCCACCAGGCTCTCCTCATACTTGAGCAACATGACCAGCAAGGACTCAGCGATCAGCAGATCAGCTCCATACATATATTTCGTCACGTTCACCGCACGATGGACATCCTTAGCTACCTTAACCGCCACATAGGTGTTCAACGTGAGATCCTTGGTCTCTAAAGCAGCCAGCTGATGTCTCTGCTCGATAAAAGCCTCAGAGGTGCAGTTAAAAAGATCAGGTTCCTGCCAGCCTCCCAACGCATCATCGCAAGACCTAGAAGTCTTTCCCTCGGCAGTCCCAGGACAATCCTCGATTGTAATCACGCCAAATTTTGTCCTCGGCCACCAGAGACCTTGAGCGTAGGACCTAGGACATCCGTCGTACACCACCTCGCAACCTCTTAGAGTGACCTCGGCGTAAGGATTAGGACACGCTGTGCAGGATCTTCCTATGACACCAATTCGACATCTGCATTGGCCAGTCTCGGTGTCGCAGCGAGGACCAAAGCTGCCCGTAGCGTAGCATTCGCAGGGGATGCATTCTTTTTTCCCAGGTGGTTGATAGTGATTTTCTTTGCAGTAGCATTCGCCGGTTGTCTTGTTGCAGGCTGGATCGTAGCCTTTCGACTCGTCGCAACGACAGGGGCCGCAAACTGGTGAACCCCACCAGGTTGCAGGACAAGGCTGATCGGCCCTGATTTCGCAGTACTCTCCGGAATACTCTGGGGAGCTGCACTCGCATCTGTAGCCTCTGCAAGTGGAAGTAGGATCGGGTGTGTCACAGGTAGGTTTAAATCTGATTGAATAGTTGCAATAGCTTTAAGGGGTTTTTAGGATTGCAAGGGTGCGCTGGGAATAATGCAAATTACGCCTCGTAAACGTAAAAATAGAATTGATCTTTTATCTAGCGCTTTTGACTACTGAAAAAATCTAATCTTTGCATTATCGAGAAATGGGAAGGCGCATCCCGCACCCTTACAATCCTAGAAACGATTCCACCCCCGTAATAGTTGTTATGAAACAATTTCGTGATTTAACACGAACCTGCGAGCATGACGGTCCTCGACACAGGTCCCAGTGTTGTTGCAAGGATTTAAATCGCAGACTCGTTCGCAGTCTCGACCCACTCTCCCAGCAGCGCAGACGCATTCGCTAGCCTGCCACTTCGCCTCGCAATTAGAGGCCTCGGGACAATCGACATTGCACTCCTCCTCAGAACTACAGCCAGTAGCAACGTTATCCTGCACCGTGGGTCTCAGCAGGACAGTCTGATTGCTACCAATGCGAATATCCTGGAGACAACCATCGAAGAACGGTAGCTCGGTGTTCATGGATTGTTCCGGTCCTCCGACTAGAATCTTGCCCACGTAGAGTCCCTGCAATTTAGCAGGCAGCGTTGAGGACATCGGCCTGTTGCGGTAGTCGATGTCCAAGGACACTTGACCACTTTGCCAAACGATCTCTATCCTGTGCCACTCTCCATCCGCCACGTTATTCCACGTTTGAATGATATCCGCACCATCCAACAGAGCTACCAATTTCCCATCCCGGATCTCGAATAAAGCTGAACTGTTCTGACCAATCTGCACGTGCATCACGAAAGCCTGCTTGGCCCTGGTTCGCAAGCTAAGAGCCGTCAACCAGGGGAGCTGTATGGGTCTCAGCAAAGGATTGAAGCTCAGCATCCCATCTCCGTGGAAGCTCCAAGGTTTGCCCACCTCATCTGCACAGGTAGGTCCTGCGAAATTCTCTTCGCAGTCGCAAACAAACCCAGACCAGATCTCCCTGCACTTGCCGTTGTTCTTGCAAGGTGAAGAAGAGCAGAATGAAGCTTTCTCAGGGCAGCCTGGATTGGTGCCATTGTCTGCCACGAACGAGTTCAGATCAATGAACGTGTGGTCGATATACAATTCGCTGATACAGCCTACGAAGTCCTTGTTTCTGATTTGGAAGCTGGATGGTATAGCTGGTAAACCGCCGAGTTGTAGAGGTCCTGTGAGATCCAG
Source organism: Lasioglossum malachurum (assembly GCA_028455605.1). Lineage (NCBI taxonomy): Eukaryota > Metazoa > Arthropoda > Insecta > Hymenoptera > Halictidae > Lasioglossum > Lasioglossum malachurum. Next base: position 26,567,481 of record CM052311.1, on the reverse strand, counting down.
GAACCTGTGACAGGTTTCCGTGACCATACTGCAACGATCCTCGAGCACCTGCTCGCTTCTACCAGCGCAGGACCACTTCGAGCCGAGACGATCGCCGTATTCTAGAGCTAAAGCAACGTCGCAGTTGTCTAAAGACACTGTTACGGTTTTGTTGATGTAGGAGACTTCTACTTCGTGCCAATGGCCGTCAGAGATACCGCCAGGTATACTAGCTCCTGCTCTCGTGATCTCGTCGCCCAGGGAGAAACTGAATTGGATTTGGGTGTCTACAATCTCCAGCGCTATGAAATCGTGCCTCTCGTTGTAGCGACCGTTGTAGAGGAGCAAGCCGTTCGGAGCCTCGGTGGCGAACCTGTTAAAGATTATCGGGTTAATACAGAGAAAGAAATATTAACTCTTTCTTGGCGAAGTCTAACGATAACAAACCTGAGTCTGATGTGTAGTCTGTGCCTCTGCCTCAGAGAAGCAAAGGTAAGGAAAGTAGCAGGTCCGAAGCTGCGAGCTTTGAGCTCGCAGAGAGGTGTCACGCTCTCCAACGTTGTAACCGGGCAGCCTTCGCAAGTAAAGCCTCCCGTAGTCTTGATGATGCACTGGGAGCCACCTTTGCACACCCCAGGTGCGCAAGAGTCCTCATCCAGCGAGATCTCGCAGTTATCGCCCGCATACTCGTGCGTACAGGAACAAGCGTAACCACCCTCCTTCCGGTAGCACGTTCCGCCGTGTACGCAGGGGTTGGAGTAGCAGAGATTTACTTCCGTGTCGCATAGATAGGACTCTTTGCTTCCGGTGAAACCCATAGCGCATCGACACGCGAACGTCGTCACCGGATAAATCGGCCTGAACAGCACAGTAGTACTACTAGCAAACCCTGAAGCGTTGCCGAACTTCAGAACAGTTAGACACTCTTCAAAGTTCAAGCAGGGCTCCCTGACGCAGAGATTGTCGTCGAAAGGCAATACGGTGACGGTAGCTAGTCTCGCCAGGATGCCTCTGTTCAGGTACACGCGTTCCTGAAGGAACTGGGGACTGTAAAACTCGTCCGTGACACCTGGCTCCACTCTGCGAGCAGAGAAGCTCACGTTCAGGATCTTCCCGTGAACGTTCGCGTCCTCCTGGATGCTGAACAGGAATATATTCTCTCTGGGACAAGGAATGATCGCCGCTAGACCGTCCAAAAAGTAACCTAACAGTGGACTAAGGAAAGCTTCTGCTGTCATGTCGTCCAGTCTCACTGTGATCGAGTTCAAAAGCATTTTATCGGTAATCAGTCTGACGGAGAGCGTCATGGTGGCCTTCACCTCGTTGATACCATCCGTGACGGACACCTCCATGGTCGCCACTCGAGGAACATTGGTGTTTAGCTGAGGGGAGAGTCTGATTTCGCCTGTAGTGCGATTCAAGTCGATCAGGTTCGCGTTGTTGCCCGCTAAGATCGTGTAGGTCAGTTTATCCGCGACGTCCGCGTCCACTGCTGGGATTTTCCCGATCGGAGTGGTGGGGAAGAAGTCCTTGAAGTTGTTGAAGATGATCTGGAAGTCCTTCAGCACCGGGGCGTTGTCGTTTACATCGGTTACCAAGATTTGGACGAGGGCGTCCGATCGCAATGGCGGCGAAGCTGCACGCACTACTAATTCGAACCTCTTTTTAGGGGATTCGTAGTCTAGTTCTTCGAGGGTGATCAGTTCTGCGCGGTCAGCGCCGGGTCTGACGTTCAGAGCAAAGCTGTTCGAGTCTTCTCCGCCGATTACGGAATATTGGACAACGGCGTTGGGACCCTCGTCGGGGTCGTGAGCGTAGATCTCGCCGACTGTTGAACCTACCGGAGAGTTCTCCGCGATGTACAAAACTATTTTGTCGTTTTCGAAGGCAGGTGGAGAATCGTTCACGTCCTTGATTTTTATGATCACTGGCACCACCGAAGAGAGAGACGGGGAACCTCTGTCCATGGCTACCGCCTTTAAGGTGTACCTAGCGACGGATTCCCTGTCCAACGGTTTCGCTGTGCGGACTATGCCCGTGGTTGAGTCCACTGCGAAGGCTCCGTCACCGTCGTCGTCCAAGGCGTATCGAACCTGAAGAAAGAGTATTTACGCATACAGTATTTACGATCTGAAAACTATAAAAGTGTTTCTTTTTTTTTTCTGAGAAAAATTGGTGACGTGTGGTATAGTCCCTTCAGGGTGAATTAAAAAGACCAAGCTTCGAGGAGCAAACAATCAACAACGCCGTGTGCCAGCATCAATTTGAGCCAGCTGCAGCTTCAGAAAAAGGCAGAAAGCAACAAAACATTCTTCATGAATGATAAGGCAGCGACGTGATCTCGCCCCCTGCACTTCAGGGCCACTCGAGACGCAGCATATTACAGAGGTCACTCGAGAACAATGAAGCCTAGCGGGACAAAGCCCCTCAAGGACACACTCACCCTCCCATTGAGATCCGTATCCGCATCGGTGGCGGATACCCTGAGGACACTGGTGCCCACGAGAACGTCTTCCTCAATGGAGCCTTGATACTGAGGGGCTTCGAAGGCGGGGGCGTTGTCGTTCACATCCGTCACCGATATCTCAACGTCGGTGGTGTCTGAGAGGGGTGGCACACCCCCATCTCTAGCAGTAACCGTCAGCAAATAAGCTGGAACTAACTCGCGATCCAGTGGCTTGGTGGTGGTAATGGCTCCAGTTTGGGGGTTGATAATGAACTCCGATGCTCCCTGGTCTCCGCTATCAGTGTCCAAACTATAAGTAACCTGAGCATTCTTTCCCACATCAGAATCGGTAGCGCTGACAACCAAAACGGTAGTGCCGATTGGGGCGTCTTCAAAAACGGAGATAGAATAGGGTGCGTTCTCGAAAACAGGTGAGAAATTATTTGCGTCCGAGATGTTAACGTAAACCAGAGCTGTGTCAGTTCTTCCTCCACTGTCAGAAGCTGTAACTGTCAGCACGAATCTCTTCTCTTGTTTGTAGTCCAATGGCTGAGCCACCGTGATCAACCCTCGACCGTTCTGAGACGCTATCGAGAAACGACCCCTCGTGTTGCCTGCTGTGATCTCGTAGTGGATCCTCGCGTCTTCGTCAGGGTCTGTCGCTGTGACGGATGTTACTGGAGTCCCCGGTGGATCGTCCTCCGAGACGACAGCTTCGTAGTTCTTCGGGTCGAAATAGGGGTCGTTGTCGTTCACGTCGGTCACTGTGATTATCACACTGGTCGTTGCTGTTTTTGGCACGTCACCCGAGTCTGCTGCTATCACGGTGAACTGGTACCTGGAAAGATGATGAAGTGGAGTCACAAAATAACATTTACGTTGCCCTCCCCAAGTTGAAAATATACGATCATTCGTTTGAGGCAAATACCTTGAACATTGTTCCCGGTCCAGCTGCTTGGTCGTGTAAATCCATCCGCTCTCGTTGTTCACAGTGATAGGGAAATTCTCGGTGGAGGCTCCAGAGAAGTCCCTAGCCCCGATAGTATACTTGATCTGAGCGTTAGCACCCTCGTCAGCATCGTACGCCTGTATCCTCAGCATCGAATATCCAACAGGCACGTTCTCCGACACCGATTCTTGAAAATGACTGGTGTAGAACCTAGGCGCGTTATCATTCACATCCTTCACGTGGACTAGCAACTGTGTAGTATTGGATCTGGCAGGTGACCCTCCGTCTTGCGCCCTGATCACTATCTTATAGCTTCTGGTCGACTCATAATCCAAAGGCTTGACCAGAGCTACATCACCGCTCATGGAGTCAATGGAAAAAGTGTTTTGCGTGTTCCCTCCGATAATCGCGTATCTGACAGCAGCATTGCTGCCTGCGTCAGCGTCGTTAGCTCTTATGCGAGCTATCACGGGATTGGCGGTGTAGTCTAGGTCTTCTGGTATCCACACGGAGTACGTTCTCTCGGTAAATTGAGGGTAATTATCGTTATCGTCTAACACACGGACTACCAACGTCGCATTTGCTGTTTTCCTAGCAGAAGGAGGCGTAGCCTGATCAGAGACGCTCAAGATCACCGTATAGATCTCGGTCTTCTCTCTGTCTAGGGGTGTGCGAGTGGTTACCACCCCTGATCTAGAGTCTATTCGAAACGTCAGAGCATCGTCTCCGATTGAGTCACCGTTTCCACTGCTGGTTGATAAGATAGAATACTCCACCTCCGCGTTTCTACCAGCATCCTGATCCGTTGCCTTCACCGTGATTACTGTGGACCCTACGGGCACACCCTCTCGAACCGAGGCGTCGTACTCTCGCCATTCGAAGCTGGGAGCGTGGTCGTTAGTGTCCAACACGTTCACTTGAAGAGTCGTCGTTCCTGTTCTCGGAGGAAACGAATCGTCCACGGCTAGCACCCTGAAGTAGTGAACGTCCACGTTCTCTCGGTCCAGTCTGGACCTCGTTGTCACCCTGCGAGTAGAATACATTAAGTTTATTATTATTATTAGACTGCGGATTTGATACATCCATGACAAAAATGGGTAAGCACAATTTGAAGCAGTGGACATACTACAAAGATTTAAAGATTGGTATTGGTTTCAGCTTATATTCAGATAATTAAAAGAAGAAAGAAATTTTTATTTGGCTTCTGTGTCTTGCAATCAATGTCATCACAGTCTAATTATTATTAGTCACATTTGCGATAATCTGACTCACCTTCCAGTGACCGGGTCAAGGAACAACAAGGACTGGGACCTAGCGTCCAACAGTGAGCTCATGGAGTATCTAACAGTGCCTCCTTCAGGGTCCCTAGCTCTCACGAAGGTGACATAAACGCCAGGATCCTTCTCCTCCTCCACAGCACCGGTGTACAACGGTTGCTCGAAATAAGGCGATTGGTTCTTCAGCTCTCTTCTCACTCGTCGACCCAAATCAGTGTCGTCCAGCTGTCTATGATGGAACACGATCTTCAAGCGGTGCTCGGCATCCGTTAACCTCGACTCCATGCCGCAACGGAGGTTCATCGACACAGAGATCTTCCACAAAGGGTCCACCAAACATTGCTCCGAGGCGGATACAAGATCACCAGCTGCACCCTCGATGAGAAACCTTGGATCCGCCACGCCACCCCATCGGGTCTCGCACTCCTTCAAGGCCGTCTGAGGGAGGAAGTCACGTAAGGCTGCCACCAGCTGCGATGTTCGCAAGCAGACCTCGGTGAACCTGTTGCCAGAGAAACCAGAATCTTATCAGCTGTTGTGTAGGCCGTCTTCGAGGTGTGACCGCACGGTGACTAATCACTGTCGCGCAGCGTTAATTAATGCTAATTATACCACGATTATTTTGTATTAGAGAAATACATTCTAAACATGTAAATTACACGTGGGGTGTCCAGGAAGTATCCGACCTTTGCCTATATCTTCGTTTCTAAGTGTAAAGCTCCCTTAATAGAAAACTACGAACTCGAAAGAAAGTTCAAATTACTAAAACCGTAAAATAAATCGTAAGGCAAGGGATTAACAATGAATTCACAGATGAACACGTTCTGCACTCACCTCTCAGCACTAGGCATAGCATAAGAAGCCAGCGTCTCTGCCATCCATCCCCTAGTGGCAGCCAAATCCCGATTCTCACCCCCGCAGCCGGTGATCAGGATCCTCAAAGGCAAGCTATAGTAGTCGATCGTCGGCCTGCCCAGTCTAGAGCTAGTCGAGTCCACGTAGAAGGTGAATATCCTCGGGTATTGAAGCCCTTCGCAACTCAAAGGCCTCGCCAAGGTGACGCGACCCGTATGAGGATGGACTTTGAGGAGTTTCCTGGCGAACCAGGCTGTTCTTTCGTTGGAGACCTCGTATTTCCGACGACCGCCCAATTGGGGCACGCCAGCCTCGAAGACGATAGTGCCGGTCGGCGTGCTGGATGACAGCACTGCCAAATAGGCGTCGCTCAGGGTCCAGAGGGACGCGAGGATCGGCAGGACCCATTTCCACCTAGCCATTGCAGCCTCCCTCTTACTGCGCCTTCTCGTGTCCTTCCCTCGAAAACCGCCGTCCCATCCTCAAGCAGTTCCCTGGTGCCTGGGGGCCTCAACTCGACGCCATCTTGCGTTACACCTGCAACAGGTGCGATATTATATACTTTCTTACGCGGGGCCCAGAAATAGGTGGGCTAAAAGGCCCTTGCAAACAATTCTCCGGCTGATCAGACTTTTGAGTGTGAGCTACATGTGTCCACTACGAGTCAGTAACTCAACAAGACACATAATTCTGAAGTCGTTCTCCTAAAGTTCAGCAATCATCGTTAATTAGTACAGTCAAACCTGTTTTTGTGCGGTGTTTCTTATGCAATTTCTTTTTTGTTGGTTTTTTTTTATGCTGTATATGAATATCAGATCAGATCAGCAGGATATCTCGGAAGACGTTGTCGTTATCAGAAAGGTGTTCCTACAAAAGTTGTTTGGTATTACGAGCTACATTACGTAGCATTAATTGTTTTCTTGTGGGTGGAGTGGTGGAGGGCATTCCAAGGTCGCAATTGATTTTTTAAAATAGAATGTCCTATTTTTTATACCATAGATCGATAGAGTATCAAATTCTGAGTATAAAAGTGTTGACCTTCATATGTCCTAGACTTAATAGTTAACGAGATATTATCCAAAGAAGAAAGGAAATTGTTTCGATAATATCTAAGCTGTGTCTATAATCCACGAAGAAAGTATGTACGTTTCCTGTTCGGCTCGTACAGAGTATACGAGAGTATAATGCGAGCGTTCGTTAGCGGTCGCCGTTCCGTCGCCGAGTTAAATCGCTCAGAAATGGCGCTCGGACGGTTTTCTTGCGCAGAAAATCTTTCGCGCGAGTGTGAGAATGCGATACCCGCCGTGAAACGTGGGAACAAAACGATTTCCGTTCGTTTCACCCTCTTTGTTCGTTCATTCGTTCCGTTCTAGCGCGGTGAATTCGTTGACCCTGTCTTCTCGGACTCGTCGCCACATTCTGCTCCATCAAACACCGACTTTCATTATATTTCATTCCAGAATTATTAAAACACGATAAAGATCGATCGAATATTTAATACGCTGCTCTGGAAAATAGCAAACGGTAGGACAAGATTCGATTGGGCATCGGTCGGGAATCCCGGATTGGCTCTCCACTGTCGCAAAACAGCGTCGTCGGATCGGAAAAACGGACTCGAACCGGTCGCGCGGAACGCAGAAATAATTCTACGATGTTCGCCGTACGATCTTACGATTTCGCGACGCGTGGATCGTTCCTCGTCCTCGTAAAAAACATTCTATACGCTCGGACGTTCTCTCGTTTGCTCGAGGAACGACTCTGAAACTGAAACGCGCAGAGCTTCGGCAGTGGTTGGTCCATATCGTCTCGGGAAGAAAAATTCTCTCGCGTTGTGTCTCGTTCGCCGAGGTTCCGTCTGCGTTGGACAGTTATATTTTCGCGCCGGATCTGCCCCGGGATCGTTAAACCGGGCAACGATCGGCATTCCTGCGCTTCATGGCGCAGTGATTTCTTTCTTAACGAGTTTTTTTCGCGACTCAGTATGCAAATCAGCGAGTCGTTACGGAATCGCACGCCTATCCCGGAAAGCATGATCTCCTCCGGATCGATCGGCTACCTGCGAACTTCATTTCCGCTGTTCGTCTCTTTTTAAACAATATCTCGGATAAATTGGAAATAATTCATCGACGTTCGTGCGTGAAGTAATCTTGCTTTCGCTGTTCATTATTTTGGCTTGTCTCGAGTAAACTGGAAATAGATGTTCGATGTTAATCTCGAAGAGACAGATAACCAAGCAGGATGTATTACATACTCCCAATACTTTCGGAAACCGGTGAACTGGAAAATCGTTTTCCATTTTTGTTAGAACTGTTCTAGGTGAGATGAATAATGTGTTCTTCGAGACAGCGACTGGTGTGCGGTTCGGTTCCTCTTGGCATGTGCTCCACATTCAATCACGAATGATCCGAGACTGCATACCATCGGGAAAAGCGTGTCGGTCATGGTAGCGAAAGAAAAAACCGCAAGAATGCGCTGTTCCAGACAATAAGAGATGCCAAAAGGAAGCGTGTAACAGTTACGCTAAATTACGTTCGTTTCCGTGTACAGTTAATCCTTCTACGTTTCTATGTACAGTTAATCCTCCAGTTTTATCTCGCCTTCCCTTATTCAATTTTCACCACGTGCTGGTCTTGTTTGGATTCCTGACGGTTTTATCTATGCGCGGTTCTTCCCTTCTAATCTTTGGGACCAGCCGGCCTGAGAATGCTCGATGCATTAGAAATATTACCGAAATATTTACGAGAAGATATTCAATGCGTCCGATGCACTCCACTTGCATAGTCCTTCTGTAGCAATCTGTGAAGGTCAGCGCAAGCATTCTTGTCCCGAACGTCCTCCTGCTATCTCACTTCCAAGCCATCCGAGATAATAGCTGGGTTAATCCTCATCCCGTTCCCTCCCATTTCCTTCAGCATATCTCTCTCCTCTCGTTCTGTTTGTGGACTTCCTCTTTGTTTCGCGTTCGCCATGATTGCAACAAGCTTAGCATCCACCATCACGGCCACGGCTAACGAAGTTGCTCGCCAGCCAAGAATTTGCTGAAACAACTTGACAAATAACTCGACTCTGGATATTCTTTATCGATTCTTCATTCCAACGAAGGTAACTCTGCCGATTATATTATTCTTCCGATCTTCATTGTAGACAACTGGTATATCTACCACCAAGTTTCTACAAAGATAGTCCCCGGATCCTGATCAAAATTCAACTAGCTAGCTTCTCCGTGCAACTATACGCAGTCGCTCGAGATTGTTCGCTCGGCAAGCAATTTATCTCGATTCCTGCGATACCATAAAGAGAGTCGAAGCTTTCAATCATCGACGAAGTGGATGCCGATCTTCGCTGAAGGTATCTACGCTACCAAGTTCCTACGAGGCTGGACCCTTCGATCCTCATCAACCTCCAGTTAGCTAGGATGCAATTATTTACAGTCACTCGAGACCATAGACTCGCGAACCGATCCCTCTCGACTCCAGCGGCTGCACAAAGGAATTCGCCTGGAATAAAGCCGATCTCGACGAGAAGAGAAGAGGACCGGGCGAGTATATCGGCGCTACCAAGTTCCCCATCGAACTTCATCGTCTCTCGAGCCATCTACTGGAGCCGCAGCGGTGTGGCTTTGAAAGGAACGCTGCCGCTGGAGAAGGCAGAGTCGACTCTGCCTGTAGGAGCAGGTCCTTAACGGCGACGAGTGGAAACGCGTTTAAGAATACAGGGAGGACGAGAGGACTCTCTCTTTCTCGCCCGCTCGTTCTTCTCCCGCTTGCTCGCTGATTCTCTTTCTCTTACTCGCTCGCGAACGCAATGAGTATCCTCCCGTTTGTTTTATTGCGCGAAGGAATCGTTGCTCGGCTCTCGGTCCCCAAGAAGATCGCTAGTTGACCGTAGCCGGAGTACGGGATAGGCCTCTCGTGACTCTCCTGCCTCTCGTCGGCATGTTCCGCTCCCTTCCCCCCTTCTCGCGCCCCCTTATTCCTCTTTGACTCTCCTCGTCCTCGGCCGGCGGCTAGCCGATCCGGTTTGACCAATCCAAACGAATGGTGCATCGGCACGAACCAATCGAACCGGCCGAGGTAGACAACGGAGAGCTGGCTCTTCTTCTCTCCTCGCCCTCCCCCTTTGCCTCCCCGCGAGCATGGAACAAAATAACACGACGCCAAGGAAAAAGAATGGAAAAAGTAGCGAGCGAGGTGATGGCCAGAGACGACGGCGTTTAAAAGCCGCACACGGACCCCGATCGCTAGCCTCCTCGCGGAGAGACCTGTGTATAATCTCCGGGGAGAGCGAGCGAGGATGTTTGGAGAACGATTTGGGAAGAGGATCTGCGGTAGAGCCCTCGATAATTGCGAGAAATCCGAGAGGGAAAATTATATATGGCTATCGGGAGTGTGAGGGATTCGACTTCTTATCGAGGATTCCAGTAGTGCCTCGCCAGTTGCACGACGCCTGGGGAAGATTTGAGATGTCCAAACAGTTTTTCAGAAAAAATCCATGCAAACCGGGCCTCAGAAATACGCTGTTAACACCGAAGCCGTCGAACAAGTCGGACAGATTCGTTTCTAATTTGTTCGAGTTCGCCTCGTTCGCATTTACCGCTCGGTAATTCCGGTGTTAAGAGCCGAATTTACATTCGAGAGAACAATACGTGCAAAATACGTTCCGTGAAAGTCTCGCGCATTCTGCCCGTTCGTTTCTCCTAAAACCGAATCACTGACCCGTTAATTAGCAGAGAGACTCGTTCGCCTGTCGGTCGCGAGAAATCGAGTAGAAAACCCTCGGATCTCCATTGTCTAGATTGTCCGCGGATACAGTGGAAACAGAACGCGTGATTCGATAATGAAAATGAACGGCGCGCGAGACCGGACTCTGAAACAGAAAGTGTGCGCGCGCGTTAATGAACAATGGTTTCGGAGAGGAGCGCAGTCGCCGCGTAAAAAGTTAAGTGAGCGGAGAGCTCGGAGGAGCAAGCCTGCGCTGTGTGCTGGCCATCGAAGAACGCTTTCTTCATCTCCTCTGAAAAGAAGGATCCACGAGCGTGATCCGTGAAAAACGAGATTGCAGACTGACGTGCAGAGGCGCTCGGTGAAAAACGTGCGAATCATCCAAACAATCTAGAGAGCTCGAGGCATGAGTCGGGACAGATACGACTCGACGCCGGATAAACTACCATCTTTACACTATCTTTTTCTCATTTTATCCTGTATACACCAGCGGCCTGCCGATTTTAATCGGTCGAGTAGCTAATTGAATGTGCTTTCGTGTTGTATGCTCGGGAAGCTTGTATCGCTCCGAACCGTGTAACTTTATTCGTTATGCAATCTATGCCGCAACGCGGTTGCACGATCCAGATCGATTTCGCGGATTTCCGAATCCTTGGGAAGCTCCGGCTATTTGTTTCCTTTAGAAATAAACGCGAATCCCTGCGATCGTTGTAGGAATTAAGAAGAAACGTTCAAGATCCGCAATCTATGCACCGCCACTGCATTCTCTCGTGGATTTCAGACGCAAACAGCGCATGATCGCAGCAAGACGAGGCGAAAATCGTTCTCTAATCTGAGATCATGGGCTTAGGTTTCGCTTAGGCGATTTTGTTCGATGCGAGGAGCACGAAGCTCGTCCTCGAACGGTCTCGCACATTCTTCCTTCGGTATTCCGTGGCCGATGCACACGCGGCTTTGTATTCCATGCTCGTTTCCCGCTCACACGTCGCCGACGCGACGCTCAGATTCCCGTGAACCGTCCAGTGGAAAATGCGCGATATATCGATAAGCATCTCTCCTCGTAGATCCTTTACCTCATGAACGCGTGTACCGTGATTACGCGAAATTAATTGGCCGTGTTACACGCCGCGGGAATACGCGCCCGTCTCGGTCAGGTTTAACATCGAACGACTTTGACTCTTTAAGATCACTCTTCCGCTCAGAACGAAAAGCTAGACATCTATTTTACAGAGTAATTGAGGCGTCTTCAGTCTTGCCGAGAAACACGAATGATTGTGAACCAGTTGCAACAACAGTGATCTATAAAAAATCATGAATATAGCTTAGATATGTATGAAGAAGGGCAAAAGATTTCTGTTGCGACATCAATCGAGAACGAGGGAAGACCAATCATATAGATTTACGAATGATAACTCCTTCACGGAGCGTCGGATTAAAGATAGACAGCGCTCAAAGGATTTCGCTGTGTCAGTATTTGCTTAGAGGCTTCGGGGATTATCCCTGCGTTCAGGAACTGTTACGGAGTATTCCAGGGATGAGCATGGTTCAATCGCGGGAGCAAATGTATCTGTGTACTGCTGCTTGCGTGAGGCAGACGTAATATCGTCGATTACGTTTGTACTTTTCGATAAACAGCTTCTGGTCGCGAATTCAACGTGGAATTTATCGATTGATCATTTTTATTTGCGCTTGTGGATACTAGAACCGCATAACGATAATGACGATCATTTTATTCACGCTCATTCGTAACAATTTTTATACGTGACGCACTCGTGGTTAGCGGCACGAAATCAGATAGTAAATCATGTAAAGCTTCGCGTCCAGACAAGTTCCGCTGAATCAAACTCAACGAAGCAGACGGAGATAAGATAAACTAGCATCGCGTGTAGACGGAAAGTGAAAACGAAGAGTTGACACGAGGCAGCACGGCTCTTCCGGCGCATCGAGCTCTGAAAATCCTACCGAAAAATGCGAGGACCCGGTGCATCGGAGATGCGGTGAATTCTGAGTGACCCGAAGCGGAACAGGTGGCCGTTCGTTCGTAAAAACGCGGCAGCCGTGTAATCCGTGTAAAGAGACGAGCGACGAGCCGTCAGAAAACAGTGAATTGGATCGTGACGATCTCTGGAAACGGCGGTCGAATACGCTTTTATGTCTTTATTAAAAGGAACCGAGTGTTCCAGTGGTCTCGAGCTCTGTGTTGGCTCTCGAGGTCGACTGGTTCCGAGATAACAGGTAGCCCTCGATTGATCGACGGACCACGACTAGTTTAGCCAGCACCGGCAGACTTTTCGACCGGTTATCTCTCGGGCATCTCTTCAAGGAAAGAAAGAGAGAGACGATGCTTTTGACCGACTATGAAACGCGTGTGAGTCGTTGTCGGGATGAGACCAGGCCCCCCTCGTAATTGGTAGGTTCGAATTCCGTAGAGTTTTTTCAGGGAGAAGAACGGCCAACATCCCTTTCGTGTAATTAATAGGTCTTTCGCTGAAAGCCATGGAATCCCTGCTGGAGGCCCGACCCACCATTTTTTTCTCCGCATGGCTCGCTCCTGCGGTCAGGGAAATGGATACTGGTAGCGCGATACTCGATCCAGCGAAATTCTTCTGCAAATGCTAGGACTTTGTCTAATCGTCGCTTATTAACTTTTTCGGACCGCTTCGTGCCCATCTGTTTAAAGATATAATTACGGCTCGGTTCTAGCGGTGAATAATTACCGATGCTTCGGGGACAGCTGTTTGTAAAAATTGATTAACGTAGCTTGAATGTGCAGAAAGATAAATAGCAGAAATAAGAAAAGAAATGGTGAAACTCGAAATTTGCGGGAACCGCAATACTCATTCAGTGCAATCAGAGCTTAATTCCCTGTCTCCAGTGTCGAGCCTATCAGGGAACAACCATTCCCACAACATCAAAAGCATTATTACCGTCAGGACCGAAACGATTACACAAGCAAATGAGTTTCTCAATCTCGAGGCTCACCTTTCTGCGATTAATCGTCGTTGGAATGGCGAGTTACACGCGTGTGATAATTACACGAACGGGAATACTTTCGGCGACCGATACGTTGCCATTACCATAATCGCGTTTCGGATCGGTCGGCCACGGTTTTCGGGGAATCTGTGTTTCGTCGAACCAACTCGGGTCTCGTTCGAGCGGGTTTTATTGCGATTACGCACGGCTTCTCGTCCCTGGTCATGAAGGCCGGTCGAAATTAGGGTGGAATTATTTTCTGCGAAGACGGCGGGGAAGACGAGTCCAGACAATGATTGCCTCGAGCTGTTCCTTGGGACGCACAATGTAGAAAAGGAATAACATTTTCAACATGAGACCGAACGGCTTCAACCTTCTTCGGATGTTAGAAGAATTTCAGAAATTATGACTCTCGAAATGGTATTAATCTCCTTACTATTCCCGGATTACTATCAATCAAATAATTGAACGCAGAGATTTCTTTGCGAAATTCAAGAATACGATCATATTCTTGCGCGTATTGCAATTATTAAAGGAAGAAATAAATGTCTATGCAGCTTCCGTTTGTTTATAAAAAGGCTCCGTTCGTTTCTGCCTCGACAAACGAACACGCGAGAGACACCGCGAGGACTATCACTACACTCTCTGTGTACACGTTAGTACCTGTACGCAGGTGTGGGTACATGTTTGTACTCGCGCTCAGGTGTGCACACGGTTCCCCGGTCTTTGTTCAAGGCTGCGAGACTCAGCCGGGTACAAGATCACGGCTGCGAGAGACCTTCTTGCGACTTTTTTAATTGAGACACTGATCTCGGCCGGACGTTAACAACGCCGCGTCGGTTGATGAACCGCTTCGGTAATTGTAATCGCGTCGATATTCCCAGCCGGGATTATTGCGTTTGCGGCGTGTCATCGCGGTGAAATAATAATCGGTGTAATGGCCGTAGCTGCGTGTCCCGATTTAACGGAGTCGTGTGATTACTGGACGATTGAATCGAAATTCTGAAGACATTAACGTAACGTAACAATTTTTATGATAAGATGTGCTTGAATAAAGAAATCCATTGGATCATATCCCATGGTAGCAGCTTTATAATTTCAGTAATTGTTAAGTAAAACATATGTAACCGGTCATTTTAACCCCTCCACCGACACCGATAAAAATAGTTATTTTCCACCCTATTCGCCATCGTGGCATCGACCAGGGCGCTTCTCGTAGGCCAAAAGATCGTCCAGTGTCATCGCTCTCCTATGTAGCGATGACCGACAGTCGAGCTAAGAAATCAATGACGCACACCGGTGCACTATACCGTATTGTGTAATACTGTACATTCTCGGATAGACACTGGCTCCTCTCCTTTTCCCGATAACACCGCTCACCGTTACGCGAATATAGTTTCTCCGGCAGCGTAACGGTGGTTATTGTAAACCGCGTCGGAATAAACTGCTCGTCCGTGGCGAACGTTCCAGGTGAATTCATCATCGGCTCTGTTCGATGACCGCTAGAAAAACCGCGAATTCAGCGGCCTCGATGACGCCGAGTCATTCGGAGGAAAGTCGCTTCCTCGCGAGGTTCAGCGAAAGGAAATTGAAAGCGTGCAAATACGTGAATGGAGAGCTGCTATTCGCGAAAACGTATGAATATCTGCAATGAATCACCTCGCGCGATGCGCCTACCGCGGTTATGGCAAAAACAACGGTCGTCCAGAGTCGCTCTTCGATTTGGACGATAAGGTTTTGCTACTGCTTTGATTACCGTAATGGTTCTCGCCCGAGTAGATATCCGTGCTGTATAACAGATGTCTCAGCAACGGTTCTTGGTCGCTATTAAACCGTAGATCTTTGTGCAGTTACAACACTAATCTAACACAGTGAAAACAGTTTAAGAATTTAGATATTGTATCTCTTTTCAGCTTCAATTTTAAAAAAGAAATCATCGCTCTATCTCATTTCTATCGAAAGTTCTTCTGTTGACAGAAGATTCATCACTTTGTCCCACTGTGCGCCGTCGAACATGTTAATTATTCGTGGGCCGGGGGCATCGGAATAAAAATTCCCGGGCCCCGGAAATCGGGATCCACCGACGGAATTAAGCGATGTTGATCGCTTTATCGCGGGGCCCAGGAACTCTCGGGTGATTTTTAATTAAGATACTCACGAATTTTCGGATTCCGCGGGCGCAGTCGTAAGAACAGGAACGTTTAATTTACAGGCCTTAAAGACAACCGCGTGCGCGCGTACGAGCGTGAAACGTATTCGCCTAAGTAAACCCGTTCGAAGAGGGGCCCAGGGAAGAGGGCCCAGCGCATGCTGTGGGAACAGGTTTCAGAAAATTGACCGTTCCACCGTTGGACCTTTATCTGCGGTTAGCATCTACCTTCGAGTTCTCGAAGACCTGCGCAGGGAACTGATCGGGGCCCTTTTCCGATTTTTCGGTGGAAGACCCCCTCGGATAACGGAAACCGAACACGTCTCGCTACTGTTCGCTATTTTTCTGAAGTTTCGAGGACCCGGGGTTTATTGAAAAATTCATCGGCGATTTATCTTTATGGGGTACCGTAAAATTTTTTCATCGCCGAGGCTCTCTTTCACCCGGATAGTGGAATTTATTGTCGATGATTCCCACCTTCGCCACAGGGGCGAATTCGCCCGAATTCGTGGCCAATTCTTTGCACTCGGAGCTTTTTAACTAGAAAATTAAACATTTCTTGCGACCTAGAATAATTCCATTGTGTACGATTTTTTTCATTTCTGTGAATATGAAATTGATATAATTTATTCTAAATAAAAGAAGAGTACAATTTTTTATTTCGTATAAAGATCCGCAGTCTATCGATTATATACCAACACACATATTTAATAACGTAAACAATATTGTGAATGGTACAGCAATTTTTAGTGGTGACTCCGAGTCAACACTCGAGCGCTAAGGGTTAAAGACATTTTGTTCAGACTGGAGATTTACCGCAGACAATCGGCAGGCGACCGAAGAGCCGCGATAATCGCGTGTACTATATGGAACGTGAAATCGGTGGAGAGCGTTCGCGTGCAGAATTTCCGCGTCGTCTCCGCGAACCTGGGCAGTCTTGCCGCATTATATCGAGTCGAGTAGACCGAGGGCACACGATAACGCTCTGTGGATAGAAGAGAGGGTGCGCTCTGCGTTTCTCGAGAAAAGTCATCCTTCTCTAACCCCCGTTCGCCCTCGCAATCAGGGGTGAGTGACTCACGTTCCGCAGCTTCGACGCCGACAGTCGTCGGGACGCTTACCCTCCAAATATTGATTCGCCGGGGCCGAGGGAAACTACCCGGTGTTCTGTACACCCCTCTGCTACACCCCTCTGCAACCCATCAAGTCTCGCCCTCGTATCTAAATTTTTCTAGCGCGCGCACACGCCACTCTTCGGGCTTCTTATTCGAATCGGACGGGTCTTCCGCCTCGTGTTACATCCCTTCCTGATCCGTAAACAATCTTCGATGTATCGAGCGACGCGCAGTGCGTCGTCCAAGAGGGCAAAAATAAGAAAATCCATTTTTTGTAAATGTATGTCTGTTTACATGAACTTACTTTGAAAACACCATTCGTTGTTGCGTTTGTGAGAGAATCGATACAACAGTTTTATGGAATCTTAAGATCTTGAGATTTCGAACAGAATTAAGCTGTTATACTGAATTTTCTATAAAATCTAGTCTGCTCGAATCGCGCGTACTACCGATAATTTAATGAGATACGCGAGAATGGCGTGAATGGACAAGGCAGCGTCCGATTAGATCTCAACAATTTTTTTTAATGAAGCGACGTGTTACGTACTTTTATAATCAGTCGACGACTGAAACACGTTCATAAATTATCTCGTGCGGAAATACGAGAGAGTCGAAACGTGATGAAAACACCAAAAAATATTGTCCGGGGAATGAAATATTACCAAGTCACGCAAAATGTCAGGAATGTCCTTCTGGCAGATAAACGTTCAGAGGAAATATACATACATACACGTAGCTTCTCTGGTTGCTCTCTTCCGGTAAGAGATAGGCTAGCCTACGAAATAACTGAGATTACCGTCTGCGGTGAAATTACTATAATAAACTTTCTTCGGACCCGCCATATCGTTTTTCAGTACAAATTAACAATCCTACTTGCCCTATAATAAAAATTGTTCATTCTACACTAAGACTACCACGTGGGTCAAAATGACTCATTTTCAATTTTCTACTTGAAAGCTATTGCTATTATAAAACTGCTTCTGTTTCAAATTATTCAATCGATTTAAGGTTCAACAAATACACCCTTTCAGCATGGGAAATTGAGAATGAGTCATTCATTATGATTCACTTTATTCAATCTGTTAGAAAGATAGACATATGCCTTTAGATTCAATGTTTTTAAAAAAGCCGCTATTTTTCTGTTTTCAATTCATATGACAAGGGATTGAAACAAGGAGTGTTGATTGCAGACAAGAAATTGAAGTGCCTAAATCCTGGCGGCTGATTTGAATTGCTGCTTGACATATAAGAATAGACCTATCATGTCATGGGACTTTGTGTCTCACGTTCTAAAATACCTGTCTTATATTTCTGTTTTTTTGGAAAGTACAGGAACGCGATTTAGACGAGTTTATGCCGCCAATCTTCGTGCCACAAGTCTATTTCTATTCTGAATCGTTGTTTCGTGCGCTGGATCGCTTCATTTGCATACAAATAGCCGAAATGGAAATGATAAATACTGAATACTGAATCCTAAATAAAATCTCCAAAAAAATCCCATTACTCCTGCTTATCAACTCAGTAAACGAATAGCCAACAGCCTAAATCCCACGAAAAAGGAATGGTCCGAAGGATGACCAAACATGTCCACATCGAAAAGGTTAGAATATCTTAACCGGTGCGTTGGCAAAAGTGAGTGCACTGAACAGTGCGTGCTCGGCGTTCTCACAAGCCGGGGTAGAGGCTATAAGGTAGTCAGACAACGAAAGATAAAAAGAGGGAAGAAAAAGCAGTGGTTTCCCGGTCGGCAGCAACGAGGGTTACAGGCAAAAGCCCAGCAGAAGATAATTGAAGCGAGGACTCGTTACACGGGTGCATAGTCTTGCTAATTAAACAACTAGTTGTTCCCATCGTGAGAAAACGCCGGTTACCGCCGCCGCGGCAGAAAAATCACGTCGACGAGAATGTGCCATTCGAAAGGGTCGCTCACCGTCCCGCCAAGGTCGCCTCTCTTCTCGGATTTGTCACATCTCGAGTCACGCCCAGCCTGTTTCCCGTAATCCGTAAATCCCTTTACGTGAAAACCGTCACTGTGATGAATTTGGTTTGTTGATGTTTTTAAAGGACACAACAGATGCACAGAAACACACACCGCACAAACCGTCGCGTCGACGACGTGCACGCAGTTCAGCTGCTCTCTCGGCAGCGTCCCGACTACTACGAACCAGTCCACGCACGCACGAACCAGTCTTACGTGCGACCGTAGTAGAAGTAGAGGGCGACTACCTGCGACCGTGTGTCTCGACATTGACTTCGGGCCACGATCGGACACGACCACGATCCACGCCGAGGAAAACGATCCACGGATCACGCATCTCTCGATCCCCACTTTCCTTCGACCGACAACGCTCTAACAATTCCAAAATCCTGCACAGTATGTAATTGTTCCCTTTCAGATACAGCGACTCCCATCAATATTCGGACACTCTTAAAAAGACGAGAACTTTTTTAATTACTGAAAGTTGTGTTCTGCAACTTTTTAAAATTTAGAAAACACGTTTCGTAGATCTGTATCGATTAAACATATTTTGAAAATTTCATAACAATCGGACAAAATTACAGTTTTTCACGTTTTTCGAAACTTTCGCAATGCATACAATTGGCACAGATCTACAAAACGTATTTTTTAAATTTTCAATATAGACCCCCACGTAAGAATTTGTTAGTAGTTGTTTTATGTTTTTGAGCAGTTTGGTTTCGAGGGTGAAATAAAGCGCATTTACCCTACTGTCATTTGTCCGATTAAAATAATTAAAATGTCTATTTCTCTATCAAATTTAGGTCATGTGCCTGACTCGTTATTAGGGAAAGAGAAGGGTTGAAATGCAGTTCTAATTGTTAGAGAAAAGGTGCAGACCCTCTAGGCAATGCTAGAGCATCCCAAGATATCAAACTTACAGTCCACGTTTGTACTTCATAATATATTCAAATGATTCTTGTCTCGTTAAATAAATAAGTGGGGATTTATTTCGAAAGTGCTCTAATCGAGCACGACTAATGAGAACTGCTTTCTATGCACTCGGAGCAAAAACGTTCTACAATAATTACCGTTAAACACACTATCCTGTCGTAAGATAATTCGAGTATCGATTACGAGATATAATTGTCACATTTAATTCGTTTTTCTGCAACACCGATAGAAGATCGACAACTTACAAGCACTTTCGATTGCTTAGAAAAATCAAGCATGTTTTGCGAAACTGTTAATACGATCTAATTGATATGTATTAATAATAATCTTCAGTGATAAAAATGAAAGTCGAACACATACGGTTAAAAATCGAAGAAAATCGAGGAGCACAGGCACACAGCTTGCTGCCATCGGCAGCGTCGGCGACTGTTGCAAACTCTCTCCTGCACGTGCAAGACCTACAAACACGTTTAAACAGTTCGCGTGTATGTAAGAATCCATAGTGGTCGACCTTTTATAGACGATAATTCCTGTCACGCTATGCGTACAAACGATACCATATCTCTTTCAATCTATTCCCGCTTGATTCTATAAAATTCCTGACAAATATTCGCGCGGTAAAATGGAATGTAAAATGTGTTTTTGACAGAAAATTTTTGAATTAATTCTTTCAGTTTCAGCGCCATCTGTAATTAAATTTGCAAAATTCTACCGCAACCCGCAGATGACGCCACCAGGTTGGCGAACGATTTCCTTCGCGATTTATCCGCCACATTTTAATATGATTTTAGCAGTTGAATGATCGCGGTGATTGTAATCAAGTTTTTCTGGTGAATTATGTATGACGCGTCCAGCGGAACCAAGGTAAGAATTTGATTTATTATTCGATCGGTATTTGCGAACTATCGGTGTTGTTTGATTGTCTTGGAAATGACTATCGTTTTGTTCGCCAAATCTGACATTAGATGACACAGTGCATGGTGATATACATACGTTTTCTGAATATTGTTTGAAAAGATCTAATATGGATATTGAGGAGAAAGAATCCGAGAAAGAGGCTCGCGATAAATTCGACGTCACCAATGTTTGGAAGGCATTTAACTGTGCAAAATATGTTATTCGCGATTGTCCCGGGACCGACAAAATACCAGCGGACCATTTCGATTTTATGAAACAGTCGGAGGTCGATCCGAATTATACTTTAACGAAATTAGACGAACTTATATCCGATCCTGTGACGAAGGACAGTACGCCGCGAATTTGCAGGCTCTTACATGAATATTTACATGGATTTAAAGATTATGGTTATGTATCCTTTGAAGGATAAAACATCGAATTTCTTGATTCAAATGTACCGAGTGTCCCAAGGTCACAGTTTCCGAGATTTCAAGGTCAACGATATTTAAATGGAACTTCATCGGGACACTCTGTATACGATGTATAAATTTTCTTAATCATTTATAATTTTTATAAAAGCTTCCTTAAAATTGTACTTAGAAGGTAAAAGATTTGCCAAAAATAATGACGGTATTAGAATTTTTGGTTGAAAACACTATTAAAGAAAACTCCATTAAAGAGTACGAGCTACTCCTCAATGAAATGCTGACGCTTTGCAGTTTACCACCTTTGTTAGAATTGTCTTCTGAAATTCTAACAAATAACGATAGAATGGAGCAATACTTCACATTGTTAGGGAAGCTTCTTGTTGTTTTACCAGCCAAAGAACAAGTATCCAAGATTCACGAAGCCATCCACTCTTTATTATTGAAGAGAGACAGCTTGAAAGTTGCAGCAGTTAAGATTAAAGACTGCCTTGCGATTGTAGAAAAGTCACAGCTGCCGAGTATGGTAGTGAAGTCATTGGAAAGGTCTCTTCCCGACATGTATCAAAAGATCTTGGAATTAGTTTTCTTGCTTTCTTCTATATCGCACGTGTGCTGTAAGTAAGATACCAAGGTGACCTGTTGTAAATGTTCCACCCTGTATATTCAGAAGTAGGGATTCTCTAAATTATGTAACACAGCTCACAGGATGTTAGAAGCTGGAGTGCTTAATATAGTATTGGTCAGAATGGATCTTCCGTATGCTACTCAATTACGCTGCACACGGCCACCTGATTCATTACTAATAGGTAGCGAGTACCCCGAAGACACAACCCTTTTAATAATGAACACGCTATGGTGTTTGATGAGATCCATTATTCCTCCTACCACGGTTCCCAAATTGAAGACAACTTTGTGTGCACACTGTGCACTATGGTAAAAAAAAACAACGAATACCTGAAAAATGAATTGATAATGTACATCTAATCAAAATCACACAGGGGTTTGTCCTACACATTCGAAAGACAAGTATTCTACAGCCAATTCAAGAGTACCAGCATAAAAATCAGAAACGAAATCGCAGCTATTATTCTGTCAATTTTAATTAGCTTTCCCACTTGGAACTTTGTCAGCAGCGGTATAGCGGACAAAGTGATCAAGTTTTTGATAGCAGTCGAGACTGGCTCTGTGAGAGTATTTTCAGAGACGATAACATTCGGCAGAACCAACGAAGACTTGTTCTTCCAAAAAGTCTTGTTATTGATTGCTATGCACCTATCTCAAATTGACGGGTGCATTCCTGTAATTATTTTGATGATTTCTGTGTTTTGATTGGATTACAGAGGATATTGTTGTTCTTTGGTATTCTTTTCGAATAGATAATGCTGCACAGAAAATTGATGCGGACGATACTTCAGCTTGTTAATCCAGATATCGAAGTATCACAAATTACTTGGACTCCGTCTCAATATTGGAATCTGTGGACGTACGCTATTAATTCTTTGTCTGTGCTGGCACCAAAAGTGCCAAAAGATTTTATAGCATACCATGGTACCATTAGGTACTTAGAACTTAGTAAACAAGAGATAAGATATTTAACTTGTTCTTATGAAGTAATTATACTCTTGTAGATTGTTAATGCTGTTAGACTGGAGTTTGTGTACAAATTTAGATGTGGACATTATGATGCATTGCGTAAAAGTAATCTGTTCGATTATCTTAAGCAACAATACTTTGTTATTGGAAAACTTCAGAGAGCATGGGATTACAGTATCATTGATCAGTTAGCTCCCAATTTATAAATTAGTACTTTTATTCATTATTGCTAACGTATAGTAATTTTATATTACAGAGGTGATTAACTATATCTTGACTTTTTGCAAATTTATGATGAGAGAGCAAAGAATTCTTACACTGGTGTTAATCTCGATCGAGAGGCTTTTAAAACAGCAAATCTTTTATCAGGAAACGTTCGGAGATCAAAGTATAGAATTTGTTATGGAACTGCTTTACCAGTGTTTGTACCAGAAAGATAAAGAAATTCAAATAGATCAACGGTGAGTTTATTTTAATTCGACCAGCACAGCTGTGCCGCTTGCAGCTTCCTTGCGAGTTATGGTGTAAAGAATTTTGGTAGCCTTTTATTGGCATTAGGGTCGTACATTTGGGAGTGTATAGTATGGTGTCCCCCAAATTTGAAGAAGTTCGTTGAAAGTGGAGCAGTATATGTTATTCTTGACATTATCGAGGTAGTCCCATACCCATCTCAGCGTCTGTTTCTCTCTGTACTAACAGACATATGCGACAATTATTCTTGCGGGTCTTATTTATGCACTTGGAGAGGCATCAACAAAAAGACAACATTAATGTCCCTGTTAGCAACGATCTGGAGAGACGAAGAAATCAGGCTTGAATTCCCAAGATGCCCCGATGGAGCAGTGAGAGGCAAATTGCGAGAATAAGATTTCATTAAGAAAGCTAGGTCTATCTAATAATTAGAAAATAATTTACTGTACATCAGATGAAGAGTACCCTGCAATGGGCAGGAAACAGTGGTTGGAGACCTTCCAGACAAAACTTTGTGGACACATTAGTCCAGCATTGATTGACATGATTGGTTCAGTTAGGGCAAAGATATACAGTATTAGAAAGATCATTGAGAGAGACAATGAAAGATACAACATGGCGAAAGAACACTATAAAATATTATACTGCGACCTTCCACTGGAAGATCGAGTGAGCATATTGGCTGACTGGTATGACTTTATCGTAGTATAATTAAAATCATTTTTCAGATCACAGTATCTGGCATGGACCTGTATTTTAAGTTGAAATTAGGTCAAGTGTGGATAGAGCTCGGAAGGTACTTTGAGCAGATTGGCATTACACCGCTCGGTATGGATGGCCAGGCAATATTTTTAATGACGCAAAGATATCATTTGTGGGGAGTATTACTGAAAAAAAGACAGAAGAAAATAAATCAGTCCGTGAAAAGAGAGGAGGACGTAGCGGAGAAAGATGAATATGCTAGGATTCGGGATTCTAAGCTTATTTTATCATTGGATGCGCTCGATGAATTAGATTACATCTATAGAACAACAAATCGAGAATATATGATAAAGAAAAAGGCTGAGCAAATGCAACAAGTCTACCTGGCCCTGAATTTTCCACGCAAGACGAGCGAAAATAATCACAGAACGTTCATGGATGCAGTCAATTTTACAGTAAATATATTTGAAAAAATTATTTGTACATAGTATATTAAAGATCTTTTCCCACAGACAATATTCGATCAACATGTGGTGTTCAGCAATCTAACAGCTTATTCAGATTTCGGTCAAATGAAAGTTCTCCCTGTTTCGCCAAGCGAATCGTATGTCCTGGACCATTCAATTTTTTCCGGAACGTCCTGTTCGTCTTTGACGAGCTACGATTTCTCGAAATTAGAACAATTCGAAGAAGAAGCGTAGCTAAAAAACATCGCATATTCGTGCTTTATCGTCTTTGGTAAATATAGGGGTCTTTTTTATCGGCAATAGATAAAAATTTCAATCATTTATGAATCTTGCAATAACAGTTCAACTTTCATTTAGGTTCAAACATATTGTAATTATTATTCATGCGTGTGTGTGCAAAATATTGGCGTACCGTTACCATTAACAAAGTTGTATAAATATACTCGACAATAAAAGAAATACAGAGTGAGGATGATGTTAAACAATTTTCGACAGATTTGATTTAAACATATATAAAAAGTAAAAAGCCGGAGTAAAAATATATGTTACATATAATTTTGTCCATATTTTTATAGTATTTGTTTTATAATATTATGCCAGAAATTCTGAACAGAATTTGTCAAATATAAATATTATTCGTTTCCTTCAAGTTGAAATAAAATTATATATATATATTTACAACTGAATCGTAATGTAAGGGATTAATCGCACACCCCTGGAGCAGGTCACGCCTGAAAGTAGGCAATCCGCCATAAATCTGTAGAATCGGTTGCGCGCGATAATTATACTTGACGAGTAATGTTTCAATCAATCAGGTAATAACAAAAAAGTCGGTGCTATACGGCAAAGGTGAAAGAAATATTATTATGAGATTCATTCTCAATGCGAAAAAAGATACTATAAAATCATTTTTCATCGAAGGATTCAATCTCGTCGATCGCGGGTATCCGATCGGCTCCAGAGGACCTGCTCCGGCGCGTTCGTTTCTTTCTGGTGAACGCGATAAAGGGGGAAACGTATTCTATGAATCGCGGAATAATAATTTTCGTGTCCGCTGCCGTACGAGTCGACGAGCAGCGCCGAGGGTTTCGTTTCAGCAACGATCCGATTGGCTCGGCTGGTATCTCGTGCCTCTAGATTCCCCCGTCGATTATCTAGATAACGTAACGGAAACTCCCCCAAGAGAGCGGCCGAGGAACAACACGACGGGGGCGATGAGCCAGTGAGAGCCAACATGCCGTTCCCGCCGCAAGCGATCGTTGTCGTCGTTCTCGTCCGTCCGGTACCGGTTTAAAACGCGTTTCGGAGTACAAATCGAACAAAGTCCTCCGCCTTCTCGCGGTGCAGTTCGTGGCTTGTGTCGCCCGGAATCGAACTGGAAAATCGGTCGCGTGTATCGCGAATATCATACTGTCTTTCTTTCTCGACGTGTCTACGGTGACGTTATTTTATTTTCCTTTCTTTCTTGTGAGGAATCGTCGGTGAAAGAGAGTACATACTCGTATCGTTCTCACTTTTGACAATCTGCGTGCAGCAGCCGCCGTCTGTCTGCTGCGTCGTTGATCTGCGTTTCTCTACACCGAGAGAGAACCCCCTCCCCTTATTTCCGTTCATCATCCTTTCCGTCATTGCTAGTCGTGCGCGAGACAGGCACACCGACACCAACGGATTCCTGTACCCTGTGGCCACGAGAGTTGTTCCAACAGCTATACGTAAATATGGCGTGTGAACGGTGGTGCTTTAACCGTGGCTGTGACGGACCTGTCCGAGGATGGCCTTGCGTCCTGTTGCTGATCGCGTTATACATGCTCGAGCCCGGCGTCGCCGACAACGAGTTCAGTGAGTCTTTTCTCGATTCTACTTGTTGCACCCTGTGGAACGCGTTCTCTTACGAGATGCTTCTCCTTCTCTCGATCTCTCTTTCTATCTCGAGGCCTCTCGCCCAGCGAAACGCGGCGGACCACTGTGGGCTCGCGTTTATGGCCGTTCGGAACGAAAATCGGAACCCTGCCGTTCATACAATATTTCTGTCTTTACTTCGTTCTATAATTACGTACTAGAACCCGGTTCGTTTATCACTCGAAAGAACAGAATGGATCAAGTTGTCCGAGTCGGAGTGGACATGTTTATTATTAGACAGCGGATCTTTATGGAAAATCAAAATTTTCTACCTGAAAATGATATATAACAGCATCTTTAAATTGATCGAATGTTTTTATATAAATTAATTATTAAATCCGCTGTCTATTTATTATGAGCTCGAGGATCCGATTTTATGGAGCACCTCCGACACTAAGGTGCAAATGTTAACGCTGTTTCTTGAATATTTTTTTGTTCTGTGAGAATTGATTTTGGCATGATTGCAAGGTGTGTGTGCGCGTGTCAGATAAAGTCCAGCTTCGGTTCGGTCGAAAGTTGACGCGTTGTCTGTGAATTCGCGAGAGCTTGGAAAAAAAGGACCTTGAATGTTAATGCGGTCTCGATAATTCTGCGTGCCGTATCTTTCCGGCGATATCGGAATGGTTGATCTCTCGAACCAGTTATCGTTTCTTACGATGTCCACCGTAATATGTCGGCCTCTCTGCTCTTTATTGGGCTCCTCGCGGAGACTGGTACATATTCCGCTCTCGACCTCTTCTTTGTCTGGAACCTTCCTGTTTTACGTCACAGCTGTGAATCCCGCGCCATGGACGTTATCATTTATTAGCGGTGTTCGGCGATTTCAATGCCTCTTGCGCGGGCTGTTGTGTCGTCATCAAACTGCGTTCTTGCGTTATACGCAACCTCAATGACTAGATACACACACAATCTTCGAATTAAATTATAACCCTTAGCGCTCCAGTGGCGACACTGAGGCGCCACCAAAATATTGCTTACGTTATTAAATTTATTCGTATTTAATGGATAGACAACGGATTTGATGCATTTTTATGACAAACATGAGTAAATGTAATTTAAAACAGGAAAACTATTAGAAGAATTTAAACATATTCTTACATTATTTTCAATCCGTTAAACATATTTATGTATAATATTACGAATGAAAGTGTATTTTTAATTTCACTGCAGTTTGTTGCAATTCGGGTAGACAATTTTTATTTTGCACGAAGATCCGCTGTCTATTAATAAATTACTCGACATTTAAGTATTGTATGAAGTATTATATATCAGCTGCATATTCAAAGAATTGTCAAATTCGCAGCGTGGAGTTCGCGTCAGAAAATCATCGACTTCGCCGCGTTTTGTGTTCCTGTGCATGATCGCTAAGCTTCACCAATTTTTCGAAGTCGTTAACCTTTCTCAGCGCACGTTCGCGTTCGCTCCTCCCCTCTTCCGGCTATCGAGGTAAAATACAACCGTCCGATTCCTTTTCGCGGAATACGTTTGCGATACTTTCTATTTCAGCGGGAACGCATACTTTTGCGAGAACTGCACCGCCATAAGCTCCGGCTACGCCGGAGAACGGACATTTCAGTTTAGCGACAGTAACAATAATAACAACCGCGGCAAGTGCAACCGTTCACTTGACCGCGTTGACGTGGCCGAATCATCGCGGCACACTATGTATCTGGTAACCCGCTTTTCTGGCCAAAAGTGTTTTAGCGTTATTTCAAAGTTAAAGGTTTTTTTTTATAGTATGCTAGGTCGTTGAATTCGTTTCGAAACACTAGTTGTAATATTATGGAGTCAGAAGTATACAGGGCGAGTCACCTAACGTTGCCATCTCAAATATCTTTGTTGTTTTTAAAGCCTAACTACGAAGTCTACAAATAAGGGTCTTCGAAAATTAGTGAGTGATTAACGAGTAGACTGCGAATTTTTAATGGTTAATTCTGTGTCTGTTATATGGACTAGAAGCTACTTAGAAAGTTTATACGTGCATGGGTAATTATAGTCACTGTAGGCTATCATTGCAGGTGTTTCAAAAAAGGGGGTGCTTCCATTTAAAAATATTTAGGTGACCTTGATAAAAGTTGAACCATTCAACTTTGTCCTTCAGACATTTGACGTATCTTTAAAAACAACAAAGATATTTGAGGTGGCAACGTTACGTGACTCACCCTGTACAGTAAAAGTAACCCTTTGCATCTGGAGCTATTTTAACTCGAAAATTAAACATTTCTTCCGACCTAGAATAATTCCATTCCATGCGGTTTTCTTTCATTTTATTGATTGATTGATTAAACTAAACAATATTCTGAATAATGGTACAGCAATTTTTAGTGCCGGCTCTCTGAGTCGCCGCTCGAGTGCTAAGGGTTAATGTGTGCGGTTTCAAGCGGATTGATATTGCAGGATATTAGCTCCTAGGTACAGTAAATGATTGAGAAATTTATTCGCAACAGAAGCGTCCCGATTGACACTGACCGAGTTGAATTGAACCGTATGATTGTAGTATGATTGTAGTATGATTGTAACCGACCGAACGGGTTCCAGCCGACTCTATACACGCACGCGAGCGTCGCTCGATCAACCAATTCAATTATTGTTTTTGTAACAACCGCGACACTAATTCGGATCTTTACGATCGCGTGATAATTGTCCGCCATTAGCTCCTTTTTTCTGTTACCTTAAAAGAGGCGCGAATCGAATGACGCATAACACAATAATGTTCAAGGTCACTCGTTCTCGGATCACGAAGGACGATGGAGGGGTCTCTCCTACGTGTTCGAAGGGACGACCTTGAACACTATTCGGTCGAACGTCGACGAATCCGATCGGCTATTCATTCGACTACTCCATATTTAGTTTCTATTTATGTTCCCCCATAAAATTATACACATTTTACGCCTGTGTTTTTAGAACCTGCATTTTTTAGATGAAAAGTGGATCATTTAGAATTTGTTCATTCGAGATTGTGTTGAGATGACTCGGTAAAAGAGAATTAAAACGAGTAGTGGAAGAAGTGAAAGAAATAAGGGTGGAGGTTCAGGTTTACCATAAACGTTGAACGAGGGGGTTCACCAGGGAAACCTGGTGGCAATGCTAGAGTTCCACAGATGTTAAACACGTCTGGAGCCACGTAACGAGGCGCCGGCTGCATCTTCTTCATTTTTATTCCTCTTTTATCGGCCGTCCCACGGAGCCAGCCGTAAACATTTTCTCCGGCGACGACTGCTTGCATTACGAACTGCACGGGATCATTGCGAGCATGGAACGGCCCGGGAAATTCTTCACGGAGATTGCATTAAAATGCCATTAGTCGGTTGACCTCGCGCTCCCGCCGTCGAACCTTGTACTTTTTCACGCCTGGCCGTTCTGTCGACCGTCCCATTACGTCTAATCCTCGCGATTACGCTGGACAAATTTTTACACACCTTCTTCAACCGATTCTTAACTTCTGACGTCTTCGGACAATCTTCACGCGTTCAATTGTTTTCAAACAATTTTGTCGGTACGTTCATAACTCGCTAAGGTATCATAATCTCCGAGAAACAACGTAAGTAGTCTCTGTAAACACGCGCGACATCGCCGAGGAAGCTGAAAGAGTACATACAGTAAATAGCCTCTAGAAAAAGAAAGAAACCGATGAATCATTCTTTTGTCGATAATGCGACGAACGTAAATAATCGTCGAAAATAGCGATGACGTAAATTTGTAATTGAGGTGCAGTTTATCGGAGTTCTAGAGGATAGTTTTCTTATTTGTTTGGAGCAGCCCGTACGAGACGGCACAGTTTACGAAACCGTGAATCGACATTATAGTGAAGGCGACGAGGATGTCGAAACGATTTTCGTTTTTTCTCACACACGATCGACAAGAGCGAACTAGGAACACGATACGCGTCTGCTGGTTCAGACGGGAAAGAATCGATAGGTCGTTCTATAGACAACCGTGCGAGCGACTACTGTTGCGTACATAGTGGCTTTTTTTCAGTATGTAATAACGTGTCCCCATTCAAGCGCCGCGACGATTGCCTCCTGTACCGGTTGCGCCGGAAAGGTCAATGAATGTCCAGAGCCTCGAGCCATGGTTCCTGTTCTTTGGAAACCGCCCAGAAACTCCCCACACCCTTACTTTACCATTGTCAAAATCATTAACTGAGTAAGATATTTCGTCGGGAACCGTTCACTGGCGTTCACGGTATATTAGTCAACAATACATTGTGTCAGGCACTGCGAGGGTAACACAAAACTCATTACTCAATACGCTTCAATAAATACATATCGCACCACCGCAAGAAAAGTGACACAAATCGAAAAATGGCAATTTTGATTTCAATACTACAATACTACAAAAGCCGACAATAATACCGCGATGTGATTTACTAATTTTGCTTTTGTTATTGTAATATACATATCAAACTACATATCATACAAGTATAAATCAGTTGACTTCTGCATCAGTTAAAATCGTTTCAGAAGCCAACAATCTCGGATCGTGAAGAATCGTGACGAGACCGGACGGATGTGGCAACTGGTTGCATTGGTTCACACGTTCCTGAAACGATGCACGATCATTCGGTTGCCCCATCGTCTCGTTATTTGTTCTTTTTATCGTGCGCTCTCGAAAGCCTCTGTCACGGCGTTTCGAGAGCGTTCGAAGGAGTGTTCTCCAGAGAAGAGGGACACTCCGGGGTTGTGTGTTTTGCGGCACGATTTAAACCTCGAGTGGTCCTCTCTCGACGAGCGAAACAATGACAAGCGTACGTACACGCTCCCGACAGTTATTATCGTTCACCGAACGAGTCGAAACTGTAACGACAAAAGGAAAACGGGATTGCGCTTTCCAAGCGTGTCCCTCTTGCTGGCCGACCGCGACACGATCGTTCGATTCAAGGCTAAGCGGGGCCAATTAAGCGGCAATCGAGGGGCACCGCGCGCGCGTTACCATTTATCGCGCGACGGGTTTCATTTTGTTACGGCCAGTTGCTATCGTTCGCTTTGAACCACTCCACTTCCCCAGGGACACCGAAACTTTTGCGTAACCTTCGTGGCAGACGATTGGCGGACTTGTAAAATCTAAAAAAAAAAATAACGTGTGCGCGGAGCCCACGCGCGACAGAACTTCTTGCTTATTGAGTGTAGATAGAGATAAATTACTAGTATGCATGTTATTGGTGCAACGCGATGAATGCGAAATCATCGTAGAAAAATAACGTCTCAAACGAAAAATTCTGTCGCTGCAGCATTTTATTCTTTGCGATAAGATATACCAAAGTGTTCGCTAACTTACTAAGATCATCGGTTGTCCAAGCGGTGAAGGAGTTTATTCTATATTCTGTTTCTCCTCGCTCTGTAAACAGTCTCATTGCATCACTATCTCACTTCTAAATAGCATCATATCATTATTTCACCCATATCTCACTTGTAAATATACATCACCTCACCGCCCATACCAATCACTCTGTACTCTCATCCAAATCATCCATAAGACCCTAGTTTCATAAGACGTTTTCCGGGAGCAATGTAAGTGCAAAATAAATTAATACGGCTGTGAATCGAATAATGTATTACTGTGATACGTAGCAATTACTACGAGGAGTACAGATAAACTGCTCCTCGACGTACAAAACCGTCACAAGTAGACCTCTAATGTGCCTTTACATTAGTAATAATTAGAGATTTATTTAGCAATGAGATACTTTTCGTTTATTTTTTAGTATTCAACCATTCAAATTGTAACTCCTCAGCAAAAAAGTTTCACTTGAAAAATACAATATCTCCGAAAAATTATGGATTCTCCAAACACCATGCCTATCTCTCCATCATCTAGTCAGGGAAATTACAGTGTCTCCAGCTCAAGGTAAACGTTGTTAGGTAGGAATGTTAACTGTTCGAGTTAATGTCTGTTAATGTCCCGAGTGACTTGAATACGAAGTCCGATGGCGCCGTGGCATTTCCGGTGCTAGAACGATCGTTCATCGGTTCAGGCATACGTTTAACATAACAATTAAGAACAATTCTGACAAATATTCATAGGATATGTAGCCCGAGTTTTACAAGTTAAAATATACTTTCGTATCGGGTCGATACAATCTTCGAGATCCAGCCTCGATTGCTGATAATCGTTCGCTCCAAGCGGTCGGTTATCAGTCCCCGCATAGCTTCAGGTATGGCTCATGTACATTGAATCATCGAGGATGGCCGATAATGGCTCGATGACGATCCGAGTTCGTCACGAAGGCTTCTAGCAGCTAGGAAAGTTCAACGTTCTCCTCGAATTAGTTCTTCGGATCGACGTTTACGCTATTTCCGTCGGGCCCCGGCCAGAAATAGGGAACATCTGGACTGGTTGGCACTAGGCGTGCTTGTATTCGTGCATCCCACCGCGAATGGAGCCAACTTCTTAGCCCAGATCCCGTTGCTCTAGCCTCTTGCTCAGCGTCGTCGAACAAATGACCCCATTCAGATCGCTATCGTTCCGAGTTTAATCGCCGGTGGAATTTCAACGAGCTCTCAAAATCTGAACTCTGCGCGGAAAAAGTCGGGCGCATGTGGAAGGTCAGAGTCGTTAACTACAATTTTAATTGCTATTAGAGAGTACTCTTGATAAGATCGCGCTGGGTCGAATACAATGGTACTGGTTGTTCGGCCACCAGTGCGACTCGTTCAAATACGGCAAGGGGTTAAAGGCAGTTCGTCTCTTTGTAAGAAATTATTTATTATTTCACAGGTGGAACAGTTTGTTGAAAGTCCAGCACCCACCCTTTGCTCGCATATAATCGAACTACACTGAAAATACACCGTGCTCCAGTTTCGCAACACGCCGGCATATCAAATTGACCAGCGAATCGCTTCCGCGTGCGTCTGCTCGCTGTCTTGAGCGAAACTTCCGCGGAAACTGTTTATACTAGCACGAACCACGTGCCGAGACCCGTCGATTTCTGTTTTCACACGACCAAGTGTGTTTTTCCTTCGAACACATACACACCGACCGTCGCGCCAGCGAGAAACCTGTTGATCGAAACGGAGAGTCAATAAATCATCTGTTCGAACGTCAACCCTTTTTTCAAACTTTATGTAACAGAAGCTCAATAATTCTCTTCTAAACAACAGTCTCAAAAGAAGTACGTTATATGGATTCGAAAAGGTTAAGAATTAAGTATTGAGAAATCCTCCAGTATTGATCTTTGATTTTAAAATTCCTGAGAATTCTCTACCGATGCACAAGATCAACTTTGATCAGATAATGAAAGTGCTCGTCGATATCGAAGAGCATGTTCACGCAGAAAATCCTTGACCTTGACCGTCATTGATAAGCCTAATCAGTCTCGTGGGTGGTTGGAGACTCGGAGATAGTCGAATTTATGATATCGAATAAGATATCGAATTATATGGACGAACATTCTGTAGATCGCTGAATCTAGTTTAACCCTTTGCACTCGGAGCTATTTTAACTGGAGAATTGAACATTTATTCCGCGACCTATGCTTAATAATTGATTAGATACCAACATATCTAATATATATATATATATATAATGTAAACAATATTTTAAATAATGGTACAGCAATTTTTAGTGGCGCCTTAGAGTCACCACTCGAGTGCTATGGATTAAAACATCCAATTTCAGTTCGTAGAATTATAGGGACGGATGCAGGTGAATCAACAGTAGTCGCAATTAATCGAAAGTGAAGACAATTCTCTGCGAGCCAGATCATACGTAATCAGAACAGCCTAAAAATATTCGCTAGAAGCTAATCTTATCTTGTTACCTGCATGTTGCATGTACAGGTCATCTCGATAAATAAGCAGCTCGCGCGCTGTTTCGAGCGGAAACACCACGCCGCGTCACCATGTGTACAGTGTTTCTTTGATAGCACGGATCTCCGCGATGCAAAGTAAACTTCAAGTCCCCGATGTCTCGTTTGATTCACTGCTGCCCGAAGATCGAAACACTTGGATTGAATAATCCTCCATCGTTTTACTCCTTGCAATTAATGTAGACAATTTTCATCTATATAAATAAAAATGTAAATGTCCGTTTGTTTCTAATCGGTCATCTCCGTAACGGCTGAACGTAGAAAGCTGGGGTTTGTCCATTCGCGTTCAAGAGTTTTGACGACTTTTTCCACCGGCCACAACGCTAACTGCTTGCTTCAAGTTATGTGAATGTGGCGCGTTTGCGAAAACATCGATCTATAATAATCGATATGGTTTCGTGTTGATTCGCATCACCAATGCGTCATGACGAGAATCTTCTCAGTGGTACTCTGCTTCAAGTTATATCGTGAAATATATATAAATAGAAAGATTGACCTATTCATTGCATTGGAATTCAGCTGAGTAGGTTGATCTGCGTTTGAATCGAAATATTTCGTTAGTATTTTTAAATTATTAAGTTTTTTCTTTTAGTTCATGTTTTTTTTTCCTTATTTAATGTTTAGTAATTTTAGATGTTATTGATATAACTTTCTTTCTACTTTAGTACATAAAGTAAATTGCTTCTCACGCGGACAATTATATGTTGCGTGTTCTAGAGTCGGCAAACCAGACAATCTATATAGTATACACACAGAGAATGCAACAACAAAAAATACGCATGGCGGGGGAAAGCTAGTATTGCATAAAAATGCCTAATAATCATATTCATGAAAGGCAAGTCGATTAGTTGGAGTGGCTAGAATGATCGGAGATCTGTTTCCAGTGCGAATAGGCGAGTAAATACATGGCAGTAGCTCGCTCTCGGTGAACAAGAAGATGCGTACCACGCGCCCGCACGCGTATCCGGTTTCTGAGACGTATATCGCGTCGAATATGCTTGTAACACACGACATAATCCTATATATCGTGTTCCTCGGGCTATCGGTGCAACGCACGTTACGAATACCCGCAACAGACGGACGCCTGGCCTCTTAAGCCGCTTCCTCGGGTAAATCTACACCTTCGCCGCATGCCGTAGAACCCGAAGAGTCCCCACGGAAACACGAACTTTCCTCTACGACGTCGCGGTTTTCCGTGGGTAAAACGTCTTCTTCGTAATCGCCAAAAAACCTGATTTTTCCGTACCACTTTTACTCGAATATAATATTGGATGGGCAAGAAAGTAATTTCGGTATTTTAATGTGCAATGAAACACGAATTAATCAGTAAAATATTTTCCATTTTGTTCGATGATTTTTTGTCATCTTTCTGTCTAGCTTCATAATTCAAAGAGTTTTGTAAACGTCGGAATGCATAAATGGTAATCTGATGGTGCAATGCCCGGACTAATATGGTGGATGTGACGTCACTTACCAAACAAGCTCCAATAATTTCTTGATTATTATTACAAAGCTCTTCGAATGGAAAACATTCGCTACTGACTAGACAGCGGATCTTTATGCAAAATAAAAATTTTTTATGTGAATTACAACCAATTGGAGTGAAATAGAAGTTTATCTCCTTCCTTAATATATCTAATAGGTTGAAAATAATATAACAGTATCTTTAAATTTTTCTAATATTTGTACTGTTTTAAATTATACACTTAGAATATGTATAATATAAAAAAAGCAAGACTCGGGAGAAGGCGAAGATCACACAGGCGCCGCCCACACGCGGCTCGTTTCATCCGCCCGATTAAAGTCTTCCTTTCGCGGATGGCCCTCCTGATTGCACATGATTAGACCGTGTCTTGCACACCGGTCTCTCTCTCTCTCTCTCTCTCGCTCTCTCGTTGCTCCTTGACGCATGCGAATTATAGGTCAGCCACATTGTGAATAAGTGTCTCGCATTAAGTATCCGGCTTACTTAATAGTCTCTTGTCGCGTCGTATCGCGCGGAAAGGACACAGAGAGGGGGAATGAGAGAGAAGTTCCCCGCGAGATTTGTTATGAACCAAGCGGTTCGACGTTAGCCCCGTTTCATGGGCAATTAAGCGCCAGTCAAATTAATTAATCACCCGGCGATAACTTACAATGCTTTCCCAGGAAAACAATGGCTTATCGCTCCGGCGCTCTTATTAGTCCGCGGCTGATATCCTCGGAATTAATTGGAAATTGCGGGGGTGGATTTCTCGAGCTCATTAAGAGTTCCCTGGGAGCTGAATTGTGGAGTACGTTTCGAGAGAACCGGCGGAGGTAGAAAATCGTACGAATATTTTATCAGATTACTTCTGATTCGGACTCTGCTGAATGAAATGTCTGATAATGATACGTCAATCACGCGGCAGTGACGAAAACACCTCTTAGCCTCGTTTATATAATCATAAATCAACACGTCTCACGATCCCGCAGTTTACTTTCTTTTCGAGGAGCGTCTCCGAGAAATATCAAAGATCACAAACACCTACCTCGAAGCAAACAAGTTGAAGCACAGATAGCGAGGAGAAAACAGGTAACCGAGGACCGAGAACTAGGCACCGGGGAAGATAGCTGGTAGACAGGAAGTCGAGTAAAAGTGTGTGCTCGTTGATAAACGAACTAGCGAGGAGTTCGAAAGAGGACTAGAGGAAAGAGCTTCTAGCGAAGAGAACGCAACAAACGTTCGCTGACTTGGTACCAACCTACGTATTCCCGAGTATACACAACGGGCATTAACCGATAAGCTTGCTAAGAGGGTAACTGGAACCAGCACCGCATCATGGTCGTCGTGCACCCTGAGCATTTTACCCTTTTTTCGGGTAACTTAATCCTCTTTTCTCAAGCCCGACAAGATCCCACCATCTTCGAACTTAAGTAATCTTTAGAAGCTTCTTATGGATTTCAGCGCGTTTTTGGGAACAATTAGGACCCACAATTTTTCTGCAGGTCTTGGTAATCATTGAACTTTCGATGGAGGTCAGAGTTCACTTCAAGGTCATGTTATCAATATCGGTGACCTTGAAAACTCCGAAAGAAATAACCTTGAGAAAAAGATAACATTTGCTGAGCATTCACCTTGCGATAGCGTTTACAGTGATTGTAAAAAGTCGTACGCCCTTTAATATAGAATAACCTTTTTATCATTGTACCAAACGACCTGATTTTTTATAATCAATTAGAAGATTAGAAATTTTCAGCATGTGTGTAACTACTATAGATCTAGAAAACGTATATTTTAAATATTCTTTAAGCGCCCAAATAAAGCAATTTTAAAAAATGCTTCTTTTATTTTTGCATGCAATCTTGTACATTGTAACTTTTGGAAAATCTTTTTTACACATATCACTTCGTAATCCAATGCTTTTAATTGATTATAAAAAATCAAGTCGTTTGGTACGATTATGTATAAAAAAGTTATCCCTTTCACGACAAATGAAGGAGATATCTAAGTGGCTACATTTAGGTGGACCACCCAGTATATCGTAAAATTATAATCATTTTCCTTGGTCGACGCAGCTCCAGCGGGTATTTTTGAGGGATCGATAGCGAAACCGCGTCAGAAAAACGTCGAGTTCGTTGCACCCAGTCGATTGGCAAGAGAAAGAGTTGGAAGATGGTCGACTTAGGTGGGATTGGCTGGTTGACGCATGTCGTAGGTGGACGAGGCAGGGACTGGAGAAATGCTTGACTTGACTTTGCTGTTGAACGTGCCGGGGCTTCTGCTGCACCGGAAGCTCGCCGCCCTTCCGCTTTTACGCGGAGATATTCTAATGAAGCGGATCGTTCGATCGGTCACGCTTCCTTTGTCTTCGACGTTTCTTTCGCCTCTGTCTTCCAACAAAAATGTCTTGACCTTTGCGAGCGCTATATCGCAGATCCGCGAGTTCTATTTTCTTAAGGTCATTGTGGGCGGATCATCTTTTTATTATTTATTCTCGTACACAGTGGCTTCGGTACGTGTTTGGAAAATGTCTTGTGCTTATGAATATTATGGATCAGCAGATTTCATTTTCTTAAGGTCATCGGGGGCTGGTCAGCCTATTTTTATTATTTTTCCTCAGATACAATTTTCTTGATAGCATGTCTCAAAAGAAACTCGAGCTGTTGGCTCCAATTTTGAAGAAGTTATTCGTTTTTAAAAGGTGTACGAATACTTCGTACGCCCACTAATTTGCCTCGCCCTGTACGCACGCGGCAAAATTTTGTTGCAAACCGGCCCGATAAGTAACGGGCGTTATTGCTCGGGTCGCAAGCTTGTTATTTGGTCGCGAGCGGAGCCGCTGGCTTTAATAGGATACAGCCGAGGCAGTTCGTTAAACGCAATTCGCTCACGTCCCCGGAGAATTAAGTCAATAATCCGTATCGGGGTTAGCGGTAAGAAACGCGGCGCGCGTATATCGCTCGATAGAAACTATCTTCTGAATTATTTGGCGCCAGCCAGCTCGCTGCTACCAGTCCAAGCCGAGCCTAGTCGACGAACGAGCCTAGATCCTTACAAACTTTTCTTTCCTCTCGTATAACAAACAGTGCAGCGACTAAATCACTTTTAAAATCAACTAGTGTTCGATAGATCGCTCGTTCCAGACAGTGGAACACGACTAAATCATTTTTCAAATCAACAAGTGTTCGATAGATCGCTTGCAAACAGTGGAACGACTAAATCATTTCTAAAAACGTGTGGTAGAATGCCTGTTTTAACGGGAACACATTGGATAAATCCACTATTTATCGCAAGAGCTGATACTTATCTCGAGCGAGATTGCTATCGGAACAGTTTATCGGAACTACGCGCAGCAAAGTGATAGGGCAAATGACGTATTTAGAGGCAAATAGATTGGAAATAGTTTACCGTTCTGCTGAATCGAGCATCGATAAGGTATCGCGCTTAAAATAGCAGAACGTGTGGGTAATAAACGGAACAATGACCGTGTTGTGGTTAATCAGAGTTACAGACATTTTCCTTGTAAATTCCACCGGAATTTGTGGATCTAGAGGAGACGGTATTCAACAAATTTTTTCCCCATGGAGGCAATTTTTATTTCGTATAGAAATACAAAATCTACAGTCTACTATAATTTCTCTAGAATGATCTGCAGTTCGTGCATTATCGGATCCACATGACTGCGTTACAGCACACGTTGCACACGTTGCACCGATGCACGGTGGAACGTCGCCGAGCAAGGGAACCCACGACGAATGTATCGGAATGTGTGTCACGCATATACAACGCGTAATCTTTATCGAGAGCACGGACATATGCGTTCTCGCAGCCTTGGTGTAACCTTCCATTTACGAGCTCGCATTTTTATCACATGTCTTCTCACAAAGACCCTCGTTTGCATACCTAACCACGTACCATTGCTTCTATTTTCCTGCGAATAATCGGAAATCAGCAAATTAGGCGCACGCGTGGCTTCTATCATTTTATTATAAGCCCCACAATTTTTATATCTATTCTAGAATTCTGTTGTAACTCCTACGATTTCTTCGAGGCCCCTATAATTGTTTTGTAGACCTGACAATTTTTCTATGCATTCTAGAATTTCTTTATAAGCCCTACAATTTTTATATCTATTCTAGAGATTCTACAATTTTCCCAGATTTTATAATTATCTCGTACGCTCCGCGAATCTACAGTGCTGCTCAGTCATTTCCCCGCGTATGAAAGATTCTTCTCACGACCAGCCCGAGATCCGCAGTCCTCAGATTCCGGGCGTTCGCTGTTCGGTACCCGAAGAATTTCAGCATTGCCAATCTCAGGCATGATAACGCTGCACCCAAGATTCCTACGGTAAATAGGTTAGCGCAGGGTCGTGTCGTGTCAGGTCGGCATCGAAACGATTTCACCGTGGGTCACAGCCGAGAGAGGCGGTGTTTACTTTCTTGAGGGAAAGCGTTTCTGTTGGTCGCAGCTGGAACGGAAACCTCGATTCTAGGTCCGACGTCACGGGGCCGATACCCACCTAAAAAGTGAACACTCTGCGAAAGCTATTACTATGCGTACATAAGAAAACACAATATACGAGGCACTCGTTCCACGAATCCAGATTCATTGCAAGAAAATGTTTGTCGTAGTTAAATGAAAAGAGTTGAATCGTATTGGTGGTTTTAATATTAGGTTGTCCCAAAAATTTCTTTCGAACGATGCGATAATCTTTATGTTAATGTTTTAGTACTTCCTACCATGAATTCGCATTACGTGCATGAATCGAAAACCAACTTTTGCGACAACCTAATATAATTCACGTTGCCGTATTTGCGAATGACGAGCACAATATTCGAAGGAAGCGGGAACGAAGAAGAAGAACGAAGGGAAAGGGACGAGGAAGGGCCAAAGACCTCGAGAGAGCAGTTCTCGGGGCTCGAGTGTCGCGGTTTTCGGTGAAAGCGGCCATTGTTCTCGGTATGTTCATGTTGAGAAAAACACGAGAACCAACTGGTCCGTTGTTGATTGTAAACGCGCGTTGCAGTTTTCCCTTAAGGGAGCACTCCTCTATTAAACTGAAAACATTCCCCGGTGCAAGATTGTTGCGGAATGTTCGAGTCTGCAATTTCCAGAGACTGCACCGTGCACGACCGATTTTGTAACAATGGGAGGACACGGCATGACGAAACGCGACCAGAAAAGAACCTCGCTGAGTCGTAAGACGAGCGGCTGGTTTCCTGACGGAATCGATTAATCGGTCGCATGAGCCTGTTATTAGTATTACACATGCATGACGTGTGCAATGTTCGTCGAAATCCTCCGGAATACGCAGTGCGTACCGAGTTCCGTATAAAAGATCCTAGAATAATATTTCACCCCTCCTTGCTGCACATTTTAACCCTTAGCACTCGAGTGGGTATCTGATCAATTACTGAACATTTAAGTATTTCGTAAAGTATAATATCAATTTCATATCCACCAAATTTAAAATCTCATAAAAAATGGCAATATTTTAGGTCGGAAGAAATGTTTAATTTTCGAGTTAAAATAGCTCCAGATGCAAAGGGTTAAATCTACGAATTATGCTTCAATTATACATTTCAAACAAAAATAAATCTTTGGAATATGTAGAAAAGTGAAATGGGGGAATTTTTACCCCGAGGAACGTACGAAGGTTAACAACCTCTGGTCGTCGAAATCGAGAATCCACAGGTGTCCGAAGGAGAAATGATTGTGTAAATCATTGAGTGTTGTTCGAACGTTGTTCGGAAACGAAACACGTAACACCGGTCAGGCGAGCGCTCCAGGTGAAACCATCGTGTTTCTGCGCAGAATTGCCACGTTTTACGGGGTACAATCGGCGCCGATCATTTCTCCATGATTCACCAGCTCGGAATAATGGGATTCCCTCTCTAATAAGCGGATTAAGTATCCGCCGGAAAATTGAACAAACTTTCCGGTTCGATGCCGGCTAATTCACCTGTTGACGCAACTAGGCGAAAGCGGTCGCGGTGTAGCTGTTCCCTACTGAAATCCGCGAAACATAAAGACTGTTACACTATGTTTAGTTAGGAAGATTGAACAGCCGAGTCTCGATTGGATACGTACGACGAAATTTAATGTGGACCAGTGATCGCTTTAACGGGTGCTCAATTAACGCTAATTGGCCACGAGGGTCGTCGAGAGCTGTCTTTCGCTTGTTGTTATCCGCTCGATAATCTCCCGCGATCGGTGTAATTTGTTTGTACGCCATCATGATTCCTACACGCTGGTTTTGAATTTGTAACATGGTCCGATAAGATCGGAAACGGGTTTGCACCGTGATTTACTTATTTAGAGGTGACGATTTCCTCCGTCTCCAAAGATTGACGAATTCGAAAATGAATTTGATTATGAATAGACTGCGGATCTTCACGCATTTACGAAGAAACTGGTTAGGTGAGATATAAAACAGTACGAAATTTAAAGAACTCAAGAATGCGGGAAATTTTCAGGATATGTTTAATTGAAACAGATCTACAAAACCGTACCACGCGCGGAAAACATTTTTTTTTTTGACATGCGACACATCATTTTCCGTAGATTTTTTCACGCTGATTTCAAATCAGGTCTTTTGTATGAAGACAAAGATCCGCAGTCTAATTATGAATTAGACAATGTTACTCGGGATGAGTCGAAGCATTGAATGAGGATAACAAAGGATCAAAGACAATAGTTGGAAGGAACCCGACCAAGCGAGTCGTTTCGATCTATTTATCGACGATACTACTTTCACGGCCGCCACCGTGACCAATTGCTCCCGTTTACCGGAAAATCGTTGATCCTGAGATTACATTCCCTTCTTGACAGAGGTTGCAACTCTTTCTCTCGGCCTACTATCGACTTCGGCTCTAAAGAATCGATACCAGACGAGAAACGGATATCGAGGACGGCAGCAGCCCAGCAGACCGAGTGTAACATTTCAATAAGAGCGAAATGCTAGAAAGCGGTAGTCCTTAAAGGGGGTCTCGTACGACTCGCGATTTATCGTATACACACGGTTTCGTTCGCGAATAACCTGTCCCACGATCTCGCGGAAATCTTGTACAATAGGCCGCAAAACTATGGAAACAATAGAGTAGTATCACTACAAGGGAAAGATATTATTGTCGAAAGTCTGTCTGGAACTCATTGAAAGCCTCTGTCGTTTTCCTCCAGTACTCCAATGATTCGAAAAACAACAAATATCACGGTTCAAAGTATTGTAAAAGATGGGAAAATATGGTGATTTTAATCGTTATTGTTGAACGACGAAAAACCACGCTTACATGAACTTTTTTGCAGTATGTTGTATGCGTCAAATCTTGTAATCGAATTTTAAACATCTTCCCGTAGTCCAATCTCGCTGAAAATTTGTATACACACTTGCTTCCGATGACAATAAAAGTAGAAAATAAAATATATAAAAAAAACTTTTTCAAAGCCCCACACGCTTATATTAAAATGCACTAAAAAGGAGAAAATCTTTAATTGTTTGTAGCTCATTGCAATGTCGACCGATTTTGACGAAATTTTCAGAATATAAAAAAAATTGTAAAATGCAACCTTTAGTATTTTTTCTACAATTCCGATCAATTGCAATATTTGGAAAAATTTTTTTCACATCCTGTAGTAAACTAGCTGCTCCAGCTTCCCAAAAAAAGATCAAATGGTATAGTACAATATTAAAGAAGTTATCGCCATTTTAAGAGTGTGCGAATATTTGTGGAAGTCACTGTACCAGTATAATTAGCTCGCGGCACATGTTGAACAGTCCCCGGATCATCGAGGACCGTGGTTCACCGTCGACGTGGTCTGTTTTTTTACTGTTCTGCGTCTCAATCTATCATCGTATCTCGTTGAGGAGACTTCAGCGTGGATCGCGTCGAACGCGTCACAGTAACGCGTCCCCATCGACCTCGTTAGTAGCAAAAGGCCTTTTAGCGAACGATTGACCGAATGGGATTTCGTGCCTTGCAACACGGCCATTGAGCGAACAGTGGAACCATAAGCGCGCGACACTATAACACGTCCTCCGGGAGAAGGAAGTTCGCATTAGTAGACCAACGACGCGGTCCACGTTACGATTCTCTCACCTTTTAACCTTGCCTTATCATTTGCACGGTGAACGGTCCGCCGAGGGGTTCTCTGCTAACTGTACTGCACTGTTCAATCATGCTTCTCATGCTCGGCAGTCATCAGGGATACAAGTTGTACGAAAAATGTTCGGCACGTGTTCCTTTCATCGACCATCGTCAACATTGAAGGATTAAAAACAACTCTAACGGATAGAGGACATTTCATACCCCTACTTACTATATTTATTTTTCTATCTGTTTACACACTCCTCCTTATTCCCGCTATTTCTTACCCTAGAATTTTACTAACTAAAACGCAAAAAATAAACAAAAAAAAAAAAGAAAAGTCGCAAAATCACTATTACTACCGCTTAGAGATTATCCTAAAATTACTCTAACTAACTAATCGCAAAACGCAAGAAATACTCGCAAAATCAAAAAGGTCGCGGGATAGATATCGTTTCTACCCGACGCGTTCTAACCGCTCTCCGCTTTTCCGGTCGGTCCGCCCGATTTTTCGAAGTTCGGATAACGGAGACTTCGGTTCTCCGACCTCGGACCCGGCCCGATCGACTCGTCCGCGTCGGCTTGAGTCACCTCTCGAATCTCGCCGCGATCCGACTAGCCTCGCCTACCCGGAAACCGGGATTCCCTTTTCCCCCCCCCCCCCCCCCGCCGTTCGATCAAAATTTGATCTGGTCGTCCTATCCGGGCGAAACTCGGCGCACGTACAGCCCTGGGGGAGTGCTGTCGAAAACCTATCTTGGTCGTTTCGCGAGACCCCCCTCCTTGTCGCTCTCGACCGCCGTATCTCGGTCCCCGACGGTCGGATCGCGTTTTCCAAGTGCTGGGAGGGAAGGCCTTTTCTCCGAGGGGGTGTTCCAAAATTCGAGCCTCTACGCCTACTTCGGGCGTAGAGTTCCTTTGAAAATTTTGCCCCCTAGTTTCCGAAAATCCGGTCTTTCATTTTCTAAAGGTAACAGCCCTACCATCGAATCGTCCTCGATATTCTCCGATTCCGAGGAATAAAAAGGATCGAGGGATCCAGAGCTGCTCCATCGTTCCATCGCGGAGCGTACAACTAACAGCCGCAGCACACCGGACCC
Organism: Lasioglossum malachurum; assembly: GCA_028455605.1. Lineage (NCBI taxonomy): Eukaryota > Metazoa > Arthropoda > Insecta > Hymenoptera > Halictidae > Lasioglossum > Lasioglossum malachurum. The sequence goes on along the minus strand of CM052311.1, from coordinate 26,523,193 downwards.
TGGTAGCTATTTCTGTGATCATAAATCGTTCCCCGACACTAGCATCTCGGCGACGGGTGTCCGTCACGCGTTTCGAATGGCTGCGATTCGGTAGGAGCGCCGGCAATTATGTTCGACAACGTGAACGAAACGAGTCGCGAGGACAATCGCAGGCACACACGTGCCCGGTGTCCGGATGCTTGTTGTGTGTCGATCGAGCACGCACATCATCAAACCGTGTCGCGTCGTTGCGTCTCTTCTGCTTCTGTGCGCCTACATGCTGTGCTGACGTGAACTTCCTCGGACAATTTCAGGCTTTAGACCGGTGCTAGACGATTCTCGTGCGGGGGAGGTCGACAGTCTATCTACCGGAAGAAAAATCCGATAAAGAGGTCTCCAGAAGTGTGTGTGTGTGTGTGTCCGCGACATTTTCCCACGTGTCATTGAACCGTTACGTTCGCACACGAGCACCACACAATCAACCACGACCTTTTACATCATGATTCATGCCCCGACACGTGGAAACTGTCGCGAGAAGCGCGGCCAAACGTTTTTAGCGCAGCTTCTCGGAAAGATTACTCGACTGTTTCGTAAAATTAATTTTTTTCGAGGAAATCCTTTGCGTTCAACCCTTACGTAGTCAATCAAAATGTATAGATTGTTTAAAATCTTTCTGTATTTAACAAGTTTGCGCAAATTCTCTTCTTATAAGACTGTAAATTAATATACATATTACAAAGCGAGTAAAGAATGGACGTTCAGAGAAATTTTGTAACATTTTTTAGAGGGGCATTAACAAATCGTTGAAAGAAATACAGTAAATGGGTATCCGGTTAACTACACAAGTGTTAATTTAGCTACAAATAACGGAACATTTGACTGCGGTTTTTGATGCGTTCGTAAGAAAAATGAGTCGCATATGAGTATCGCAATTTCATTTAAAGAAGAACTCGTTCACAAACGCGTCTCCAAATCGGGAGAGCGTTTTCCAGCAGAACAAAGGAAACTCGGACTTTTCTGCGGAGCGTGTAGAAAGATCGTGAAAAAAGGCTCTGCCCGCAAGAAACGAGCGTAACACGTGGAAACGTTCGCTCGGACTAATAGCGAAGCCTCGGAGCTCGTGTTTCCACGGTTCCTCGGCGAACAATGGTTGCCTTGTGCGCGTTTAATTTGCCCGCGAGAAAACGTCCGATCCCCGGACACGGAAAAACGTGAACCAGGGGAAAGAGGATAAGAAGGGAACACCGCACCGAGCAAAACCAGCCGAGGGAGCCTTCTCATACCTGGCAGCGAGAGACCAGCAGGCATAGCTAATACAATGCCAGCCACTGTGTGTATAACCAGTTCCAGGAGGGAGAACGCTGGCCGTTTTACCTGGCAGCCATCTGAGATCTCTCGAATCGAACGCCTGGAATTCCACGAAAAAAATCGCTGATTTGTGGAATTCTCGGTTGCATTCTTTCCAGCAAATTCTGCTCCTTTTACCGTAGAAAATTTCCTCCGCGTTTGAACTCGCGTCCATTTTTCTAGAAAATTTTTAAAAATTGTATTAGTTTAATTATTCGAAGAGATCGATTCTACAAATTGCTGCACAATGAAGCTCTGTGATGATTAAGACTGCGGATTTTTATGCGAAATAGAAGTTCTCTGGATCTGTGGCAATAGACAGGAAGCTTTTCGGTGGGTCGAAAATAATAAATGACTGCTCTTCCAGTCCAATGATGATAGCGTTCACCTTGAACGACATTCAGAATCGTCCTTGCATTCGGTAAAGGACGGGACCGTTCGTCTGCGTTCGTCCTGGGATTATAAATCAGGAGGCGGCAACGAGGAGGCAGATTCAAATGCAGGAAATTTGCATACATTCTTTTTTGCCCGGAGGTATCGGCGGCAGGGCGATTCGAGGAACGTTGGATGCGCTTTAATTGCGAGATTGAAATGTTTCACGGAAAACGGTCTTCCTGATCACGTGAGTTCTAGAGAATCCTGTGCTCTCCCGTTGCATACTGCATTTGCAGCTTTCTGCATACGGAACGGGTACGTCGACCTTTTCTGCAGAATTCTTTCTGAGTCTCTCAGCAAACTCCCTTGTATCCTCCGAGTGAAAGAACATTATTAGTATCGGGCATTTCAAGCTTTTATCGGTCCTATTTCTGCTAGGAGAAAATGCATAATTTAGAAATGATGGACGTGCATAACGTACAAATAATAGACGTGCCTGCTGCATAAGTAATATTACAAATAATAGACGTGCATATCATGCAACCAATATACAAATAATATGGTTTTGAAAGATGATTACTTCAGACGAAGTGTACTTACATTATACAATGTGCATACAAATTATAGACATAGTGTGCAAACAATTATTATTAAAATCTGTACCTGTCTGATTCATCCACCAAAGTCTTCAATTAATACTCTAAAGTTGTAAGTCTAAACTCTGGGTTACTGAGAAAAACTATGCTCATTCTGCCGATCGATCGAATAATTCCCGCCCGAGAAGTCCAACAGTTGGTTGGTTTTCTATGGGACACGGAGACAGGAAGCAGATCGTTACACAGCGCATTTATCGAGCGTGTATGCATGATTAATGCCGAAAAGCGTGTAAAAGGAAGCTGTAAAAGTGAAGGAAACTTGGAAGAAAGAGAGAAAGAGAGACACGTGGTAGGGAAAAAGAACACACTTCCTGTTACGTGTGGGCCGATGTGTATCGCGCCACTTCCAGATGCTAGGTCTTTACATAACGCCGAATCGCTCTTATCTCTATTGACAACATAATTGCACTACAGCTGCTAGCGACGCGACATGGCGGCTTCTGATATGATAGTTTTACGTGATACATAGTTCCTTCCGTGTGAACGGTCCCTCGAGAGTCTGACACTTCTTTCGAGCCATTAAATCCAGCTTCTTTGGGGAAAGCTTTCTCTTTGAAAATTGCGAAAATAATCCTCGCCCGAGTTCCTCAATGACAAAGTGAAATCAACTGAATCAAAATTTAAAAAATGGCCCACATTTCCCAAGCGAAAAATCGCAAGAAACGCGATTGGGAGAAATGGGGAAGGGGTTTTCCATGTATGGGGGTTCGAGCACATGGTGTTTCGTAACCGCGTCAAGGTTCCACGGCAAAGGGGATCGCGCGATCGTCGGCCGATTTCGCGCGGACCGATTTCAATTCCGAAACCGCATTCCTCGATACTGTTGCTCGTCCAAGGACGTGGCTCGTGCAGCATCGCAAGCGCATTCTCGTTGCATTCTCGTTGCGACTCGCGTGTCTGGCGGGTATATACGTCGGGTACGCGTACACCTGGGTGGGAGAGACACCCATGGCAGAACCACCGATGCGATGGCTCTCGGGGAAACCAGTTTTTAAAACGTGACTCACGATTGTCCCGTATCATACGCGACACCCCGTAAAAATAGCCGGAGAACTCGTTCCCGGACGCTCCTCTCCGAACAACGTACGGTGGAAAAAACGAGCGCGATTTACATGCTGGAAAACTAGGCGCCTCTTTTTTCACGGAGTTTTTCTCGAATCAGACCGAGCGTAGCATTCCTTTTTTTTCCTTCAGCCACTCTGTTGACCTCGGAGGATGTCCTTGATCCGCGTGGCATCACCTTGGCGAACGTTTAAAGTCTATCAGACTGGTTTCGCAGCGGTGAAACGATGATAAGTTGGTCGGACGAAAGAGCGAGGGGCTGGAGGCTCGTTCGTTAGTCCCGCCTTGACAGTGGGCGGGGCTCGATCAAGCGAATCGGGCCCTTATTTACGTGTCCGGTCAATTTGTTGCGTCTGCAAAGTGGGGGATCATGTTTTAGATGAGGAAAGAATGAGTTTTGTTAGAGGAAGCTTTGTGTTTGACAGCGGGCGGGGATTGTAGAGTTTTGTGGGCGGGGCTACGTTGGTTAGTGGACGCCAATTAGACCCTTATTCGTTTGCTCAGCTAGTTAGCTACGAGTTCGTCGTGTTTACAAAGCAGGGGAATCAAAAATTAGAGAAGAACAGGCTCGGTTTTCTGCAAGATTGTTGTATGTGTGGAAGTGGGCGGGGTTATTAGCCGTTAATTAGAACGGAACTTCGTTTTCCTCTGCTATCACGGCCGATTGGAGAACACAAAACGTCAGTTTTGTTTACAACAATTTTGTTGCTTTTTCCGGTGGGCGTGGCCTCCAAACGGTGATGGGTGGAGCTTGTAGATACCAATTTGATCTCCATTTCTCTGCTAGGAAAAATATCGGTTTTATTAGAGGAAACCAGTTGAAGTTTTGCAATCGATTGGCTTCAGCAACCGCAACCCCAGCCTCTCCGTCCTGTTAACGACCGATGACTCACTATGGCGTCAAGTCGAATCGTGTTGTACATCGATGCTCGACGCTTCGAAGCTCGGGAAATTACAAATCGCGGTTCGAGAACGTGTCGAGAATCAACCGAGCAGGTCCTTGAGATCCAAAGTGTTTCGAGCGACGTTTGAACAATGGCGATTTCGAATCGCTGCTCGAGGAGACGTGGTCGTCGTCTATCCACTGCCAAGGACTTTTCGACGTGGATCGTTCGGTGCGTGGAATGCATTATCTACATACAATAAAAAGCATACCTTCTGTTTGCAATCACAGGCCTCGGAACAATCGCTCGCGAGTATTCTTAAGCAGAGATAATGTTAGCGTCTACGTTCCAGGAACGTCTCGACGATCTGCTCGCGGTTCTGTCGTTGCAGAGCCTTTCCGACACTCTTCTCACGCGCTATTGTTTCGATCAATTTGTCCTTAATCATCGTGAGAGCATGAGTACAATTATGGACAATTAGCATCTTTCCGGAAGCTGTTTAAATAATTCAAGCGCTGCCGTAAGACCGTAGTATCGTACTTTCTTATCAATAGGATTTATGCGTTTATGATACACATCGAACAAAGTTCCCCTCAGCAATAATTATAACGATATATCGGTACTATAAAAAGATGAATGTGGTCACTCTAGAACTACCACGTGACATCTGCAGTTTTCGATTTTTTACAGGCAGGATTTTCAATTTAAAAAAAAAAACGCACTAAAAAATGCACTAACAAGTATGAAATAATTTCCATTTAATTTATGTGAGAGAATACACATGAACTTAAATACGATACAATCTTTTCGGAAGCGGCGTAAAATTGAATATTTTCGACACTGGAAATTACGGAAATCCTTAAATTCTTCTACATGCTTTCACATATTAATGTATCTTCTCTTCCCACCTACTGATTTCCAAGTCCACCATATTTGTTATTTGCAATAAAAACCGCGAAGAATGAAAAAATGCAAAATTTGTTTTCAAGAGACCAATCGGGAGACATACCCTACAAAATGCAGAAGGTTTCGTCCTGATCCGTAAGGGATAAAAAATGCACAATTTTTTTTCACGGGACCACCCCGGGAAGATACTCTACAAGATGCAGAAGGTTTCGTTCCGATTGGTTCATCCATCTCGGATCTCAAGAAAAGCGAAAAAAAGGCACATATGGTACAGATCGAATTGAGTAACCTCCTCCTTTTTCGAAGTCGGTTAAAAATAGTTTCGCTGAGTCAGAGCAGCATGCTAAACCGGTGCGGCGTGCAGCGACCTCGCGTTTAATTACCCGAATAGCATAATGAGTTGTAATTGTGAGTCGGGCCAACTTCGCTCGTGTTTCATGTGACCAGCTACCAACGACAATGTACATACCATGAACCAACAGTCTCGATCGCTCAAACTTGATCTTAAAGAAAACTTTATCGCTCTAATCACTGGGAATGTTTCTTTTGCGACCAGCTATCATAAATCTCTTCGAAGTCTCAGATATGCACAGACAAGCGGCGAATGCAGAAAACAGGAAACAAGTTTTCGAGACAATCGACTTTGAAAGGTTTTCTCGTGTCTGCAAGTAGAAACGGTAAGCTACGAACAGCAGAAAGTTGTTTGCTCCTCGCGAACGATTACCTTGAAGAGGGAAACCCGCGGACAAGTGTTCTGTTATTGATTAATTTAATTTTCCTTGCGGTATCGCTTCGTGATTAGTAGCCTGCGGATCTTTATGCATTTACGGCTCTTGAAAATTTTCAAAAGGTGCTAGAATATAAAATTCGACAGAGTTTAGTACGATTTTTATTTATTTCAGATCTACAAAGGCTATTACCACTGACAATAACATTCTACACGATTCCACTTTCTTAAGATTTGCCTACAAATATTGAAAATTGCATAAACATCCGCAGTCTAGTGATTAGCTTCCTTTCGTAAGCATATCTGGTAGAATATTTTTCTGACAATTCCTTGATAACCAATAGCGGATCGTGACAGAACGCAGCGGGTGAAAAAACAAACATGATTGCGACACCGTGATTCGTTATCGCGTCGCGACAAATTCGACCGTTAATCGTAGCAAAATGATTGCTAAACTTCCTCCCGGCGTCATGGCAAATTTCACGCCGGTTTGCGAAACACCGGGATCCTGTTTCCCTACGATTGCGAATTCCGTTTCCAGCTTTATCGAATTGGCGAAATTGAAATGAATTTATTAAATTTTTATCTTATATTTCATTCGACAACGAATTTGGTAGATGAACGTTTTCTGCATCGATCGCCAGGCGGTTCTCTTTCAGCGTGACTTTTTCGGTTTTTGGGAAAGCGAACAATGAACACGCGTAACCCGAGCAATTAGCAGCACCGGTTCACTTCCTGTCACTCGCATCTTCACAAAGGAGGAAGGAGCTAGGCAACAATCGGAGGTGCAACGGGTATGCAAATGTTTCAACGCGACGTGGGGACAAGCGTGAGAACGAGCCCATCCAATTAATTTTTGATGTGGACGCAAAAATTTCTTTGTTGCACTGTAACTCAATTATATCAGAGATATCAAATATAGAACCGGAGTTCGCGTAGTCGCACTTGCGCATTATAACAATGACACTCCATTTACTTAATATTTTTTTGTATACATTCAACGAGAAACAAAAGTTTCAATAGAAATTAATCGTGTTGGCCAGGCCTGGTCTAGACTACGGATCTTTGTGCAATCATGGCTTTCGAAAATGTCCAAAAAAATACTAGGATATAAAATACGACAGAATTTAGTACGATTTTCATTTATTTCAGATGAAAATTTTGCAGTCTACTGATCACTTTCGCGAATAAATGGTCGAAAGTCTCGACTTTCCCGAGATTTCTACGGTACTTTCGGGACGATCATGCTCGAAACGGACGAAAAGCGCGGTGCAATTATCATCGTCTCGACGTCTCGACGGCTCCGTCAGCCGATTCGTCTGGAGCGTGGAGCGAAAATATTGTTTCGGTTGGAAACGACGACGGTTGTTACGTGCTGGGATAAAGTTGAACGAGGCTCGAACAAATTGTCGGCCGTTTGGGGCTGGGGACGGACAACGATCCGGAGAGCTCTGGACGTGTTTCACCGAGCCGGCTTTCGGTGTATGAAAATTTGCAGTGACGTCAAGCTTCGTGCATTCTCGAGTATATGTCGTATCGCCAATTATTGCTTTATCCGGTCGCGGCCCGTCACGAGCGCACAGTTTACCGAATGGCCATTCTGGGTGGAAAAAAGCACATGTCAGTTAAAGTCGTTTTTCAAGCCCTTCCGCATTACACTATGATATATTTTACGGTTTCAGTGATTTTCTTGTAGTACGTAATTTCCTAAGAAAGGAGAACATTTATACGTATTGTACACTCAGCCAGTACACTAGAAAAGTACATACTTTAAAACAGTATAACTTTTTTATAATTGTACCAAACGATCTGATTATTTATTATTGAAAAAGTTATGATGTTTCTAAGAGTGTCCGAATATCAGTGGGAGTCACTGTACCTAAAGGTCGCGACCTATAATTTTCAAACACCCAGTACAGCGTTGCTGAACACGTGTGTCCAAGTATCGATGCTCCACCGAAAGCTAAAAAAAGTTTCAACTTAGACCTTCACACAAAACTTGATTGTTCGAGAAGCAAAAGATAATTGTTTAGCCGGTTGGAAGAGGTGGCGGGTTAATGGGGAAACATTGGCATCGACGATCTCGAATTTATACTGATCTGGGCCACTGACTGACCGGTTGGCACAGGCACAACACGACCAGCCGCCGACCCTCTCCGTGAACGACGACGAGTATGCGATCCATAAATTGATTCGGATCGTCGCTCGGCTGCCGTTGAATAATCATCGCGATGGAAATTCGCGGCGCTCCGGCCACTTGCCGTCTAGTGTCTGCAATCGAAATAGCCTCGCCGACGTCCAAACAAATAAATTATTGCCGTCGGTTCAGCGTCTTTCTCTAATACGAACGGTGATTCGATCGCTGCTTTTAAACCCGTCGATCGATTCCCAAGTTATCTCGGCTATCGAACCTAAAATTACTCGGTTGATCCGCTCCGATGCAAACCTCGAGGCCTTTGAGGCGCTCGGGGAGTTTGTTGAATTGTTTATTTGCTCGGCGGCGAGATGAGTCGGTTGGGCTTGCCATAAGTTTGGAGGTAAAGCACGCGAGGTCTAGCCCTTTGGACTCGATGCACTTTTAATTCCGAAATCAAGACGTATCTTCCAACCTAGAAGATTTTTATTCCATGCAATCTCTTTTACACTACAGTGGGTGTACCTTCTACCGTCTCAAAAAAACAACTCAAGCTGTTGGGTCCAATTTGGAAAAAGTTATTAAAAGACACCTTTTCGTACACACGAATACTTTGTACACGCACTGTAATCCTTCTTACACTATGCACAAGAAATTGAACCTTTTTTCTCACGCGACATTTGAATTTTTAGCAATCTATAGAATACAGAAGAGATGAATGATCTTCGTTCGATTGTTTGCAGACCGTTACTATCAGTATGACGTGGACAACTCGAGAGGACACTCGTCGGCCGAGGATGGATCGATCGAGTTTTCCTTCGTGTCCGATAACGAGGAGCAAGAGCTCGAAAGGGAGCGTCGTGCTGCAGAAGACAGTCTGCTCGATACATCGAAAGCATTGCTCCACGAACGATACACGCCGACACCGGCCTCCACGTTGCAGCAGTCGACGTCCGAACAGCCGAAACCGCAGCCACAACCTCAACAACAATCGGAACAGCAACAGACGCAGCAACAGCCACCGCAGCAGCAACAACAGCAACCGGAAGTAGCTATCGATACTCGAAACACGCCGGCGAACGTGTCGTATTCGACGGACACCGGTGAATCGTCGACTGTTTCATCCGCTTCGACGACGTCCAAGAACAAACAGGATAATACGAACGTCATCACCCTTCGGCAATCCACTGCCAATGCTACTTTGGCGAGAGTGATACCGGTTAGTATCACGGATCCCTCTTCTAAATCTAAATACCACGTGTACACGTGTAGTAAACAAATCCGGATCTCGATCCGTGTAATTTTTAATGCGCGTGAAACGTTTTAAAGGGGTAGTCTCGTTTCCAGGATTGCAATGGTGCGGGATACGCGTTCTCATTTCTCAATAACGCAAAGATGAGGCTTGCGCATGTAGCTATTTTCATAAAACCCCATCTTTGCATTATCGAGAAATGAGAAGGCGCATCTCGCACCCTTGCAATCCTGGAAACGAGTCTACCCCTTTAATTTCTTACTACACAGTTCATGCGCCACGTGTACACGTGTATTTTGGGGGAAGTATGTAGAGTGTATAGTGGGAGGAGCTAAATTGTTGAAGCCTGAGGGAACCTTTGAAGTTACGTTTTTCTATATTAATTGGAATTTTCGATACAGGTCGTGTCAAACGGCAGGAGGGTGGTGCTCACGTCGAAGACTTGGACAAACGCGACGGAGAGAACACCGGAGGCAGGCAAAACCTCGGCGAAGGTTTCGACAGAGACAACGAGCGAGGCCGCGGACGACGATGACGAATCCGACACCAATATCGGGGACATATCGATTGAGAAATTCTCCGACCTGACGAACAAGACCCTGTTGCAGCACAACATTACGAAAATGGAGAACGACACGCACCAATATTATAACAGCAGCATGTTCAGCATCAACGAGGCCATGGGAAAAAAGTACTGGGTGGATATGGACAATCATCCGGATCTGAAGGTCAATAATCTGCTCAGCCAGAGCCATCGCCGAGCCACAGTAAGTTGTATTTATTAAGGAGGTCTGTCGCTTGTAAGGTTTCCCTTACAAAGGTTGTCACTCGTTGCCTTGGAGTGTCTGTGAATCTTAACCCTTAAAAGAACTTTATTTTCCATTATTTTTTATGGGACTTGGCGAACAGACTTAGATCGTAGGATTATTGTAACACAATATTTCGCTAATAAAAAACATAAATTCTAGAAAGAAATAAAAAAAAGAGAACATAATGTTACTAAACTTATTCTAAATAGTACAAAATTGGCTTTCCTTTTCCCTTAAGAAAACGAAATGACTCTCCGAACGACCTAATACAATTGACACGAAATGTGGACTAGTATTTCTACAGTAAACATTGACACTTAGACCACGTGTTTGTTTTTCTGTGCAGACGGTCAAGCTGAAGTTCGATTTCCCGTTCTACGGGCACAAAGTGCGCAATATTACCATCGCCACCGGCGGTTTCCTGTACACCGGCGAGTACGTTCACAGCTGGCTGGCCGCCACACAGTACATCGCCCCTTTGATGGCGAATTTCGACACACGTCTGTCGAACGACAGCTTCGTCAAGTACGCCGACAACGGTAAGTGTCCAACAATGACAATAGTCATCACTGGATCTTCGTGCAAAATAAACATTTTCTGCGTTAATCATAAGTAGACAGCGGATTGCATTGCTATCCCGCGTTTCACGTTCCACCTACTCAACTTTCGTCATAAATGCGTAAAATCCGCAGCCTAGTAATCACTGTATCGCGTTCGACGCAGGAAACCCCCATGCTCGGCACGATAAGTATAATCGACGACGTTCAATTGCAGGAACGGCGTTCACGGTTGAATGGGAGAAGGTGATTCTGCACGACAAACCGGATGCCGGTGCGTTCACCTTCCAGGTGACTCTGCATCAGAACGGCAACATCGTTTTCGTCTACTCGGTGATTCCTCTGATGGTGAAGATGATCGAGGACACGGCGCACCCCGTTAAAGTTGGCCTCAGCGACGCCTACATCATGGACAGAATAGTGTTCTGTAAGCATAACCGCACCCAGGACCAAAACCATTGCTGAGAGCCTGTTGCTTTTCCTCATCTCAGTAATGACTACTGAGTAATCATGAAACTGAGTATGATATGAAACTCAAAAATATATTTGACACGTATTTTTTTATGGCGGCCGACATTCATGTTAAGGGGCTGAAAATAGCTCTCAAAGTTGGGCTAAAAAATCGATTTTCTTTAATATCTCCCTAAGAGTATTAGGCCTAGACAAAAATTTAAAAATCCAATTTGTGCGTCTTTGAAGGCCTAGAGTTCTAGACCTAATACTCTCGGAGATATTCAAGAAAATCGATTTTTCACCCCAACTTTGAGAGCAATTTTCACCCCCTTAACATGAATGTCGGCCGCTATAAAAAAATACGTGTGAAATATTTTTTTGAGTTTTATATCATACCAGAATTTCATTAAAATCGGTGTGCTACGGTTGGGTAACTTCCCTTGTCAGTAATTCATTTGGGACATTGAACTGATCTATTTTGTCTGCAGTTGTTCGCAGAAAGACGATCTACGAGTACCATCGTGTGAACTTCAACCGCCAGGACATTCGAAACTGGACGGTGATCTACCTAAGCGCGTTGCCCACTTGTCTGGAGATAGACAACTGCAAGGACTGCTTGACGAAGCTGAACGACTTCGACTGTAAATGGTGCACGTTGCTGAACCAATGTAGCACGGGGACGTTCAGGTCGCGGCAGGATTGGTTGTCGAAGGGTTGCGAGGTCAAGAAGATCAAGGATGTCGACTTTTGTCCGCTTCGAACCACCGCGTACAAAGAACCCGACGAAGATTTTAACCACGTTGTGCACATGCAATCTGAAGAGACCGTAACTGTCCATGAGATGGCCTTGCATAGCATCAAGTCGAGTAAGTTGCTTCTAGATTCCCGTTCGATCGGGTAGATATCCGGGGAATTCTCTGTAATGCTTCTATTTCAAACGAAATACAGTTAAAGCTCGACCCAGCAACATGAACATGGGAGTCTCTGGAATCATTGGAATCCTGATGGTGGTCGGTCTAGTCGTAGGTTTAGTCGGCTGGGGTGCATACGCTTATCGCAATCCTCACAGTGCGTCTGGGCAAATGTTAATCAGGGTAAGAATCTATCCCGGTCATCACCGTGTAAAAGCACCAATACTTGACCAGTTCAGAAAAATTTTCTGCGTGAATAATAGTAAATGTTTCGTGGATTGCTTGTCCTTAATTAATATGAGAAAGTATATTAATCTATCACGCCTTTTTCGAAAGATTATTACGTCCAGAAACATTATTTTTCACGTTTTCCTGAAAATCGGTCAACTACTGATACGAGGTGAATTACTGGTGCCTTTACCCTACCGCGGATTTTTATCAGAGACTCGATTAACACCGAATTGTTATGTTCCTTTGTTATGCAGTACCGACCAAGCCAGTGGAGTTGGCGAAGGGGTGAGGCACGTTACACGGCTGCAACGATTCACATGTGATCGGACGTTGCACTTGAAACGCAGTCAACAGTTAGTACAGAACTGTCGGACCAAATTTCCTACTAAATGTAAAACTGTACCAGGTTTTATACGCACGAGACCATTTGTCCGCAATGACGCGACCGTCGCGCCCGTTGATTGCCATAACAGAACGCGTGAGATCCGTTTCCATCGACGTTAATCAGAACAAGTATACTCAGCTTGTCGCACTGTTCCCCGAATCGATGGCAATTGAACCCGTTAGCGCGGCGAAGTTCTAGAACAGAAAAACGAAAAACAAAAAGATTTTCTCGAACGGACTCGAATTACGAAACCGTTCGTCCGAAAAAAAAGAAAACTAAAGTCACATTCGGCGTTTCATTGTTCTTAACGTTGCGCTAAACTCGTCCATCCTGATTATTTTTGATGACGGTGAGATATGACCACTCGAACTCTTTTTAATTTTAGAGAATTCGCGAGGCGACCGTGTCTATATAGTCCTGAATCGATTACTCTTTTATTTTCGAACCTCTCGCAGAGGGACCACTAGTTCTGTGTATGCAAAAATCTTATTCGCTCTAATCGAATTACAGTCTTCCCTCGCATAGTGTTACTGCCTCGGAGGTATGGAGGCTCAGAAAGCGTAAAAGTACGTTCTTTGATGTTAACCGAACGTAGAAAAAGACAGCGGGTTTGGTCTCGTTTGAATCGGAAAAATTGTACCAATCCGTTGGTAAAGGTTTCGTAATAGTATTAGTATGGCGGATAAAAAAATGTAACACTATCCGTAGAGACGAAAGTAACACTATGCGAGGGAAGACTGTACACCCCGATTTTGTTCGGTTGATCGTAATAAAGAAAGCATTTCACACAAAATTGACCTCGCACGATGTGTTCAAAATACCGTCCTCGAATTAGCGATAATGTGAGCGAACCCTGTCAACGAATCCGGTGACCAAAATCATTGCACAGATAACACGTGCGTTTACGAGAGTCGCGTGAGCCAAGCAAGCAGTCATGGTACGTTTACCATCGGTGATATACTAGCAAAGAACATAATACTATAACACATGATACGTATAAAATAAGGGAAACTCGCGTCGCTCGGAAAGTAGGATACAAACTATCCAGGAATGGCAAACGTGACTTTAACATGTATTAAGTAGGGACACGATTATAAATAAGTACCGATTAAGAACGAATCCGAAGCGATTCACTCTCCGGAAACAATTTCGAAATGCATCACGAGAAGAAAGCGAAGAACAATCGAGAAGGACGAGGTGTTGGAACACGAAAAGAGAACGGGGAGAACATTGAATTGCTGTGGATACTTGCGCCTAACGGGAAGAGTGTATAGATCATTTTGTTTCGAGAACAAAATTAATCAGGTTGCACGGTTTATCGTACAGCGATCCGTAACTATGTAAAGAAGCGTGAAAACGAGCTCGGAACATTCTCTGTCGTGTAGAGGTTGGCCCGTGAAAATACCAAACTGATCTCCGCAACACATACTTTCTCGTAAGATTTTATTTCCCTGAGGTGTTTCAAACGAGCGAACGATAAAACTTGAAACAAAACAACAAAGTAGAGAGAAAAATGACGAAAAGGAGACCGGTATTATTTTTTTGTTGACTTCACGGAAACGTTCCCACGACGTTTTCCCGTGTTGGTAGTGAACCGTTTTTAGCGTCGTCGAGAAACGGGCGAGAGAGTTGTTACTCCTTCGGACCCGGGTATCGAGAGCGTTTATGTGATTCTAGTATCATGTGGTATATCTTGTTATTGTTTAAGAATTCTTTTTTATCGTTACAAGAACCGCAGTAATTGTTTATACATATATGAGGTATAAATACATTATACATATATAATAAAACACCGTGACATGAGAGAGCAATGTGTTAAAGAAATCAACAAATCGAGTTGATGAGAAATCATCGAACAAACAAGTTCCGATCTAGCCTGTCGAAGCTACAGTTCGTTCGATACACGCGAACGAACAAAATTCTGGATAACACGCGATTTATAGAAGAAATTTTCATTGTTCGCAACACATTCCAAAATAATGCGATTCCAACGAATATTATGTTATATATGGGGTATCTATCGCGACACGTGTTTCTGAACTGTAGCTTCAATTTATATACATTTTAAGCAAATTTATAAATATATATATAAATAATTACATATATATATACAGATATATTTTACGACAAATTTTTCGAAATACGAGCACCTTAAATCGTAATATGCATGAGGAAAGGCAAAACAATGGAAAACTCATATGTATCGATAACATTAGATCACCAGTGTATATAGTAGTGTGCATTAAAGCAATATAATTTTTATGTAATTGTAAGTATAATTAATGTCTTGAAAAAAAAAACAAAAAAGGTGCCTTCGATCGACTTTTTTGATCCGTTTATCGGCGATAGACTATATATTGGGTAAATAATTTTCTACTGGAATATCCGAGAGAAACTTTCAATTGTATAAAAACCACGAAATTGTAAGCGATAGGAGAAGATCTTCTGTTTTTACTGTAAACAGCGACGATTACAGAGATTAGACGATCCTTAGAGTTAATGTGTATTTGTGTGGCAGCGAATTTTTATATTTGTAACGGTGTAGAATCGAATGATTTTTTTCTTTTTCTAACCATATTGAACAAACATCGTCTCCGTACCATGAAATTATTTAGGGAGAAGGAAACAATTATAAACATCATGATTAATTTTTCTTACATAATTGTGTACGATTTTAACTCATAGTTTGTGATAATAAATATTACAATTATTACAATACAAGTCGATTTGATTTCCATTGTTTATTTCAGCCACAGATTACTACACATGCGCGCGCAAATATGTTTTTATTCAATTTTGCTTTATTTAATTTCATCCTTCAAATTTAAATTTGTCATGCTTCCATACAGAAGAATTTAAAAAACATGTTATACAAAATGAAGGATACCCAACAAATATTAAGTAATTATACGGAAGGTATAAATTTATATTTTATAACTTGAACCAATAAAATGTCCCAATATTTTCGTGACATAAAATTTTGCATTTTTTAGATTCTCCTCTTATACTAACGCAATTATTGATAAGAAACAAGCCGTGTTTTAGGAATACAATAGTTTATACTGTATTTTAACATAATTTGACTCAGTTATTTTGTGAAAATTATATTGTGTCCCAATATTTTCGTGAATGTATATACAGTATATGTATGTGGTAGTATATATATGTATGCTCACTGCTGCTCACCGGCTCAACCTCAACCTCAACCAACCTCAACTGACCTCAACCTCAACTGTGTCTCTCCAGATACAAAATGGCAGCCCTCACAAAAGCCATACATATCTCGAAAAATGTAAATAATGTAAGAAAGTTATTCGCAAATTTATCTTGCAATTCAGTCAGCAACTCAATTGCTCCTGCGATACACATTCGAAGGTCCGTTGCATACTTTTACGTTATTATTTTAATTACCAAATGGAGTGCTTACAGGCAACAACTTTTACCGCATATTTGTTTATTCATCGATTGACACACACGCAAAGTTGGTCTCACGAAATCTATTAACGTTCTCCTAAAACTAGCTGCCGTTTTTAACCGTAATTTACATTTTATCAATGTTATATTCGCGAGAAAAGTTTAACTTTCTAACCTAACCTTAAAATACTCTTCAAGACTCAATGTTTACGTTGCACAGAGTAAAATGATTTCAAACATTTTAGGATACCTATCTTCCAATACACATTTATTCATACCACATCCAAGAAAAATGATTTGATGGAATTTTTCGATGACGAGAAAAATTGGGGAAAGTCTAAAATACAAGTGGGACGTTCGTGGAAGAAAGAAGAATTAAGGTTGAAGAGCAATGAGGATTTACATAAATTATGGTGAGTAATTTGAAAACACAATGACAGATATCATACAATTACATGTGCGTTTAAACTGTTTAGGTTCGTGTTATTGAAAGAACGAAATATGCTGTTTACTATGGAAGAGGCCTATAAGATAAAGTATGAGTACTTCCCTAATCCCGAGAGGATTGACAAGGTCGAAGAAAGTATGTCTAATTTAGAGTCTGTGGTCCGTGAGAGAAATAGGGCGTACCATTTGCTCGAAACTGGAGAAACTGGAGAAAGACCAGGCAAACTGGTGTACAATCCCATAGGTATAATATGTTGTCTATGTACAGGGTGGTCGTCCAGCTAAATGTCTTCTTTATTTGCAATGACTAAACCACGGATAACTCTGCGTCACTTTATGATGGAAATGAATATCGTATCTATATATTGTGTATAGACAGCAGATTTTATACATTTGTAACAAACATGAATAGGTGTAATTTGACACAGTGAAAAAATTAGAAGAATTTAAAGCACTGTTATATTATTTTCGACCTATTAAACATATTAAGAAAGAAATTATAATTCTAGTTCACCCCAATTGACTTCAAATCAGGTAGAAAATTATTATTTTGCATAAAGATCCATTGTCTAGTTATGTATTTATTAATAGACTGCAGATCTTTATGCACTTATATGGCTTATAAAAATTGTCAAAAAATGCTGGAATATTAAATTCAACAGAATTTAGTACAATGTTTATTTATTCTGAATCTACAAATGCTATATTATCAGTGAAAATAGAATTTTATTTGGTACCACTTTCTTCAAATTCGTCTACAAAAATTGAAAATTGCACAAACATCCGCAGTCTAGTTATTAATATGTCTATATGCATTGCAATGCCAACTAGAATACGCAAAGAAAAGAATTATACATTTACAAGTATAAGAATATCAATGTCCTTGAAAACTCCAGAAAAAATTACATTTGCAAAGCATTCAAAACAAATGTTATTATCATAAAAAATAAAGGAGATATTTAGGTGGCCTTGGGTGGATATTTAAATATACCACCCTGTATATTTGCGAAACATGGAACTTTCATTTCAAAACGGATTCATCTTCACAGGTCTTCGATACTATTACCGTTTGAGACAGTACCCTATGCCAAAGTTTGCCAATAGAAAATGGAATGAAACGCACAAATTCGGTTATAGAGGATTTGCCGTGCAGAAATTCTTGCGACTCTACAGGGAGAAAATTTGGAATCAGAAACGTAAATTGCGCAAGTTCGTATCGCACAGTATTTTATCGTTCAACTTGAGTAGTCTGGTTTATCTAAAGATAATATTGAAAATTTGTTTAAATTGCAGTCTTCAAACGAGACGTGTGGCTGTTCTAATGCGAATGTTCCCCAACATGGATATAGAGGCCGCGAAAGAAGAGTATCCGTTAGCAAATATAGAGAAAGCGAAAAAAACAAAACGCTCTGTTGGTCATTACGCGCCCAAGTGAAATGCATTTCTTTTAGCAGTGTGATTAAAATAAGCATTTACAATATAAGCGAAATATTTCTTCTAATGTATAAAATGTCCTGTACAGATCGTAGCGTATTATACTCTTATTACAATGATACATGCTCCAAACAAATATTTGATTCTGTATTTCGTCTACGTCTCCTCGAGCCACCACTGTTGATTTTTTAATTACAAGAAAAATAAGAATTGCAGAGGTCATTGTTTTTCTTTTTTATTTAAAATGTAACGAGAGATCAAATTCACTGACATTGTTTCAGCAGAACAGGAGAGAAAAGAACAATCTCTTCACTTTTTATTCTGTCGACTAGTCGTAATTTTATTTTTATTCGTTTTGTTGCAACTTTGAAGGTCGAGTACGGCGGTGTTGAACGTTGTGCAAAAATTCCATGACCAGAATATTTAAGAAATATATGCTTACGCGCAGCATTGTAGAAAGTATAACGTTTGAATTTCATTTTTTTGTTTAGGACGCGCTAAGAACTAATACAGGAATTCCTTTCCTCGTCGTGTAACAAGCTACACGAACTCCGTGTCGGGATTACATAAATTAGAGAGTCTTTAGGTAATTCAACATCGTTTAAATGCTTTATCACAATCATTTACGACTTACGCGAAACGATGCGTACAGAGTGTTACAGTTTTATTCACAGTGATTTACAAACTGCATCGAATCGCGTAGTACTGGTAACGCAAAAGGTACGACCTTACAAAAAGAGAGCATACGAATCCATTAGAATGGTAATAATTAGTTCGATCGTTCAACGAAATCTCTTTGGTGCACGAAATCGCGATGTTTTTTTCCGTTTAAAAAACGTCAAAAAAATTGATATCCAAGGAGAATTACGAAATTTCATTTGCCTCTAACAATCCTCAATATACTTACTTCCGACGATATTTTCGATTCCAACGGCGTACAAAGAAATAAAGTATAGAATTGTCGAATATTCGATATACCAAGTTATTAAATAAAAGCACCTTAAGGTCGATATGATATAATTATATCTCGCGATTAAATGGTTCTTCCGTATCTGTACACTTGAAAACGAACTAATATACGCGGTATACCTATATATATATTATTATTATTCTAACTAAGGACTTAGAAATGTTAAAGCGACAGAGCACGCGCGCATAGAAAGAGATTAAAAATAAAGTTGGAAAGCTGCATCGTAATAATTACTATCCTCATCGTTATCGATATTACTGTAAGGAATGTTAACTATAACGTCATACGATTACTTCGAAAGCAATTTTATAGAATATCCTTTTTTTCTTGCCAAAGCTGCTCTACACCTTACTGCCATTTTGTTAATATTTCTCTCCATCGGAATAAATCACTCGATACCAATAGTGCATCCACGGACGCGGATTAGTTCTTACAGTAAACGTGAATATTATAGACATTCATATAACTGTTACAATCGATCATACTCTCGCTCACCGTTATATATTACAATCCTGCGTCAGAGATAGATCATCAAGGTGATTTACGTTATTAAAAAGATATTGCACCCTTTCATTGAATTAGCACATCGATATTTATGTACCGCTAAATAATATCCTATAGTCGTACGATGTCGAGCGTCCATTACTCCTTAGAGGAACATGATCGTCGATCTCGAGAGCAATTATATATTTTATGCGTCGACGCTTTAGTTGATGTCAGCCGTTCTTAATATATCTGTCTCTCATCGTATCTATATGTATACCGATGGTATTCACGTAACTGGAGCGCCAACATTTATGTTTCATCTGTTTCTATTACTGAATACGACGATGCCATTAACTATTGCGCATTAATACACCTTAACAATATTTAATCGATCTCCGAAGGTAGCAAATGTCGCCATGCAAGCTCTAGCTCTTTACCAGCGTCCGAGCAACGTCGGTGAAGCTTGTCTTCCGGTGGAAGTGTCGCCATAGGAAATTCCCCCTGAAAGATAGTGATCATGGTGAAACATTTTCTACATTACAAGAGGTGAGCATTATTTGGCGAAACAAATATTTCAAATACTATTTCATATTTTAAAATAGCATTTGAAATAAGATGTATGTACAATTAAAATAAAATATTTCTATTTGAACAATCTGAACCACAAAATAAAATATTTCTACTTTAACAATCTGAACCACAAAATAAAATATTTCTACTTCAACAATCTGAAACACGAAATCAAATATTTTACTTTTTGCGTCGTTGCAATACTCTGAGAAACCACATTTAAAATAAAATACTATTTTCAAAAATTACTGCATCAAATAAAATATTTTATTTTTGAAGTTGTATGTGCTATATATATATATATATATTTAATATTTAACATACTATTTTACCCAGCTCTGATTACAAGGCAGATATCATAACTGACATTTACACGTTGTTATCCAGGAAATGACAACGTACCTGACGCGCTTTAGCCCACAGCGTCTCCAAAATTTCTCTGAAGGTGCACAATTCCGTGTAGTTCGTGAAGTATATCACCCAGTCGCCGCTGTTCTCGTGAACTTCTCGGCACGAGAATTCCTTTACAAATAAAATTTACGTCAGAACTGAAATCTGTGCTCGAAGAGTCCAGCAAGATGAAAGCTCCCGTAAAGAATCTTGTTTAATAAGACTGTATATACAAAATGTGTATGAAACAAAATATGTACAAAATATTGCGTAAGAACGACTGTCCACTTACTGCCACAGAAGATATAGGTACACAGTAATTTTAAACAACTTCTTCATCGCGTTATATGGGAGTCTACTTTGCCGGGCTACTTACCAGTATGCACCAAGATTGTTGCGTCACAGGTACTCTGAAGGCCGTCAGGTCTTTGACAGAGGCACAAGAAAGCGTTTGCCCGTGTTGCTTACCGGGAAACACTTCTTTCATGGCGACTAAGTGTTTCGTGGTAGTGATAAGGCTACACGGCAACGGTTCACGTTTCTCAGACGCGTCAAACAGTCCCGACGCGCTTTGAACGAAACTCTGGAGCCATTCGGAAGCAACGTACTCGTCTGGAGCGGCGAATTGGAAGGCTTTGTTCGGTTTCAAAAGGATTTCGAAGGTGTGCGGTCGATGGGAGTTCGGGATCCTCCTGCATCCTTGACAAAGACCGCCCTTCAATGGAATCGCTCGTTTCGGAAGCCGTTGATTCGCATCCGTGAACATGTAAACGACACCGCCCTTCAAGACGAAGTAACCAGCTTCCCAGGGATTTGTCGGAGCGTTCGGATGTAACTGTTGATAAGTGTGCGGTCTGTACATGAGGTCACCCTCTTTTGTCGGTCCACAGGGTGTACTGGGAGGCGACATGTACTCGTCCTCCATGTAAATCAGATTGTAATGCTCGATCTTCTCGTCCTGAAATGTTCAGTCGCTGCGTGATCATCTCGGAAAATTATTACTAGACTGCGCATCTTTATGCAAAATAAAAATTATCTTCGTCTACTCAGTTTTCCTATAAATACATAAAGATCCGCAGTGTAATTATTACTACAGTATAGTATTCTCTCCGTAACTGGGACCCGTTAAAATTTGTATCGCTACCACTAAGACTCTGCAGACCCAAAGTTTTCAAGGTTACAAAAAGAATACTGTACATCTATTTCGTTACACGCACTGGATGCACAGCAGTGTCGCTGAGTATCGACTGTCTCAAAGTATGCATGTCCTCGTAGCTGAGTTCCTTCACTGCTGGAAGTCGAGGCTTCGTCGGAGATCTCCTCATCGCCATTTCCAGGTAAGCGATCAGTTCTGTCGTGGTCTCCGAACTTCCGGTGGAGAAAAGATACTGCATCTCGTAATCCGCGTTCGACAACAATATCGTTTGTGCATTTGGTCCGATCTGAAACATTAATTTACCTATGAAAAATATGAAACTCCTAAGATGCAACTGGACTGCAGATCTCTATGCAATCATGGCTTTCAAAAATTTTCAAATAATGCCAGGACATAAAATATGACATTCTATTTTATTCCACTTTCTTAAAATTCGATTACAAAAATTAAAAATCGCATAGACATGCGCAGTCTAGGCTAGGGCTGTTACTTTTCATCGAAGATCGAAGATTTTGAAGCTTCGCAGTGTGGTACTTGCAATTTCCGTACACCACATCAGCTTCGAATTTCGGAGCTTTGATTTCAGAAACTTCGAAGGTGATGAGAATCGGAGTTTCGAAGCTTCGAACTTCGAAATTTTGCTGCTAAGTTATATTCGATACAATTACAGACACTCCTACATTTTGAAAAAAATACGCCACCACAGCTAAAAGATTGATTAAGTTACAACTTCATACGATTCGAAGACTTCGAAACTTCGTACACTTCGAAGTTCCCTTCGTTCCTTCGAATCTTCAAAGAGTCGAAGCTTCGGAAAAGTAACAGGCCTAGTCTAGGCGTAACACAATCCGAGCGGAGACCTACCATAATCACGTCTAACTCGTTATACGGAATAACGAATTGATTGCTGTAAGTGTGGTCCGGTTTCGTGCCAGTCAGATACAATGTTTTATCGGTGAGCAGAGCGATCATCGGTTTACTGTCGCCGTTCGTCATGTATGAGCTGCGGATCTTGTACACTTTGTACAGCTCTTCCGTCTTGTCCCTGTAAATGTGTTTCTTAAATAGCTCCCGCATCTTCAGGCTGATTTTCTCCCAGCTGAACTGTTGCTTTGCCGCGGCCACGTTCTCCTGTATCTCTCGATCGAGATTATCATTGAAATCTTTAAAGGAGTCGTTGCTGGTCTTCACGCCTTTCACGTAGAGCGGGTTCGACTTTGAGGACTTCTTGTTCCTCTTGATCTCGAACTTCCTCTCCGTGATGGACTTGAGGAATCTGTTCAGCAACGAGGTTTTCGAGGGCGCCTGTCTCAACGGTGGCGGTGCTAATTTATTACTACTCTCTCCTGTCAAAATCGAGGTCATGTTACGCTTTTTCAACGGCGAGGCTAAGTGCCTGCTATTCCTACGCTCGTCTAGATCGGACATAGCGATACTATCTACATTGGACCAGTCGCTGGAACTGGACTGCTTCGTCGAGCTCGAACAATAAGGCATCTGGACCTTCGTCGGAGGGTCTTCAACTATGTTCCCGTACGCTTTCTCCACTATGTACGCTTCCTGCGCCTCGTTGTCCCCCAACTCGATCTCCATTTTCGGCAGTAACGACTTTCCTGGGTCCTCTTGTCCTTCCGGCACGCCCCGCTCCGAAATTGATAAACCGCAAGCGCATTTACATTGACTCTGGCACGACGATTCCGCGCACGTCTGTGGCAACGCTTTCTTCTCGCTGTCGCTGTCGAAAACGCTCGACGACGAGGAGTATGAATAATAATCGGAATGGGCGTTCCTGGTGCTCGCTGTTTTTTGAACATAAGGCGAATCGCCGTGACCGCACCAGCTGTATCTTCCTTTCTGCGCGGTCTTCTTCTGGACCGAGTTAGGCGTCAAGAAACTCATCGAGAAATCGGCGTAGTTCTCGTCGTCGTCCAGCTTCATCGTCTTCAAGATATCCTCGTGGAAGCTGACGCGCTTTTTACTCTCGCCACGTTTCTTCTTGCGTTGTCTCCGCTGTACCAAAGCCTCCGAACTGGAAGATGATAGGATACTAGCGTCCGTCATATTGATCGTGTTCAGAATGCCGTACGGTGCTTCCATGTTCTCGCAATCGGAGATGGTCATGCTAAGCTCCAACAGGTTCGTGTCATTGTTGATCACGTATGAGTTTCGCGGATCGACGCTACGTTTGAAGCTGTAACTACCGTCGCTGTAGTACGTGCTTCTTTTGTTCAACTCCTTCACACCATTGTCCAGTTTATTGTTCGGTTTGTCTAGCTTGGACTCGTCTAGGCTCTTGCTATAAAAATCATAATCTTTCAATGTTTCCAAGCTGGAACAATTAAGCTCATTGTCATCGAGTTTCCTAGTTAAGTTCTGGTTCGCTATGTCGCTTTTCGTCACCGTCGTCGGTTGAAACTTAGAGACCATCCCAGGCGACTGCGTAGGCGTCTTTCCGTCCTCGCTCGAGTCGCTCGGACTGAAGTTCTTGTTATCCTCCAGACAACCGTTCATCATCGCCTTGTACCTGTTGTTCCTGTACTTCGGAAGCTCTTCTAGATTATAGTCTTCCTGAAAACGTCAAGAAACGTGGTCACTTCTAACAGATATATCCAAACATTTTAACGAAAGGGTTCAAGATGAATTTCAGAAATTACTTCTTTATAACTGCTGGCATCGGTCTCGTTAGCGAGATCCATGTCGCTATCGAAAGCAACTCCACTGTCGCCGGGAGACGCTAAGCTCGAAGATACACTGGACGATCTAAGGTGTAACGATAAAATCGTTCCAGAAGGTATTACGCTCATAGGCCTCTGGGGCATGTAATTGCAAGTGTCCAGGAAAGTTACATCCTACATAGAAAATAATCATTAATCTTAACGAGAACTACAAAACACAAAACGACTTGGACTCCCCGAAGCGAAGATACGAGGACCAAGAATTTTCCATGAACAAATAAAGAAAGTGATATTAGAGGAATGAATGAAAAATAGGTGTACTCGAGCGATAACTTATTGCCCCTTAAATCCGTATAAACAGATTGCACCGAACATGCAGCGTTCGCTAAGTGACAGACGTTATTTATTATTGCGATAATTGTAACCAGGGGGTGATACTGATATCACCGCCAGGGAAATCGAGAAACAACTACGAAAAAACAAACGAACAGAATGTGCCGACGACCACACGTCGATATCGTCTTCTGGCTTCTATCGTGACACGAAAAATGAATTAACGCGATGCTCTAAAGCATAGAAATCTGATAAAATCTTTGTAGAAATTTGTTGTAGAATAGGTTTTATGCTACATACCAGTTGCAATGTGAAGGATACATTCTCTAGACCTGCAAGAAGATTAACTAGCTGGTTGGTCTTATCGGCATCCCGAACAAGTGCATGTGGGAAGTACTGCTTTTTCAATGTTTTCGTATCTCGTAATAAACAGGCTAAGTAACTTTCAAAGCTGCCTTCGCTAAGTGTGTGGTAAAGCCATGCTCGACCTATAAGACACAGAACCTTTAGCGATCGATTCGGAAGTATGTCAAAACGATACGCTAGAACATGCTCAGAGAAATTTGCTACTTCTCTCGTTGACTACACAAACCTTTGCCGATGGAAGTTAATACACCTTGGAGAGCGTGTATTACAACGACAGTGTCTTGATGGCTAAGTTCACGAGCAGTTCCCCAATATCCATGACGTTCTATACGTAGTCCGTGACGCAGAGCTCGGTCTAGCCAATAAACCAACCAGGAATCCCCATCCAAGACTACTGTTCTATATATACTCTGCGCATATACCTATTCGGGACAAAACAAAATTACTTTCAATCGTCATAAGAACTAGTAGACTTCACCAACTAAATTTTAGCCCTTTGTGGTCCATGCCAATCTTAGTACATGATTATTAAACAGCAGATTTTATGCATCTATGATAAACACGAGTACATGTAATTTAAAACAGTAGAAATATTAGAAGAATTAACAAATGCCATTATATAATTTTCAACCGGTTAAACATATTAAGAAAGAAAATAAACTTCTATTTCACTCCAGTTTGTTCCAAATCAGATAGAAAGTTTTTATTTTGCATAAAGAACCGCTGTCTAGTGACTATAGTGGAGCGGTAAGGTGAGCGTGGCATTCATTTATTGGGTTGGAACGAAAGTTCATAGCGTTTGTAAATTAAAATTGAAAGCTAAAATTCAGATATTTATTCATAGATTTATTCAATAACATATTTTCCATTTTGTTCTATTACTTTTTGCCATTTTTGAGATAACTTCTTGTGTTATTGAATAAGCATATGAATAAATACCTTAATTTTATCTTTGATTCTTAATTTGAAAACACTACGAACCTTCTTCCCAACCTGATACATTGGTTTGATTTTACTGCGACGTTCACCTGGTTGCAATCCTAGATCTTCACTGCTCCACTATATCCGTACCCTTACAGTTTCGTTCCAGCTGGTCTACGCAGATACAGTTAGAAATGTAACAATGTCGAGTCATGCTGGACGTAGGACCGCAAAGAGTTAACATACTAGAAATATATGATATTCCTTATAGTTTCCTAAATGCCATGTTGTTCAACACAGTCTTACCAAAAGATTCCATATCTTTAAGGCAAAGTAACATCGCAGGCAGCTCGCTATTAACTACCATTTATCCTGGTCGCGCAAGCGTCCCTAGGTCGATTACTAGTCAGATGACCCAAAATTAATAGCAGCCATTGTATGGCAACAGCTGTTTAATCTGGCGTACCTTTTTTCAAGAGCAAACTTCTTATTATTATTATCTCGTCCCTATCGAGAATCCTTGGATGGTTGAATAATATCTGTGCTTCGAATGCATCGATGCGAAAAGATCAGAACAGAAACTTCAACAGAGATAAATAAAAGAAGAATGAACAGATCCAAGAATAATACAAAAAAAACATAAGACATCGAAACTAACGCGGAAAGTGCATCGTAAACAAAGACTAACGCAAAAAGGGAGGATCTCGCGCACTTCGATGAGATTGCGAAAATACTGTTCCGACGGTCGATCTCGATAGCGAGAAAAAGCGCAGCAGTGGCGAAATGTCATAAAACGGATTCATCGATCCGCATGGATCCCGAACGGTGCAACACGAGACGTGTTACGGCCGTGTGACAGGTGCAGACACAGACAGGTATAGTGGCACAGCTGCATCGCAGCCGAAAACCGCGACGCAGGTCGAACCAGGGAGAACCAGAGATCGCGATGACGTTCGGCGCACATGTATGCTTTCAAAAACACGAGAGAGACAATAGAACGCGTCGGGCAGTGTTGCACCAGCACACCGATGTACCCGTGTCACCCGTGTGCAGCTTCGATTTCAGCTGTTCCGTCGTACACATCCGTTTCTCTAACGTGCCGCACCGGAATTACTCCGGAATTATACAAAAATTGCCTAAATCCAAAAAAGTACATTTTACAGCAGGCGAAAACAACGATTTAGAGCGAAAATATTTTGCTTTACACGGAGATTTGTTCAAACTACGTTTGTATTCAGACACTAATTAAAGCAGTTGAGAAAAAAATACCCTATCAAACAGCAGAAATTGAAGCACCTAACAAGACGAAGCTGAAAACTCAATTTTCATAAAAAGTGAACTTACTTAGGCAGTTTTCATATGAGGCCGACGATATGCGATCGCGAT
The DNA here is from genome assembly GCA_028455605.1 of Lasioglossum malachurum. Classification (NCBI taxonomy): domain Eukaryota; kingdom Metazoa; phylum Arthropoda; class Insecta; order Hymenoptera; family Halictidae; genus Lasioglossum; species Lasioglossum malachurum. The sequence continues at coordinate 26,495,977 of CM052311.1, read as the reverse complement.
CGTACATTATCTTGAAACAAAACATTTTCTACGCGAATTGCAACAAACTGACGTAGAAATTGATTTTCTTTCTTTATGTTTATTAATATAACGTAAGTAACATTGTTACTAATGTTTTACAGTTTTAAATTACACCTACTCATTTTTGCCATAAATGCATCAAATCCGCTGGCTAATTACTGCATATCAGTCGATGTACACATTATTCTGCCGTACGGTCGCCGCATGTTAGAAAAACGGATGTGTGTAGCGGGCCTAAGTTCTCGCGAAACTCGTTCCGTTCTTTTCTTTCGCATCTATATAACGAGGAGAAAGAGGGAGACTATACAAGAGAGAGTGAGAGAGAGAGAATCTCGAAGTGAGTCAGAAAGAAGTTCCGAAAAAGATTTTTCGGCTAAGGAGGATTGGATCGTTCGATCGGTGGTTGCAGCTATCCGGAGATGCATATATAGTCGTGTGCGAATGTACGTGGTAGATGTATATAGATGACGTATGGCCTTGATACGTCGTCCCCGAGCCTGAACCAGACACTTACCAATTTGACAGCTTTCGTCAGTTCCTGCAGTATTCTTCCCTTGGACAGTACCTTGTCGGTACAAAGGTCCATGTCTTCCGGACTCGGCATCGCAGTCTCTCTCTAATCTTACATGATTTTTATTGCACGATAACACACGGATCTCTCTCTTTCAGGTGAATCTCAGACGAGAAACCGTTCGAAGACAAGAGAAAAGACCGAACGCGGCTCCGTCGCGACGTCGGTGGAGTCGCACTGGCACATTCGCCGGGTGTGCTCATTGATTTTAGTTACGCGCAGGCGGCGCGCCAATATCAAACTCCCCTTTTTAATCAGTCTCTTCCCCGTTTTTGCGCCGCTAATATTCCCTTTGTCACCCCTCTTGTTAAGTGGACAACTGCCTTCTTCTATCCGATAAGCAAACCGCTAAACAAACAACCTCCCGAATAATTCCGCTCGCGAAACACAATTAGTTTCAATAGTTTCTTGAAAAGCGTAAGAAATCAGAATTACTATGAAAGACTATTGCAAATTGCAGAAAAAGTATAGTATAGTAGTATAGGGATATTGACCTTATACGATTTATCCACCGCGTGGATCGCATGTTTCCTTTTCCTGCAATTTGCACTCACAATCAGTCTTTCACAGTAATTCTGATTTCTTACGCTTTTCAGAAGTTATCGAAATTGTGGTGGATATTGTGGTTCGCGTGCGAGATAAAGCGTTGCGAGCGGAATAATACGAGAAATTGTTTGTAAGTTTTATTTGTCGATTGTTGCATATAAATAAATAATAAATATCTATTTCTGCGGTAACAGAACTATTAACTAAATTTATTTGCCACATTCAGCAGCGGACGAATAAGTAGCATTTTCTACGAAAATACTGGAATAATTTAAAATAATTTTTTGTATAACTAATATTTTTTTTGCTGTTTTACTTTCTACATATAAATACTATATATATGTACATCGGGACATGTTCAGAAATAGAGACATTGACATCATTATATGTGAATTCTTAACTTCTTTTACATAATGTGTATATATATAAAGAGCGGTCATTATCGGATATTGGTTAATTGATCGAATAAATCGCAAGGAAGTTGTAGAAGTCCGCGGCTTCATTATTGCGCCATGTCCAGTCGCGGTTATGCACGGTTATGGAACCCAAGTTGAAAGGCGCGAGCCCAATCAATTCTTATAAGTACATACATATTTAGATCTTACGACGTGACACTGGTCAATTTGTAATGATCCTCGCCGATCATTTTTATTGAGATTGAGAGGTTATGTATATACGATTTTGCTGTCCCTACGTCTACGTCCCTAGTCCCTTTTATCGTTATAAACGATGCAATTGGATATTGGATGCAGTATAGTTCCGTGGCGCTCTATTTCCGGTATGATATGTATATGCGCAGCTATAGCTATTTATGTACAGCTATTTACGCAACGTGAAGAAAGTTTTACGAAATCGATGTCTGATTGAATAATAGGATATTAATTTTAAGGGGAATTGGTATGTCCTCGATACTACGGAATTTCATTATTATATATAGGATGAATCGAACGTGATCGTTTCTCATTGTATTGTGGCATGAGTCACTGTGTTACCAACCGGACAAATTATAAATCAGCTGTGCAGTCGTGAAACATTTTATTATATTATTTCACAACTCAACCAAAACTGCTGAATGATTTAGAGAAATCAATGACCCCATATTGTTTTCATATTACGAACGCTACTATTACAAGTATTGCTGATTAAATTGAATAAAACGTCACATAATTTGGTCACTGTAACTTACCTACCATACTCGACGGCACTGCTCAGCGAATTGGCAGATAACTGTAATGATTTATCGCGATGAAAATAGTATAAAACATTGTTCTGCAACGTGATAAAGACAGTGCAATTTTCATGGGTCAACACAATCTGTCGCGGAAGGTCAGATCTTCTCTGCTCTGCACGTATATATATATGTAATCTTTTGCTTACTCTTCTGGTGCCAATTTATGTTATTTTTATTTTTGACTCATACATATATATAAATATATTTACGATTTTCCTGAGGGACCAATAAGACAATGATATATTCTAGTAAGTTGCTGCTGAAAGTTGCTGCTATTTCGTTTATCGAGAAAATATGAACACTCCGAGGAATTTACATATATAATTGATTTATTCTGATATGGTATCCACTAGATACGTCACTGTTTTGGACGCGTATGCGTCAGAAATCTTGGCCAATATCTCAGGCTGACAATGAGATTATGAGATATTGGCAGATTTCTCGTGTATGCTTATTCAAAGAAGAAAGTAAATTGTTTCGATACAGGATACCCTATATATAATGGCTCCCAAAGGACGAAAATACCGTCGACAAAGGCAGTATTCTAATTTACCAGCGATTGATTTCTAGGACACTGATTTTCCTACTTCCAAAGAAAAGCATTATAATTCTTTATTTATAATACATAGGAATACCACTGGTTTCATTAATTCTTTTAATAATTTAAGACAGATATTAAATATATTTTATATTGTTGTGATTCAACTTTGAAAGATACCCTTTCCCTAATGATTATTTCCGTTGAACAGAACTGTTCTAGCAGACTGTATATATTTCATGCAATTGTAATCCTTGCGACGCGTCATGCTTGGTTCTGCACAGTTCTGCAATCGCGAATAATATCAAAATATGAAGTGTAAATACTCCTCTCGTTACATTTATTAAATATTATTACCTCTTATCACAATCTCATGATTCATCTCGTGTGTGGTAATCTCACGTTCTCCTTTTAAAATTTTCATGTCATTAGCAGTTGTGGCGGCAAACGAGTTGTTGCTTTAATTTTGTCGTTATCTGAACGAATAATATATTTTCAAGACACATTGCGTATTTCGTTTGTTCAATTTTATTTTCGTACGTAAAAATGTTATAACTTTTTATTTTATTGCTTTAACCATTTATATACTTTCTATTGTTGTTTATATTTGTTTGATGGTATTTGGAACACTTGCAGTTAAACCGCTACAATGTCAGAACCTGGAGCAAACGACGAAGAATTATATTTGTCAGATATTTTTGACGAAGTACAAAATGATACATTTAACTATGAACACTATGATCATTGTAAGAGATTCGCATATATCACAATCGTATATATATGTGTGCTTTTCTTTCAATGTATTATTTAATTATATTTTACTTCTCGAAGCAAGCCAGATATCTAATGACGAGGACGAACCAGAACCTTCAGAGGATACTCCAAGCTGGAAAGGCGTTAGCATGGATCAGATTCGTAGAGGTTTAGGAGTATACGGTTGTCAGGAACTCCCCTATATTTCTCCTTCTTCGTCTCATGTAGTGTTAGTAATGGTGAGACTTAAATAAGGATACAAGTACATTAAAGCTGCGACATCAGTAAAGAGAGTGTCGTCAGCGCAACACTTTCATTGTAGAAGTATACATTCTATTGGGTTGGCAAGAAAGTAATTTAGGTATTTTAAGGTGAAATATAAAACCCAATTTTTTTATTCAATCAATGACGTTTAATCAACACGATATTTTCCATTTTGTTTGATGATCTTTTGCCACCTTTCTAGTAGCTTCATAATTCTGTGCTCATAAAACTTCTGGTCCTTATCGGCAAGAAACTGAGCCAAGCGCGATTTCAGGTCATCGTCATTGGTGAATGTATTATCATTCAAAGAGTTTTGTAAACCACCAGAAAGATGGCAAAAGATCATCGTACAAAATGGAAAATATTTTATCGATTAAACTTCATTGGTTGAATAAAAAAATTGGGTTTTATTTCACTTTAAAATGCCAAAATTACTTTCTTGCCAGCCCAATATTTTGACGCTTTGCTCTCTTCTCCAGTATCGCAGCACCACTGCAATCGTACACGCAAAGCAGATTTAAGAGAAAATCTTTATCATACTTATAAGTATATTAGAATATATAGAGCACATTAAAATATATTCTAATCAGGAAATTTCACGAAACAGTTACCATTGCCCGCGCACGGGGTACCAAAGCCTTATCCTTCTCACAAAGCAGATGCTTGGTGTCAGAATTATGTGAGAATGCCACATTCGGACTTCAATATATATCCGGTAGATGAGGTATACACCAATATGTAATATTATTTACAATAATTATGAGTAATATAATATTCCTTCTGATATATCATCGTAGGGCGGACCCCGACGTTACCGCAAAAGATGGAAAATGATCCAAGAATCTCTGCTTCAAAGTTTTATGTCGTCGCAACAACTGGAGGCAGCAATACTTTCTTATAATCATATATACGCACAACGTTGGAATTTCTCAGCACTGCATCATTTCTTTTCAGAGGTGACAATCGAGTCTTTTCTTGTTCCAATTTTAATATATCAACTGTATATTCATTTTTTAACTACAGGCAGTCATCGAAGAAGAGATGAACATTTTTTTCGAGGTTTTATTACCAAAGATGATTCAATTAGCTCTGCAGCTTCCTGTTTTGCTACCAGGGGCTGTACCTCTCTTGAAACGTCATAACAACAGAACAGTCAGTCTTAGCCAATTACAAATAGCCTCTTTACTAGCCAATGCATTTTTCTGTACATTTCCGAAACGAAATTCGACGAGTCCGCAGTCTGAATACGGAACGTACCCATATATTAATTTTAATAGGTAAAGATTAAGAAATAATCATACATATATAGTTGCATAGATTCCTCTTTAATGTATAAATTTATTCAGGCTGTTCTCAGCGTATAGGAAGGATAAATTGAATAGATGTCCGTCGGTGATGGAAAAAATTAAATGCATATTTCATTACTTTAGGAGAGTAACGACAAAAGGTGGGTACATTTTGTATTTGTTCTCGAGCAAACGTTCTATAAGTAGCGAAACGGTGTATCAGCTTAATTTTATTCGAATGAAAAATCGAATTTGAACTTTACTATAATATCGTGATAGAGCAGCCCCGGAAGGTGTGGTAACGATACAAAGACGGTATATTCCGAAACCAGATTGTCCAAAATGGAACGAACGAGTAGAAAAATTGCCACTACTTCACATCACGAGCAAAGGAACGATAGAATCGGAAGGAGCTGGACTCTTGCAAGTGGACTTTGCCAACAAGTATTAAATGAATTAATTACAAGTTCTAAATGAATTATATAAAACACATATTTTAAAACTTGATATCACTTCAGATACGTAGGTGGCGGTGTTCTTGGCTTCGGATGCGTGCAAGAGGAAATCAGATTTGTAATCTGTCCCGAGTTGTTGGTAACCATGCTAGTTACGGAAGAATTAGACGAGACCGAGGCCCTAATTGTTTCCGGTGTCGAGAGATACAGTCACTGCAAGGGCTACAGTAACACCTTTAAATGGATGGGAGATTACATCGATGAAACACCAAGGGATAGCAGCGGAAGGCGAATGACAACTGTCGTTGCCATAGACGCTCTTTCTTTCAGGCAACCTCAGTCGCAATTCAATATCAGTAATATAAGGAGAGAACTTAACAAGGTTGCAAATTAAATGCTCAAACATAATTACAACGCTAGCTGCACCGTATCTAATAATATTATTCTGGACAGGCGTACGCGGGATTTGCTGGATGTGAAAACATGAGAAACAATTTGCCCGCAGTGGCGACCGGAAATTGGGGATGCGGTGCTTTTCGAGGAAATCCAAAATTGAAAGTCCTGTTGCAGATGATGGCCGCAGCGGTGGCAGGACGATCCGTTGTTTATTTCACTTTTGGCGACACAAATTTGCGAGATGACATAGCCAAGATGTATTCGACTCTTGTGAAGCTTGAGACGAGCATAGGTATCTCGACTCGAATCACCTTTCAATATATTTCGTACTTTTAATAATTTTAATTTATTTTCTTTCAGCCCAGATATTTTCTTTACTGTTAGAGTACCAGGAGTTTGCGATATCTCGGAAAACGGATTTGTACAGATTTTTGTATAGCAGAATTGAAAACGAGCCCACGACGCAACACCCGAATTGTCAAACGAATAGGAACTTTGCGGCGAAGGAACACAGTTTCAAGAGAAGCAAAAGCGTTAGCATAGACGACAGGAAGTGTACTTATACGGACTTTAAGGGTTCAGAAACGGAGGAGGAGCAAATACAGAAATGGTTGATGGGTTGCGAAGAAGGTACGAGCGAGAGTAAAACGGAAAGCATAATCGAGAAGCGTGCGCAAGCTGGGGCAGAAGAAGAACGAAGTCAAGGCAGTGATAGTACAGGGAAAAAGGAAGAACATCCTCAAGATAGGAGCTGTTCTGAGAAGAAGAGGAAACCGTCTTTATGGAAAATTTTAGAAGACACGACGCAAGCTAGAACGACTCAAGAGAATCGACTATCCGCTCTGGAACTGTTAGATACAAAACCGGAATTGATTTCTCATCAGACAAACGACTATTGCGGTGCATCAACGAAAGTTGAGAGCGAACAGATGGCAATATCGCCTAAAACGCACAGTACCAGCGAGTCTAAAATCTCGAGCGAAACTTCTACAGCAACACCTCCTAGGCGAGATTTCCTGTGCAAAAAGCCGGGACAACGAAAAATCTCCGACTTTTTCCAACGAACGTCTTGAACATTGTAGAACCGTATAAACGGAACAGATTACTTGAAACTTTTCTTTGTAAGACATACTTTGTACAGAGCGCAGTATTGAAGAACAATTAAGCAACTGTAAATAACTGTTTCGTTTCGAGAAATCGGAATTGTACAACTGTTTAATGAAATTCCAAACGCGGATGTATGAAATAATAAACTATACCACTCTGATTTACAGAATTTTCAGAATGTTTTATTAAAGCAGATCTGCGAGTCAAGCGAAGAAATTTCTTTCTTCAATCATTTCAATAAGTTGAACCCAATACATTGAAGCTTCGAAATTATTTTAATCTGTCTACTGCTTTAAATCCCACCTAATCATTTCTATCAAAAATGGGTGAGTGAAATACATAGCAATTATTTCGCATAACGTAAATAAATATTTTATGCATTTATGACAAAAATGAGTAGATGTAATTTAAAATAGTAAAAACATCGTAAGAATTTAAAAATACTGTCATGTTATTTTCAATTTATAAAACGTATGAAGAAAGAAAATAAATTTCTATTTCGTTCCAGTTTGTAGCAAATCTGGTAAAAAATTTTTATTTTGTATAAAGATCCATCTAAATAATTATGATTGACCATGAAACATTCGATAAAACCGCGATTGCGTTCTAGTTGAATGAAGAGCATGACGGTTTCTGTTTCGATCGCTAATTATTAGTCGCATTAAATATTGCTCAGCACGGTCGAGCTTGATTGAAAGTTCAATTCAAAAGCCGAATAGATCCGCGATTATTGGCGGTCACGTGACGGTTATCGACGTATCGTGTCAGCCGTGGACCGAAGAAATCGGTCGAACACACGAAGATGGCTGCTGCCACTGAATTATTAAATACTCTCGCCGAAACAGCGATTTTCCGAAAGAAAATGTAGAATTGTCCGGGTTGTGACGCGTTTCAGGTAATAATCAATCTGTTCTCAGTGAGTTTAGTTAATGTCCGCAAGTCGTTCTTGCCCGGTGTTGTTCGCGCTGATCCGTGGGCGGTCACGAACAGAGTCGTTCCCAACGTCAGTTTGCTCCAGCTTTGACATTTTGACAGCCGACGGACGTAAATATTGAGCGGAGCCATCGTCGAAACGAGAGTGTCACCGACAGACGCGAGAATTCTCGTGTGGCACGAACACGAACCGATTGATCCGGTCCGTGTCCGATCAGTTAAAAGAACCTGGCATTCTCGATTCGTCTCTTTCTCGCAGCACTACGTGCCATTTTCACATGTTACACGTTCTCGCTCGATATGCGTTAACATCTCGAGTCTCTAGTGACAGCACAGGGTCGTTTACCGCCTCTCGCAGCGTTCTCCTTCCTCGACGAAGGAATCTGCTACACGGCGGCGTATTCCGATCGTTTCTCCGCTGTACACCTGTGGCAACATACATTTCCGTTTTTCTCCACCTGTACACCATTCCGATGCGTTTCCCCGCGAATTATTCGCTCCTCTCGTTGTTTACAACTCGCTCTCCCCGTACAGAACCCGTGCGATATTATTGAACCAGCAAAATTCGTCGTGTTACCTCGCACGCGTATGTTTATGTAATTTGTAATGACGGGAACGATTCGCTGTGACATCGCGTATTCTGTCATGAGTTACACGGTCGGAAAACATTTCTCGAATACTACCTAAACGGGTATCTCGAGTCGTCGATCTTTAACGAACGTTCGTTAATCTCGCCAGTGCATTGAAAATGTAGATTCGCTTTGTGAAAAGAGTAAAATGTAACCGTTGTAATCTATGCACTATCCATCGTAACATGGATAACGTAAGTTCCGAACGTATCAACACCATATGTTACCCTTAACCAAGTTCTAGGACTGGTTCGTAGATGTTGAAAGGTAATCTGTATCGTTGGTTCTCTCTTTTAGCAAATTCTAAGTATGAACATAATGCGTAAATTACGGGGGGGTCCAAGCGTCGGAGGCATGAGTTCCAGCAGCACAGGTGGTTTGGACGATTGCGTGGGGACCACCAATCCCCAGCATACTGCTCTCGGTCTCATGCATCTCAAGAAACTCTTCTCCGAGTACACGCACCCAGCGCATCCCCTCTCGGATGTCGAACGGGACGACAAGCTGTACAATATGTTGCCATTGTTTTGCAAAGTAAGCTTTTATGATAGAATAATTTGGTATTGTATTTTATGGTAAGCACGCAAACATTGATTGTCCCAGAAGTTAGTTGTCAAATGATCGAATAAACTCGATTGACTTACAGGTATTTGGATCTAGTCCTGCGGGAGACATGAGCGAAAAGTTCTGGGACATCTTGGCGTTCACGCAGCAAGTGTCCAGATTAATGGTTTCCGAAATCAGGAGGCGAGCCAGCAATCAGAGTACAGAGACGGCGAGTTGTGCCATTGTAAAGTTTTTAGAAATCGAAAATAGCGAAGAGTCGAGTAACGGTTGGATGTTGTTGTCTGCGTTGAATCTGCTCGCAGCTGGCGATACGTCTCTGATACAGGTACCGGCGTCACCTATTCGTGTATTTTGTTTTTGGATATTTACTTACCGATGTAATATATCTTATCAGGCGATGACTACTGCTTCTGTTCCCTCGACGCTGGTGAAATGCCTATATTTATTTTTTGATTTACCGGAAATGATAGACGACGAAGCCGATCTTACAGATGCAAACAGCGATTTCACTCCAAAGCACCGTAGAATACTATTACAAAAAATATTCGTGCAAGTAAATACTGTAACATTTCTTTCCGACAATGTAAACTTTTTTAACTTTTTATCAGAGATATAAACCGGTTCTAATTTATAGTTATTGGTGAGATTATGCAGTCATCCTTATCCAGCGGAAGAGCTAGCTCGCAAAGACGATCTGACCTTATTATTCTCAGCAATAACCAGCTGGTGTCCTCACTATAACGTGATGTGGCGCAAAAGCGCGGCGGAGGTATTGATGACTTTATCTCGACACGGACTTACCCAGAATGTAGTGAGTTATATCCACAGTAAGTATTAATCGGTATCATTCGTTGAATAATTCGTTCGATATTTTGCTCACCGATATCGCTTCTTTTCCTTTTACAGAAAAAGGATGTATAGCACTTTGTGTTGATAATATGCAACGCGTACCTGAGCTGGCACCATTGGAAGTAGTAGAAATGTTTGTCACAGTATTTTGTTTTTTAAAAGACTCCAGCGAAGTCTCGCAGACTCTTCTCGATGATTTCCGTGCTTGTCAAGGATATATCTTTTTATCAGAATTTCTATTGAAGTGAGATATCTCGTTTGTTAATTTAAAATTAAAATATCGCTTGGTGTATTTGACGAGCGTGTATTTTTTACAGACACGCCCCATCGAGATTAGAGCAGGACAGTAGAGCGGAAGCGCAAGATGCTATCCGAAATTTGGTCCTCATGTTGGCGTCTTTAACCATGTGCGGGCATACTGAATTGAAGCCTAGTCAAGCCAGTATGGGATCTTTGTTTCAAATGCTTGGTTTCACCTTACCTCAACCTAGTAATCGAGGTATCACCTTCGCAAGCGTAAAAACAATCGATGTATCCTCGATTTATGCTTCACTAAATCAATTTCATTTTTGATCGTAGGTGGAAGCGTTCGAAATATTCAGGCGTTCCAAGTATTACAATCAGTCTTCGTGAAATCGAACTCATCCTTATTATGTTGTACAATTCTCGACGCAATATCTAGCGTGTATCACAGCGACAATGCCAATTATTTTATACTCGAGGGTCAGAACACGCTGTCCCAATTCGCGGAAAAGATTCACTTGAAAAACCGGGAGATACAGGAAAAGTTCTTTCAGCTGCTGGAATTTATAGTATTTCAACTTAATTTCGTGCCTTGTAAGGAACTTATATCTTTATCTATACTACTCAAAACAAATAATTCGACTAGCTGCAGTATCTTGTGCATGGAAACACTTCTTAATATACTCAGGTAATGTGGCACGGTACCTCTCGAACGAGATACGCGAATCGACCCAACGAATTCCCGCCGATTCAACCTCGTTTGTTCTTTCAGACATAATAATATATTTAAGGACGTGTACCGAGAAGTAGGTATGTTAGAAGTGTTCGTTACGTGTCTTCACCGTTATGCCGCTTTGCTTAAGGACAAACAAGCAGCGTACGATCAAGGTTTAGGTACGTGCAACATTCTCTTCTTTTTTCATCGAGTAAGATTCGTGTCGTGAATAATATTTTTCTCGTAGAATACAAAATATGCCCAGAGGATGAACGATTGGGTGCCTTAGTAATGGAAGCCTTGACGACATTATTAGCAGGCAATGTTCAGAATGCTACTGTCTTCAGGGAATGTGGTGGTGCACGCTGTGCTCACAATCTTGTACCCTACATGGACTGTCGGTACCAAGCACTTGGCATTGTTAGGGAATTGATACTTAGCGCAGGGGGGGACGATGATATGGCCACGTTGTTAGGTGTTATGCATTCGGCACCTTCTAACGCCTTGATTTTGAAGACACACATACTGAAAGTTAGTATCTCAATTTTAATATTAACACGTTCACACATTTCAATATTAACATGTTCCATGCCGAGCCGTTTTTGCTCGAGAATGAAACAAACTTATGTGCATTATCTACACAGCACTGTTTATAATGCCTCCTTTTTTTCGTGGAAACATATATATTCTACAGTCTTAAACTAGTTATAAAATATGTTTTTAGCACACACACACACATTAAATAAATATTGTAGCGTTCACCACCAGTGGTACACATGAATGGAATAATTTCGTATGTACCATCGGTGGTACACGCGGCACGGAACGTGTTAACCCCTTACCGTATCATTTTCTTTACAGTTACAGTGATTAAAACGTCTTTATCCCGAAAAATGTCGTAGAAAAGGAAAGAAAATTTATATTTTTTACATGACTATATTTATTTTAATGCTTAATTATTGTTTACAAACGAACCAAATTTTAACTCAGTTAAAAAGAAAGGCGTAACATTCATTTTTGTTAGACTTTGTTCAAAATCTTCATGACGAGTGTGGCTCGTTAAAATACCGCAAGGGATTAAAGAATCGTTCTATGTAAGAATCATTCTGTACTATTGCAGTCGCTGTTGGCGTGCTTACGGGAATCTCACCGAACCAGGACCGTTTTCCGCAAAGTGGGAGGTTTCGTCTATGTGATGTCCGTTTTGGTGTCCCTGGAGGGTCAATTAGGCACGCAAAGGGTCGAGAGCGCTGAGCCCTGCAACGACGTAGTAAAAAGAACACCGCAGGAAGAGGCGCAACTGTTAACGCTGCTGCACGTTGTCTTTCACACGATAAGCACAGCCATGAGGTTCGAGCCGGCGAACGCGAAATTTTTTCATCACGAGGCAACTATCTTTTAACTATTTCACCCTTTGCACTCTGAGCTGTTTTATCTCGAAAATTAAACACTTGTTCCGACTTAGAATAATTCCATTCTATATGATTTTTTTTATTTGATGGATATGAAATTGATATAATACCTCGTACAATACTTAAATGTTCAGTAATTGATTAGATACTTATGGCAATAATGGTATAGCAATTTTTAGTGGCGAATAGTATTGCTAACAAGCTCACCGACTCAATCATCGTTCGACAGATATGCCAGTCGAGTTTGTGCGACACTTTGCGGCTCCTCGGATGCTTCTCCACACAAACGAAGCTTATGGAAATCGACCTGATACCGACTACGAATTATCATAATATGTTGTTAACGCTGTTCACCGGCAGCGTGTTGGAACCCGTGTTCCCGGACGCTATGCCGAAGACATTAGCATACGCGTGTTTATTGTTACGGCTTCTGTACGACGTAGCACTGGACTCATTCGATAAGCCGAATTTGGCAGGTTTGGGCATGAGGTCACCGAGTCACAAGCAAAACAGCGTCGAGGTAATTCATCATTTGGAAATGTGACACGGTTCCATTCGACGAATTGAAAATAATATGTGCTATATTTTTCCAGCAACAAAAATCGTTCGATTCCCCCGGGAGCGGAAAGAGAAGCATCATAAACTCGTTAAACTTAAGTCCCCCTACTCCAGAGCCAATAGTAGTTCATCCCGGTATAGTTGTCGGGATGTTGCACTTGCTTCCATCGATCTCGGAGCTGTCGAATGCTCAGATGGCTTTAGCTCTGCAATTATACGTGGCCGAGATCATTAAAAGTCTAGTACGCTCGGAGAGGAATCAACAGATTATGTGCGATGCCGGAATGGCCGGCGAATTGCTATCCGTCGGCAGAATTGCTTTGCAGGATGAGACGCATCCTTTGCATCAACCGCTACAATATATCATAGAGAGATTAGCTGCACAGTCTTTAGAGCCACGTGATTTGAGGTATGGAAAGAATCGGATTTATCGATTTAACACTGTATTAATTTTACATTACTTTATAAAAATGACGAACGTGTCTATCCAATTTGATGAACAATTCCTCATGGATGCATCTTCATAATCTCAATGATCGTAAATGAAAAATCTTAGAACACGTCCCGTTTATAATGCATAAATTATTTAAAACCTTTTGTATTTAACGTATTTGCACAGCTTCTCATTTTAAGACCATACATTAACATGTGCAAATATAAAATGAACCATGTGCAACACGTTCCGTAGTTTATTGTACATGTTACTTTTGCCTCCAGAGAGTTCCTGCGATTAGGTGATCCGCTGTGTTGCATCTCGCTCGACGATATCGAACCGAATAAACCTAGAGGCGGTCCTGTACCGCTGACGCGTATCAAGACTCTGGTATCTATGACAACGCCAAAGGATTTTCGAGCACATGGTTCATGCACTCTGCCACCTTTCGTAGAGCTCGACATGAGCGCAGAGGGATTTGCATGTTTGTATTTACCCAGCGTTGCACCGCAGAGTACAACCCCACCTACGGTGGTGGCTGCCGATAGCAGTGTTCTCGGGGGTATTGGTTCAGGTAAATACCTGTAGTTTGTCCAACGAGACGAGGAGGATAGCGAAGTATGTAGCTCTCCTTATCTTCCTTTTTCTCACCCGAACGCACAGTGGTCTCGAATCAGGATTGAGTAGTTCAGTAATTAATTCAGATCAAGTAATCGTTTTGAAAGTTGAAAAGAAATATCTTCGGGGATTGACAGCGGATTTGATGCTTTCATAACAAAAATGAGTAGGTGCAATTTAAAAGAGTAAAAACATCGTAAGAATTTAAAAATACTGTCATGTTATTTTCAATCTATAAAACGTATGAAGAAAGAAAATAAATTTCCATTTCACTCTAGTTTATTGCAAATCAGGTAGAAAATGTTTATTTTGCATAAATATCCGCTGTTTAATAATAATATCAGCATGGTTCGACCAGAAATAGTTGGATTGTTCTTATACATAATAAATGCTATCTATATTCAAACACCGTTTGTGTGTGCCCTCGAAATAATTCCGTTCAATTCTAAGACGATGTTGCGGACCACTGTGGGACGCGACTATTGTATCAGTTAGTGGGGGAGTCGAATGACTAGAAGTAAGATGATACAGCAGCGGTGGGGAAAACGTTCGACAGTCCTGCCCTACGGTACAGTTGCGTACCATAATTCTTTATTGTCAATGTAATTGAACTAAAGTGCCTGGACGTTTTCAGGCGACAGACTATTTCCCCCGCAAACCGGGCTCACGTACAGTACTTGGATATGCGTTGATAAATTCAGCGATCCTAGAACCGATCCTCATTGCGTGCGATTATTGACGTTAGTGCGCACTCCGCAATCAGCGAGAGATCTGATTTGTCTGACTGCAGTCCTCAGCGCCAGAGATAAAGCTATTATCGTATCGACGCAAGAGACGCCGATGTCGCAAAGTAAGTTTCAGAAATAACAATTCTGACATAATCAAATTTTGCATGAAAATCCGTCTACAGATAAGTCAGACACGTAGATAATTAAAATTGTATTGTTGTCCGCACAGATGTAGGCGAATGGGAACCAGAAGGCACCGGCGAGTGCGGAGCAAGAGTTTGGTGCCCTGATTTGCTGCACGAGGGACAGTGGCATCACATAGCTATAGTGTTGAACCGTGCTGTATTAAAAAACTCGAGTTTCTCGTTGTATCTGGACGGCCAACATATTCACAGCCAAAAGCTACATTATATCACGCAAGTTCCTGGAGGTGGTGTAGCCAATTTGACTGTAGCATCGCCGGTTTACGGGTACATAGGTACACCGCCTTGTTGGCGACGATATTCCAGACTAGCTTGGAAACAAGGTCCGTGTCACCTGGTCGAAGAGGTGTTCAACTCGCAAAGCATAGCGACGTTGTTTAAATTAGGACCGCACTATATGGGCAGCTTACAGGCTCCCCAATTATCAGGTAGTCAATCATTTTATCGAGCTTGTAGAATTAAGATTAGACATCCATGAAGATAAATACTGTGATATAAATGACTTTTCCATTGCAGTGCAAGAACCACTGATGTCTCTCGTCGCGGAAGAGAAAGTTGTGTTTGGGTTGAACGCAAAAGCGATGTCTCAGTTAACGTTAGCTAAAATTAGGAAAGTCTACAGCCGGGCTGATAATAAATCGATCGCTAAACAGGTATGATATCTATCGGTAATGTACGCGTGTTCTCATTTAGGAAATCTTTGTGTATCGATTGAACTGTTTTCTGATAGCTTGGGATGTCTTCGCACGAGAATGCTACACCTATTAGGGTCCTCCATAATTCTGCGGGCCACCTCAGTGGTCCAGCAAGAGCACTAGGAGGTGTAGTCGTCGGCTACCTTGGTGTTCGAGTTTTCAGTCCTCGACCAGTGGCCACGATGATCGACAATGTGGGCGGCTGTTCAGTGCTGTTAGGTGATTGAAGATTTGTTTGATCCATCTAGGTGTACGCAGCCTCCTAAGAGTAATACTAATTAATCATCCACGCCAACAGGTTTAATAGCTATGGCTCAAGATGTAGAGTCCCTGTACGCTGCCGTTAAAGCGCTAGTATGCGTTGTAAGATCAAATCAAGCAGCCCAGCAGGAAATGGATCGTCGAAGAGGCTACCAAACATTGGCGATGCTGCTCCGAAGAAAATGTCCCCTTCTGAACAGTCATATTTTACACTTAACGTTCAGTCTTGTCGGCACGGTTGACAGCGGCAGGGAGACCAGCGCGATTCCAAATGTTACAGCATTCCAAGATCTTCTTTGCGATCTACAAGTACGATTTTTGTCTAGAATTCGACGAAATTTAATTTCAAAGATTTCTTAAACGATTTTGAACGTTTAGGTGTGGCACGAAGCACCAGGAGAACTGTTAAGATCACTCCTGGAACATCTGTACGAATTAATAGCAGAGTCGAGCGAGAAGAGGACGAATTTGCGTTTGATGAGAGACCTGCAGTTGGTGCACAAGTTATTGCATATCTTGAGCGACGTGAAACAAAGCAGCACGCGACAGATTCTGCTCGCATTGCTCAGTATTCTGTTGAGTCAGCCGAGACAAGCTGATTTGCTCTGGTAATTTTGATGCACTTGTAAATTGTGTTATTCATAGACAAACGCGTTAAAATATCAATTTCCGCAGGTTCGGTCAATTTATAGTAGCCACGTTGCCCCAAAGTTCGGAGAAACATTTGATTCTTCGAGAGAGCGAAGGTAATAAGGAAGGGGAGGGAGAGCACATACTCCTGCGGAATCGTTGCTTGCAGCTTTTACATTCTTTGTTGTTTAATGGACCCAAAGTGAATGTAAAGTAAGTATTAGAGACTCGGTTCGAAAGAAATTCTAAATTGCATGAAAAATTTGTTTGCAGTATGTGCGAAGAATTGTCTAAAGTGCTGGGCCTGGATTGGATATTACTGTTCCTTCAATCTGGTCTCCATAGTACAACTGTGATATGGGGGTTGCGAATATTGGTAGCAGTCTGTTCGGTGCTACCGATATTGCAGAAATTCAAAGAAGGAACCAGCAACGGTGGCTGGCTGCGTCACACGGACCATAATAAAATGGCACTCGCACTTGGTACGCTTGCTGGAATCGTAAAGTTTTCATTCGTAGTAGATTAATCACTGGGCTAAGGATTTTGTGCGTTTATGATAGAAATTAATTCATGCTTCCCACAATCAATGCAAAACATTTTTATTTTGCATAAAGATCCGCTGTCTACTAATCATTTTCTGTATCGTCAATCCTGTCTCAGGTTGTCATCAGCAAATGTCGGGTGGCGAGACTAAGCCATCCACCCTTCACGTACCAGGTTTTCAGCATTTAGGATGGCTACTGCCACAGCACGTGGACCTCGTTCCAGAATTATATTTCCTCTTTATCGCTCTCATGATGGGTCAGCCTGTAAAATTATTGCCCACCGATTCAAAAGTGATTTTGAAGGTTCTATATTCTCGAATAACACATTTTTATTTTATCAGCGCTTGAACTGTAAACGTAACAAGCTTTTGTATTTTACAGCTTGACTTGGATAACGTGTGGAATTTCTTGTTCGGTGTGCCAGCGAACCACACGCTATCTTCCTTCGCAAGTAGAATTAATCTGTGCCCTGAAGCCGTGGTCACTCTGCTGGCCATGGTGCGAACAATGCTTAACAACTACTCGATGAAGTGGGTATTTTATTAATTGATTCTACAGATAGTTCATTTCACTGGTCTCACAATAATTCTTGCTTTGCAGTCCTGAATCTCTGCCTGACTGGTTAAGCGACTATCCAGTGACAATAATACAGTTCCTGTTCTTCCTCTATCACAACTTCACAGACTTCATGCAAGTGTTCATGTCTGCAGAAGTGTTGGGCGCGTTGGCTGGCACTTTGTTCCCAAAGCCTGCCAGTTCTAGCCAGGATAGCAGTGGGGCTAGCACTCCAGCAGACGAGGTAAAGTTCGCTGACCGCTATCGATTGGCAACTCTGAGTTTGTGTTATTAAATTTCTTCGTATTTAATATAGGTTTTGACGTAACGTTGTTGTTGTAGCAAGAACCGGTGCTGGTGAGATCTCCATCGAGGGACGTCGGTCTGACAAATCACCCGGCGAAGAAATTCGTCATGGACTTTCTCAGAGTCATCGTGGTAGACTCTCTTTCTCTGCCAGTTACTGCAAAGTCTCCACCAGCCATCGATTTAGTGTTGGAAGCATGGCCAGAGCATGCGTCCACTGGCCAACAGACGCGCTACCAAACAGAAGTCTTGTCTATACTGATGGAACATCTGTTGGCTGCGGATGTACTAATCGGAGAGCAAGCTGCATTACCTGTAGTTCCCGGAGGCTCTGTCAACAACATTACCAACAATGTGTGCTACGTCGCCGCCAGAATAGTCGACAAACTATGGCAAGGTGAATCCTACTGATTTTATATAAATTTCCTCAGAATACAAATCATACAACTGTGTGCGTAGCAAATTGGGGGACAGGTGCATTTTACGTACAAAATGGTACTTATTCGTATGTTTCTGAATAAAATATTTATGATTCCTATCTTCGACGTAGGTGCTCTGACAAAAGATCCACACGAGGTGTTCGACTTCATCGTGAAATTGATCGGACAAGCCAAGAGGCGTCCCGGTGTCGTCAGCATGGAAGGTCTGCATCATTGTCTGAACAGGACTATTCTATTCTTGTTGTCTCGATCGACAGACTCGATCGCTGATCAAATGGCTGTGATGGAGGCGTTGCACAAACTCACGACTCATAGGTAAGGCAGCTGTTCGAGAACACGTTGCTTGTTAACTGTTAACACGTTCACTACCACCGTCACAGATATGTGACATCCACAATCTCACAGTTTACTTAAAAAACGAAAAAATGGTAGCGAACGTGTCAAGTCGCATGAAGTACTAACTATAATGATATTCGCACAGACTGTTAGTTTTCGGCGCTGGTAATCACGAGTTAGAGTTCATTGGTTGCTTGACCTACTGCCTCTTACAACTGACGGCCGACGTAAAGATCATGCTAGACACAAATTTTAAGACCACGTGGCATCTAAATCCGCAAGTGGAGGCAAGCGACGATAGACTAACGTCGCATCAGGGGCATAACTTGATGGCCGTCGCTGCGATGAGAGTCTGGGAAGAGTTATACGTATGTAAGAAACCCGCCATAGAAGAAGTTTTTAAAATAACACTTCCAGCGCCTGTAGGACACGAGCGTGTGCCGGAACTGGCCCTGATAAGGGACCAGTTGAACGAATCTGCGACCAGGCTTTGGATGAACTACGTTGTTATGGAGAGGAAAGCTTCATACAGGGTCCCTTGGGAGCTTCACAACCAGATACAGTCGGTAAGCTTCGTGGTTGTATTCGTAGGAACAAGTTCGTAGCTGTAACAACATCGACAACGAAGACAACGCGTCAAAAATAATTGTGTAACATTTTAGAAAATTCAAAAAGTTACTGGAGGCTTAACTAGACTGGCAAGCAGGACCAAAGTGAGGAAAGAGGAGTCCGTGCGCGTCAGATTGCGTCTGCACCAGAATACCGTGGCGCAGTGGACGGAGCAACACGTTGCACTGGTGCGCGAGTTGGCTGCAGCAAAGAGGCTGCAGTATATACAAACGAATCAGCATACTCAGAGATACGTGTATCAAGTACGTAATTTAGCAAGCCCGTTAACACTCAAATTGTTAAACAGTGTATAGTTCAATTAAATAATGAAATACAGGAATGGTTGCAAACGGAAACCGAGTTAACGAGAGAACGTGGTCTATGGGGTCCACCCACGGCCACCAGGCTGGACAAATGGATGCTAGACATGACCGAGGGCCCGTGCAGGATGCGTAAGAAGATGATGAAGAACGAGCTCTTTTACATACACTATCCTTACCGACCCGAACTAGAGCATCCCGATAACGTAGGTTGCATTCATCATAAAAGGGTTCAGATCAATGTATTCTATTCTATGGGTCTTTTACTTGCAGAAACAATTGAAGTACAAAGTTGCGACGAGCACCGACAGCAAAGAGTATTACTTGAAGCAACTCGGCAATTCTTCGGGTATGTTCGAGCGGGAACGGGATCCGGTTATCGACGACACTCCATTGAACGTGAATGAAGCCTCCACGGAAAGCGAACCTCCCATGGTGCCCTGTACATTGGAGCGCCATGCCAGCGAGCCTGACGAGGTCACGGAGGATAACGAACAGGAGGAAGAAAATAATCAGACTGTCCCAGACAATCAAACTTTAATACGACTCTTAGAGGAACACGAGAAGGTATGAACCCCCTTAGGCGTCAGTAACGCTGTTCAACGTAGCAGAAAGTAATTGCTTTGCGTTTCCAGATAAGCCACATGTTCAGGTGTGCTAGGATTCAAGGATTGGACACAACGGAAGGTCTACTATTGTTTGGAAAGGAACACTTCTACGTGATCGACGGGTTCACACTGCTGAAATCCAGGGAAATTAGAGATATCGAGAGCTTGCCGGAGGCTTACGAACCCATCTTGCCCTCGCCCGGATCTCCTAGAAGGTCCAGAGCGATGAGGCAGTGCTCGAAGTTCAATTACGAGGACATTAGGTAGCAAATTTTTTTTGTTGCGTAGATGTTGTTGTTTATCTTAGATCAGTGCAAAAGTTCGTGCTCGATCGCGTATAAGGGTAAGAGTAGACTCGTTTCTAGGATTGCAAGGGTGCGGGATCGCAATCGCCCTCAAAAGTCCTATTTTTACATTTACGAGGCGTAATTTGCATTATTCGGTAGCATGCAGCTGTCGCAGCTTTATGAAAATAGCTACATGTGCAGCTTTATGCTTCCGAATAATGCAAATTACGCTTTAGCGCTTTGGCTACTGAAAGACCCCAACTTTGCATTATCGAGAAACGAAAAGGTGCATCCGGCACCCTTGCAATCCTGGAAACGAGAGTCTATCCCCTTAAGATACAACAAGGAATCGAGCACGAACTTTTGCACTGATCTAATGAACGAGGACAGCAAGTTTACATTTTGTATTACCACAGGGAGGTGCATAAAAGAAGGTACTTGCTGCAACCGATGGCCTTGGAAGTGTTCAGCGGAGACGGCAGAAACTATTTGTTAGCATTCCCACTGAAAGTCAGGAACAAGGTTTATCAGAGATTCATGACATTCGCGACGGCGATAGCCGACAGTGCACAACAGTCGGTGGCTGGTCAGAGGAGAACGGCGAACGTCGAACAGGCTACAGGTCTACTTTCGAACTTAATCGGTGAAACCTCGGTTACCCAACGATGGGTGGTCAGTATTGCAACTTTACTACATTGTACATCATGGAGAAACTATTATAAATATGTTAGACTAGTATTCATGGAAAATACTGATACTTTCAGAGAGGTGAAATATCGAACTTCCAATACTTGATGCATTTGAACACCTTAGCTGGCCGTAGTTATAACGATTTGATGCAGTATCCAATATTCCCGTGGATATTAGCTGACTATGACAGCGAAGAACTGGATCTGACTGATCCAGCGACGTTTAGGGACTTTGGTAAACCAATGGGTGCACAGAGCCCGGAACGATTGTTGCAGTTCAAGAAAAGGTACATTCAAGTTTATGCACTCTGGACACACAGATTTATTAAATACGAATTTATGTTTAACTAGATATAAAGAGTGGGATGATCCGCATGGGGAAACGCCTCCTTATCATTATGGAACACATTACTCTTCCGCCATGATAGTATGCTCCTATTTGGTGAGGATGGAGCCGTTCACGCAACATTTTCTCAGGTTACAGGTTTGTAGAAACAATCGCTTGATAATGCTATCCAATAGGATTGTCACTTTCCTTCGCAGGTCGAAGATTCTGAAGCTTCGAATTAAATTATTATTCTGTGAAAATTCTGTCAAATTTTTCATTTATATTTTTATTTGTCTTATTTAAATTTTTGACACTTCGAAGGTTTCGAACTTCAATACTTCGAAACAGCCCTACTACCGAACGCGTAACATTATGAATATTTAAAATGATTCTATTTATAGGGTGGACATTTCGATTTGGCGGATCGCATGTTCAACAGTATAAAGGAGGCTTGGCTGTCCGCGTCTAAACACAACATGGCGGACGTAAAAGAGCTTATACCAGAATTCTTCTATCTTCCAGAGTTTCTTGTTAATTCGAATCACTTCGACTTAGGTGGGCACATCGTTCTTCCCCACTAGACTTTCACATTTTCATGCGAAAAATAACACTTTAAATAATTTCTTCAGGCTCAAAACAAAGCGGCGTACAATTAGGAGATATTGTACTTCCACCATGGGCTAAGCAAGATCCCCGGGAATTCATACGCGCGCATCGGCTTGCACTAGAATGCGATTACGTGTCGCAGCACCTGCACCAATGGATCGATTTAATATTCGGTTGCAAACAGAACGGTCCTGCCGCGGTTGAAGCAGTGAACGTGTTCCATCACCTATTCTACGAAGGCAACGTCGATATTTACAAGTAAAAATCGTATTACTGGTGTGAACGTTAATTTCATTTCACTAAAACTAATTTGAACATACACGTTTCAGTATCGATGATCCCCTGAAAAAGAACGCGACCATTGGATTCATCAACAATTTCGGTCAGATACCGAAGCAGTTATTCAAGAAACCGCATCCGGCTAAGAAGATGACTCAAAGAACGAGCGTGATCGATCCTGGACCAATCACCCCGGGCTTAAGCATCACCACGTCCGATAAATTGTTCTTCCACAACCTAGACAATTTGAAACCGTCGTTGCAGCCTATCAAAGGTTCGCACCTTCATTCTTATACACTATCGTGTTCATTTTTCTCATCTTTATGTGTTCATCTTTATCATCTTTTGAACGACTTTCCGAACGACCTAATAATTCAATCGTATACTCACTTTCGATCATTCGTCAGAATTGAAAGGTCCAGTCGGCCAAATACTCCACGTGGACAAAGCTGTGTTGGCTGTCGAGCAGAACAAGACGCTGATACCGCCGTCGTACAACAAGTATGTTGCGTGGGGTTTCGCGGATCACTCGCTCAGAATAGGAAACTACGACAGCGACAAAGCGATGTTTGTTTGCGAAGCTATGATGCAGAGCAGCGGGGAGATAGTTGCTTGCGTTTGCCCGTCTTCCAAATTGATAGTAACCGCTGGCACAAGCTCCGTAAGGATACTACGACTCATTGAAATTCGATCTTTATCGATCGGACTCTCATGGTTCCTTGATTTAACAGGTTGTAACCGTTTGGGAATACACCAAGAGGCAATTGTCTATCAAACAATGCCTTTACGGTCACACCGACGCTGTCACGTGTTTGTCATCGAGCCCGGCTTATAACGTGATAGTATCAGGGTCTCGAGATGGCACCGCGATCATATGGGACTTGTCTAGATGCTTGTTCGTCCGCCAATTGAGAGGACACGCGGGTCCTGTGGCTGCGGTAGCCATAAATGAACTAACAGTAAGTTTGATGCTATTATCCCTTTGGACTCGAAGCAATTTTATATTAAAATCAACACATTTCTTTCAATCCAGATCATTTTTATTGTATGTAATCTTTCTACATTGTGCACATCGAGTTGGGCCTGTTTTCTCATACAACAGTTGAGCTTTTTACAATTTATAGAATACAGACGAATTTAAAGGATTAACACTAGATTTAGAGAGATTATTTTAGATTACTTTATAAAGAAATAGATTTGTTGAATAAGTCCTCTTGGACGCATCTTTACAATCTTTAAAAAATACTCTGTTTACAGGGAGACATAGCAACCTGTGCAGCGACGTGGCTACACGTATGGAGCATAAACGGCGAAGAACTGGCGAGTGTGAACACATGCGTTGGTCGGGCCGATAGAATGCAGCAAATATTGTGTGTGGCTTTCAGCCAGACCCACGAATGGGACTCGCAGAATGTTATCATGACAGGCTCGACAGACGGTGTAGCTCGGGTAACAATTTTATTTTATTAACAAACCGGAATGACAAAGACATTTATTTTCTCTCTTAATATAATATGTTCAATAGGTTGAAAATGATACAGAAGTATTTTTAAATTCGTCTAATGCTTTTAATGTTTTAAGCTACACCCACTTATTTTTGTCATAAATGCATTGAATTCGCTGTCGAACAATGAAGAACCGAAACTTCCGGCAAATTACATTGTTATATTGTTTTCGACATTTTCAGACGATTAAAAGAAGAACATGCACTTTCATTTACCGAGACAAACAATTTTCAGATGTGGTCGATGGATTACGTGCAAGTGCCTGCAGAGGAGGATAAGCCGGAGGAAGTCGCTGTTACCAAAGAGAAGAACACAAAGGCCAGCAAAACGGAGAATCAAAGTGAGAGCACCAAGAAACGAGTACATGAGCTGGTGAAGCAAATGAGTATATCTGCAGAAGGTTCAAGTAAGTCACCGTAGGGATAATATCGGTATTGTTCTGTGCGTTACGCTTTCTCATTTGCTTTTGTAGGTATGCTGGCGAAAAGTGGATCGGAGAGTAGTCTTTCTGAAGCGGAAACTTCTAAAGAGGCTTCGAGGTTGCACGAGGAGAAGGAGGAATGCTCGGACAACGAGTCGAGCAATGGTTCCAGCAGCAAACCATCGCCGCAGAATAGTAATACACCTACTGTCGTGCTCCGAAGGAAAAGTCGGGGAAATCCAATGTTCAGAAAGAGCGAGGGTGGCGGACGTGCGGATAGCGAGGGTACACAAACCAGGTAACACAACCAGGTTACGCTTACTGTTAGAACTTAAGATTCCAACCTAGAATACTTCCACGTTATAGAATTTTTTCATTTGATGTATATGGAACTGTTGCAATTGACTAATATAAACAAATTTAAGCGCTTTTAAGTGCTAAGGGTTATAATCAATAATCACTAGACAGCGGATTTCATGCATTTATGTACATTTATGTACAAGTAAATTCTTAATTTTGCAGCGAGTTATCCAGCAACGCTGGAGACTCCGAAGGAGCCTTGCGCGCTAGTAAAAGTGATACGAGCTTGACGGACAGCTTCGTGATGGTCTCGGAAGCGGACACGAAGCCTAAGAGGATCAATCCACAGAACGTCTTAAGAGATGGTTTCAAGTGGCAACGGCAATTAGTATTTAGGAGTAAATTAACGATGCACACTGCATACGATCGCAAGGACAACGCAGAACCGGCGTCTATAACGGCCCTCGCAGTTTCTAGGTAAATGATTACCCTAATAGAATCAATTAAAAAGTCCTTAGCCTTGGACCGTCAGCTTAAAAAGATTATTTACAGCTACGATGTATTGCTACGACCCTTCTTATCGATTATCGCTGTTGTAACAATGTTAATTGTTAGCGTAAGGATTGTGTAACATTATTAATGAAATTTCAGGGATCACAGAACAGTGTACGTAGGAGACACACGAGGTAGAGTGTTTTCGTGGAGTGTGTGCGAACAACCGGGTCGCACCGTCGCCGATCACTGGCTAAAGGATGAAGGTGCTGATTCTTGCGCTGGCTGCGGAGTTAGGTTTAATCTTTACGAGAGGAGACATCATTGCCGCAACTGTGGACAAGTGTTCTGTTCAAAGTAAGTCGTTGCAACAAGAAATTGTTTTTATCAGGGATCCTAACTCGGGTCACCAAGCACGGTTACTGTAACCCGCAGTAACTCTATATAGAGAAACGATTTCCAAGTATTAATCATACATATTAATCATAGTGGGTTGCACATCTTAAACCATAGCCTGGTTACAACGAGTGGGTTACTACGTGACCAAATTAAATATTTACGGTTGAAATGTTATAAATAGACTGCGAATCTTTATGCGTTTACGAAGAAATGAACTGGGTGAAATATGAAACGGTGAAAGATATAAAAAATTTAAGAATATTATTATGTTGTTTCCAACGTGAAAAGACTATTAAGGGATAAAATGAATTTTTATGTAACTACTGTCTCCCACAATCGACGCAGAATATATTTATTTTGCATAAGGATCCGCAATCTAGTTATAAAGAACTTACTTTCAATTTTATGTTGCATCCGTTAATTAGGATCCCTGTTTTTTGTAAACTACTAGACCACGGATCTGTTTTTCATTGTCCACGTTAAATGCCTGTTTCATCAAGTTTACCACTTTTGCAGGTGCAGCCGGTTCGAGTCGAAAA
Source organism: Lasioglossum malachurum (assembly GCA_028455605.1). Taxonomy (NCBI): domain Eukaryota; kingdom Metazoa; phylum Arthropoda; class Insecta; order Hymenoptera; family Halictidae; genus Lasioglossum; species Lasioglossum malachurum. The sequence continues at coordinate 26,469,771 of CM052311.1, read as the reverse complement.
TCTCGAGGCTAGGGATTCTGAAGCCTGTTAGAGTATGTCAGGGTTGTTATTCGTCGTTGCGCTCTCAGCTCTCCGCCGAGAGCAGCACCTAAATTTAGCGGTATAGTGTACGGTTTAACGACCGGATCGATGGTGGGTACAACACGAATTGTACATAATCACGGGTACCCTCTTCATGTGTTTACCTGAATCTCCCCCACCCGGTAAGGTAACCCGAACATGCATTTCATTTCGTTGAACGCGCGATTATATCTCGGGCTCTCTCGCATTTCTAACGGCATAGGAAAAAGTTGCATTTCCCGTTTTCCGATCCCTTAGTTTTGTTCTTCTACTGGTGATTTTCCTCCTCGATGTTCAAAAACGTCATGGTGCATCCTATATGAAATCGCATCCGGGCATTCTTCTAACTCAACGATGCAAACCGTCACAATTTATCTAGGATCATTCCTAGGAACGATCGGCCTGCTCTGCTTCGTCGACAGGTTTGTAATCGTGTGGATGTTAGAACAGCGCAAACATTTGTTCTCCGTGTCTCTGAATTTCGGATTTTCTTGCTGGCGTTTCTGACGAAAATGTGTACAGTCGTCTTGTATGTCGCGTATACTCGATGCAGTTCATCATTGATTCATTTCAACGAAAATTGATTAGCTTTTCTGTGAACACGTGCGCGACGGAATTCCTTTGACATGCAATCTGTGATTACTTTCTTTCCTATTTTTAGTAAATTTACGATCGATCAATTTCGAGGTGGTCATTGACAATTATATATACATATATATATATACATATAGAGAATGTTAATAGTATTAGACCGATTGATTTCACTATCGGAACGATTACGGCGGTTCTCGTGTCTGACTGTATTAGACGATTAATTGTTAATATTTATTTTAAATTATAGTAGAATAGTATACAAGATGTCAATATTGTTAATGGAAAAATATAAGATTGAATATTTATCAGATTTACCAGGAAAAAAAGGAAAAAAAAAGAACATTATACATATATACATATATATAAAAAAAGATATACCGTGTATTATTTGTACTGCTGTTTTTATATTACGTTTTACTTATAATTGCTGTTTGATAAAAGGAAAGGAAGAAAACTAAGAAACGTTTGTTTTGTCTGTTTTTAACGGTAAATGTGTGTCGTGTACATAATGCAATAATAATACGCGGTGTAATTGATTCTAAGTGCAGTTGTCGAGGGTGTGTAATTTATTATTGCATCGTGAAAATGGACAAGTCTTTTATTTTTCCATTTTGTAGAATCGGCGGAACTTCAACGGTTTAGAAATTGAGAAAAAACTGAAAAGAACAAAAGAAGTCAACAATATACGTGTACTATTATTCCTGGTGGGAGGGACATGCGCGATTGCAGTGCACCACGTTGTGATCCGCTGCCTATACAGCTGTAAAACTCGTAAATTTATAATAGACAATACCTTTAATTACGTAAAAGTGTTATGACGTAACTTGTAAGTTGGTTAACATGAAACCATAGATTCTAAAAAAAAAAAGATACCAACAGTAACATACTGTGTAAGCAATGTCGTAAATGTGGAATACACTCATTCGTTCACAGAGTTGATATATGCGTATACAGGATGTTCGACAAGAAGCGGTACAAATCTTAGAGGGTGGTTCCGCAAACGCGAAATAAAAAGCCTCGTTCCCATCGTCAGATTAATTATAATTATTCGTATACACGAGGACTCCTTCTTTTTGCATGTGGAATCACCGTTTAAGATGTTTACCAACAATCGGAACACCTTGTATATCAATATATACATATATATATATATATTATCGTGACCGTGTCTGTAAAATGAATCCGTGAAGGCAGAAGTGAAATTGAAACAAAAAAATATGCGTGTTCTCGGAACAAGTATTTTATAACATTTTGAAACGGCAAAGAATGCGATGCATTTCCTCATGAAGAAAATTTATTTAAAAACGGTTAGAATCGATCCACGAAATCCGCTGAAGCTAATCGTGCGAAGGGAATTTGTATAAATACGAAGGAATGCGGTAACGAAAGATCAACGAAGAAAACGAAGGAGAGATAGAGAAAGAAAGGAAGAAGGAAGAAGCATTGTCTCCCTATACGAATAACAAATTCTACCGTTTGTATTCTATCGATACACTTCCATTTTTCTAAAGGCACAAATTTTATAAAAGATCAAGGAATAGCGTTGACAAAAAAAAAAAATAATGAAATCGAGCAAGAAGTGAACGCAGTTCAGACACGCTGCGGGAGTGTTGTTTCAACGTGGTACATTAATGTTAACTAGTATCGTCGTTGCTAGTCAAATAAAGCGGGGGGAATGATTGTTCGTTCATGCACCCCTCACTGTTGTTCTCGATTGTTGGTGTCTCGACTAAATTACTGATCGAACAATGTGAGATAGGAGGATGGCAAATACAATGATTTGATGAAAAACACAACATGTCAAGACATATTTATTAATAGATTGCGGATGTTTATGCAAAATAAAAATTGTCTGCATCGATTGCAAGGAATAGAAACTAAATTGAATGTTAAGGAGAAATCATATATTGACATCTTCAATTTGAAAAATTTTCCAACAATTTTGAATTTCATCTACTCAATTTTGCTATAAATGAATGAAGATCTGCAGTCTATTTATTAAATATGTTAAAATATAATTGTTCCCCAGAAGGAAGGGAGCGGATCTATAATTCCATGAATTGGAAACACAAATTGATGAAACACAATTATGTTAACTTGTGTAATTGCATATGCCATCTTAATTCCTGTTTTTTTCACCTTGTTCTATCGATTACAAATAAATTGCGAGTTTAGATAGCTAACTTCCTGCGAGATGGACTGATATTTTCAACAGCATGGGAAACTAATCTGCGAATCTGCACAATTGAAAATAAAAGCGAGAGGTGTACGAATCCTTGTTTCTCTCGCTGTGTATAATCAGCACAATGTCTAGTATGAATTCCTTCTGTGAGAATGCGTTTGATACGAAGGTGAAGAAAAAATAAATCGACAAAATTGCTGGAGACGTTGCCGAGTGAGGTTCACGGAAAATATTGAGGAAAATCTCGAAATTTATGCGGACGCATAAAAACTAGAAAAAAAGAAGTTACCACGTATCTTATGCAAATAATATCTGTGTGTCATTATTACATGCCAGTTCTAATAAAACATTGCCAATTATCTTTACTTTTGTACTTCTACTTATACACACAAAACGAAACGAAGCTTATAATTCATTGTATGACGGAATTGGAGAGCTTGCGCTTTGATTCTGATCGAGGCAAAAAAGAAAAATGTAGTTCTCTTCAAGAACAAGTCAGAACAATGTAAAATCATCCGAGGGATAAAGCGAATCTAATCGAAAAGAGAACGCATTATTTTATTAAGTGGATATCACGGTTGCAGATGATTACACACGTGAATTGGGAACCGAGTGATCGTTTCACCGTGTATAGAGAACTAAGTATAATTTCTAGTCACGTGGACATTCGGGTACCTTTTAATCGTTTTACTTCGATGCATTGAGAGAAAAAGAGAAATTTCATTTTATAGTTTCCAACAGTATTATTTGTAATCGTATTGAAATGCGCTGGTGTCTGTGTACCACATGTATTATAAAATAGAACTTTACATACATTTTATTGTGTATTTTATTATAATGCATTTTTTACAGGAAGCGATACACGGAGGAATTATCCGATTCGTTTATCAGCTCGACCATCGACGTACACTACAAAAGTAATTTCACTACGTTCCTAACAATATTATCTTTCTAATTTAAATATTGGCAAATTTTTAATTTGATAATCTTTTGGTAAACTATATCGAAATTTCAAAGAACGGCTTGTAGGGGCATTTGGGGAATCAAATGAACCGCCGAATTCAGGCGCACATGCGCAATTCCACACTCCGTATAATTTCGGTTGATTTCGAATATCCTCTCTGATTTTGGTCGCTGTAATAGTAACAGGGAGGATACCTCTCCGCTCGTAATTATTGATATATTTATTATTTGTGGCTGTTTATAACAATTCCTTTTGCCAACGACGTTGAGAAGCACTCCTTTGACCACCTTATTGCCATCTAATTTCTTAGTAAAAATAGGTAATAGAACACACATTCAATAAAAACACACAAATAAATTTATTATTTCGATCTAGTTCATATTTATAACAATCCCTTTTACAATTATTCAATATCAGTGTTGTCGATATGTTGGTATATATATAATTTGTTGGTAGAAAATCAAACGAATGAATATTAACAAACAAATGCATATATACAAATTAATCGAAACTATTTTACAAAATTTTAAATGAATCAATATTTCAATAGGAATTTACATTATCGACGTTTATCTGCATTTTCGACATTATCAACATCCGCCACGGGAGAAACTACTCTGTCGGTATTTAGCTAGCAGTTTGAGCGTTTCGCCACTACGTCAATTGGCGCTGTACGGAGATCTTAATGGAGTGCAGGGAATTTGAAATCCTATATGGGAACTTCAGTGAAGTGCTGAAGATAGAAATAGCTGATGAACGCAACTTGTCTAGTATATGTGCAAACAACAAGGTCAGCTGGTAAATATCTGTTTAAAGAGAGAAATTTATTCGTACGATATTAAGATAGAGTAGCTGCTACAGCGAATCAGTAAAAAACGCAGGAGAGCTAGAAAATCTTGCACCGTCCTAGATAGCACCCAACATCTCATAGACGCCTGTGTTACGTTGTTTTTAGGTCTGAACAGCTGACGTCCCAGAAAGACGTCTCTCCGGAGATGTCGTCTAAAAAAACGCCTAAAAGATGCCTAAAGTACGTCTAAAAGACTTTTAATTCTAAAGTAAGTCTAAAGTACGTCTGGAGTGTGCAACAAACCAGTCTGCGTTGAGCATTAGGTAACTGTAACAAAATGTATAAAGAATGAGAGAGAGTCTAAAAATAAATAATTAAGGTTCTTTTACATATAAATATATTTCTTCTTATCTATTAAATTATTCCGATAATGATATCGTATTGTAGATTGTTTTGTTCATTCATTCGTAATCTTAAGTTTGTTGATACCCGGGTATCCTTTTTATTTAAGAAATGCGGGACCAAAAAATGACTGCGAGATCCTGCGAGATTGCGGGATTGCAATCCCTGGAAGAAAGGTTCAACTTATGCTATAGAGCACCAGTTAAAAAACGCAGGAAAACTAGAAAATCCTGTACCGTGTGATCGTAATCTTATGTTTCAATAGGTGAATAGCTGGGAATCCTTTTTATTGAAGAAATGCGGAACCAAAAAATGACTTTGCGGGATCCCGCGGGATTGCAATCCCTGGCAGCAGTGCTCTAGTAACTTCCTGACAATTCCACCTAGAACCGATTTCGACTTTGTTTCTTTCAGCGAACAGCGTGTCTGAAGCGACACGATTAGATAACGGAGCCGCCGGTTCATAGTGCGGCCGAGATGCAGAGAGCATAAGAGACCAAGAGGCTCGAGGCCCGGTCTCAGTTAATGCTGTGTGTGCAAACCGGCGAATTCGTATGGTGAATCGCGGAACCATTCGACTTTCGGCGAACATTTTCCTCGCGAGTGGCTGCTGCACGTGTTCCTCCACGAAGAGGACTTCCCGCATTCTGGAAGTACAACTAGCATCCCGAAAACTTCAGAACAAACTTCTAGAACCAAGCTATGAATCTGCCTTCGCGAAAGCGCTCGTCTAGACGCAAGACGAATTCAACCCGATTACAATAACCGAGCACAAACATCGAGATCGGCAAACTTGAACGATGCCAGCCTGCACGAGCGAGAACATCTCGAGGGACTGGTCCTCTAGTCCATCGATCTCCAGAAGCAACAGCGTATCGCCACCTATACCAAGCTCGCCTTTATCAAAATCACCGCCATCGGTATCTCCACTGTCCACGTTGAGAAGATTACCATCCAGTTGTTCAAGCACGAACGTCTTCAACATCTCAAGCCTGACGCAGCCTTCGGGATCAATTGTAAACTTGGTATCCAAGCGCCATCAGAAGCAGCATCATCTTCAACAAGGTGGATCATCCTCTCAGTCTGAGCCAGCGGAGGGTCAGAACCGCAACCGGCACGAGCCTCTGCTGTTCAGGCTGCTGGAAGCTTACTTGAGCGCGTTGCTGGGGATTGTTCGAGGGTTAATCAGCGTGGTGAGCTGCGCGATTTGGGCGCCGGCGCTGTGGGTGTCTGTCTGGGTGCACGTAATATGGGCGATTTTCCAGCTGCCGTTGGCCGCGCTCAAGTGGTTCATCACGGTGCTGCATACCACTCCGTCGGAGAGAGTGCGCAGCAAACGTTGCGTCTTGATCAGCGGTGGTAGCACCGTGCAGACGGTCCACCTGGCCCGGAACTTCTACAAAGCTGGGGCTCGTGTGGTGGTGTGCGAGGTGGATGGGTTGTTCGGGTTGGCTAAGTACTCGACCGCGTGTTCCAAGTTCTACGTTATCCCGAAACCGGGCCCGGGGAATGCGGTCGAGTACGTGAAGGCTTTGAAGGACATCGTACAGAGGGAGAAGGCGGTCTATTACATCCCTGTCAGCGCTAGCAACACGGCTTACTACGACGCTCTAGCGAAACCGCATCTGGAGCAGATGGGCTGCGAGTGTTTCGTCCCTGGAGCTAGCGAGGTGGCTTTCTTGGACGATCCTCTGGAGCTGATGCGAAGGTGTCGGGTTCTAAACCTGGCCACTCCACAGCATTTCGTGTTGCGTTGTTCGGAAGACGTCTCCAGGCTGTACGAGCAGAACGCGTTCGCCACAGGAAGGTACCTGATGCTGGCCGCGGGACCGGCCGGCATGAGAGACAGGGCTAAGACAGTGATCCCGCCGACGGCCCGCGAGTTCCGTCATCAACAGCATGAGATCAGCGAGAGCAAGCCCTGGGTGGTGATACGAGACCCCAGTGGGAAGCATTACATCACCTGCACCACGGTTAAGGAGTCCAGGATCGTGGCGAACGTGACCTGTTCGATCGACGAGGAACGAGGTTTGATCCCGGAAGAGCGACCGGAAGTGACGCAATGGTTGGATAGATTCTTCGGGGCGACTTTCAACGCACACATCAACGGACACCTTAGTTTTAGATTGGCTGTCACCGAGGAGGGAGATCTGGTGCCTATTGGGTGTCGAGTTGGCGTCAGCCTGCCTTATGTCTGTCACACAGGAGTGCATCCTAGGTTGGTTTGGAAACCGTGTCGACACTTTTCCAGGCAGAACTCTGGAGCTCTAGGTACAGTGGACAGGCATCTATTGCCTGATGCTGTGGCCAGTGCTCTGAACTTGCCTGCCGGACAGATTGCTCCTCACCTGTTAGGCACTGTCTTGGATAAACGGGAGGCTCTGTATACTTACTGGGACCCGCTACCTTATTGCGCTTACTATCATCTTCAACTGCCGTTCAGACGGCTAGCCGGCATGCTCAGGGCGCAACCGGTGCAACATAACCCACCGCTCGGAGTGGTGCAGTAAATCTTCGGGGATAACGCTCGGAAGACGCTGACTTAGTTTGAGAACCCCTACGAGCTTCTAGGATTACGAGTGGAAGAAGATCAGAGGAGTGTCCGGTCCGGCAGACTGGGCGATGTCTGTTTTTCATGAAGATGGATGAGGATTGGAGAGAGAGAAGGATTAAGGGGTGTCTGGGACGAGTGTCCCGTAGGACCACGGAGTTCCAACTTATAGCTCGCGAGTCAGACACGCCGCGGTCCCCGCTTAGGTTCTACCCCCACTCTTGGACTTCGTCGTTGCCGTAGAACAGGGGTGGCCGTTTTTGTCTCGACTGAGACGAGATCGTGAGGAGCACCTGGTGGCTGGTTGGTGGGGGAAGCAGGAGTTTGAGGAGTCCCTACTATGCCCACCCATGCTAAAAACATATCGCACCCCGGCAAGAACAGTGACATAACCAAAAATAACTTCGAAGAGACATAACCTCGAAGCTTCATAACTTCGAAGAGTCGAAGCTACGGGAAAGTAACAACCCTAGTGGGGGCCTTGCGGTTCTCGGAGGGGAACAAGTTGGAACTGCCTGTTGTAGGCGAAGTCGAAAGAGGTCGAGGAGGCTCACGAGGGAGAGGGATAGCAAGCTCCAGAGGTCAAGTTCGATCCCGATGAGACATAACGCTGACCATGCGTCCATCACGTGCTGCGCCGGCCATGTTGGTCTCGGCGCGGAGATTACGCTCGTCTACTATCTTCGCGGACTGATTCGAAGGGACAGGTGAAAAGTGCTTGGTGTGAAAAGTGCTGCCTTTAAAATGTCTAACTTTAAGTACTGGTTACAATTCTTGTTCTTCTTGTTAAGAACTTGTTGAGAATTCTTCTTGTTAATGACATCTAGGAAGCGATGTAAATTGATTAGAAGTTGACTTTTCAGCTAAATGTCACTGAATTTCTCGATACAGCCTGTGCGAATGAATTTAAACCCGCTAGATAAACCAACGAGATCACGAACACTTTCCGCCGTCGATTTCAATTGCATAATCTGCAAATGTTCGCAATAATTTGCAAGCTGTAAATAACGTAAACCGGGCTGTATCGCTGCAGCAATTTGAATCCTCGCGGCCTTGCGGGACACTTGTATTCATAGTATTTTGTATTTTGTAAGACGACAGACAACGTGGCTCCGGGTAAACACTCTTGGCAGATGTGATCGAATTTGCCGAGTCAATAAAGCGTTCGCTTGATTTCTAAGGAATCTTGAGAGCATCTTGGAAACCTTAATCCCAAGAACCCAGAGAACTTTCTAGGTGCCAGGTGTCTCCAGCTACATCGAAGCAGAGCCGGGAAAAACGTAATCCGATTAATCATTGAAAATTACAATCAACGCACTTGCGTAATCGTAATTCTTAATGTTTAAACAATGAAATATGTTCGAGACTATCTCAATAATTATTACACTATTCGACATAACACTTTTTTAAGCAGAACTCGGTGCTTTATCCGAGGAAACTGAAGGTGACCCTCGTATATCGATAAAAAAGCAAAGTAACAAAATACAGATTACAGAGGCCATGCAACATTTGTTTGAAAAACTTCTTCGCTCAGCAAATAACTTAGGAATTATTTGAAGTCGTCGTGTCACGAGACTCATCCTGTATATTGGCTGACCCGGAGGGCGGACTTTGACGGACTTTGAGAGGTCGGGGTCGCCGGTTCGAAAGACGGTGTCTTCCGTTATCTATCTGCTTTCCTTCTTCCCTAGCCAGCCAACATGATCGCCTCGTCCTTCTTGCACGAACGTTATACGTTATCATCGTCGACCGTTGTCAGTCGGATGGGCCGACGCGTACGTTTTCACTAATCGCAGCTCGTCTCGCGCTTCTTTATCTTCGCCAACGACAAACGTCACTGAAACCGGAGGAACGAATTGCCGGATTCAGGTATCGTTCAACTTTCACGTCCCTGACGCGGCGCCATACCGCGCAGCGGGACAAGCCGATGAATTCTGTGTAAGAATCAAAGAACTTTTCATACAAATGAGTTAGAGCGATGATTTTTTAGAAATTAATTAACCTTGAAAATCCGTGTTAAAACGCCATGTCCGGATAGATTTTTTTCTTGATACGCTATACATCATTTCCTGTAGATTTCGTCACGCTGATTTCAAGTCTGACCGTAAAATTTGGATTTGGAGATACACGGGGAAATTGTTTTAGCACTCTTTACACACTCCGATTGTTGTAGCAAAGCGGAGAAGGCTCGAAGTCGTTCGTGATCGAGCAGAATCGTTTCGGAACAGCGAATACGATCGTCTATCTCGTAAATATCGGTGATGGGGTGAACGATAGATGAAATACGAGTCACTTTAGCCACGAGGAGGCCACAGCAGCACGCAGAGATTCGGAGACGAAGTGTGTAACGCAATCTTAGCATGCGATAATATTGAAATGCAGTTCCTTGGCGACCGCTCGCGAAATAAATCGATACGCGAACCTCCCTGTTCGTTCTTCTCGCTTTTTTTTTTTTTAATTCCGTTTCGTTTCATCCATCGAAAGCACGCGAGAGGAATATTGTTCGTTCTCGGGGAATAGTATTACGACGCTCGGCGAGGTCGACGAAGACAGCGGATCGAAAGAACGAATTAATAAGGAGCGCACGAATGCGAGAAAGAGGACGTCTGTCTCCGCTGATTAACTTCATAATGAAATTCGTTTTCGTGACGTGCAGCGTCAGTGTACACCTTGAGAGGCAACCGACCTGTCGGTGTTCCTGTTGTTGTACACGAGAAGATTAGGCGAATACGACGGAGTTGGAGAACTTTCGAAATACATACATACAATGCTTGAGAGCTTGTTGGAAGCCTTGAGGATCCTGAGAACTCTGCTGAATAGTAGACGATCCTAGGAGTATCTTGGAAGTCTGGAGAATCCTAGAAAGACTGAAAGCGTCTTGTAAAAAAGAATTGCTGCGAGATTGTTCAAAATATTCAAAATATTATTAAATATGCTGCGATGTCACCAAAAAAGAATTATCGCATTTTCGGGCCTGCACTTTCGTACTGGTGTTTTCGTCGGCATCGACCCTCGTTATCCGAGGACAAGCAACGCCCGCGATAACCGCTATTCGCACGATGCATTCCCATCAATTATACACTCCTCCGACCGTGAAATATCTCGAAAGGATTCGTCACGCGACGCCGATTTCTCCGAATTCCATGGAACCGATAAAAGCTCCGTGTACAAACCACCACTTTTATGAACGAGCATGTGACGATGTTTATTAAACGATGAGACGAATGTTTCGTACGCACTTTCCGTCCTCAGTTTCAGGGGTTGTTCTCACCCCTCATCGAAATCACTGTGTCTAGAATCAGTATGTTTCTTCCGACTGTGGAATCTTTATGTTAAAGAAAGAAATATTTATTTTGCTCCTATATCTTGCAGTCAATGCGAATATTTTTTCTAAAAGTACTAAAATGTATGGAAAAAGAGAAAAAGTAGTTGAAATCGCTGTGTCTAGAATCAGTATTTTTCTTCCGACTGTGGGATCTTTATTTTAAAGAAAGAAATACTTATTTGTGTTCTCGCAATCAATGCAAACATTTTTTCTGGAAATATGAAAATGGAATGGAAAAAGAGATAAATGAGTTGAAATCACTGTGTCTAGAATCAGTATTTTTCTTCCGACTGTGGGATCTTTATGTTAAAGAAAGAAACATTTATTTCTTCTTGCAATCAATGCGAACATTTTTTCTGGAAACATGAAAATAGAATGGAAGAAGAGATAAGTGAGTTGAAATCGCTGTATCTAGAATCAGTACGTTTCTTCCGACTGAGGGACTTTTAGGTAAAAGAACAAAACGTTAATTTGACTCCGATATAAAAATAGAAAAATCGGATGCAAACGGGAAAAATGAATGGGACGAGAACAGGCATTTGCGGAAAGGAAGAGTGTTAATGTCAACGTCCCGAGCCGTGCAACACCTGGTTCGTGAATTTGTAGTCGTAGCTGGGCGTTGTTCGCTTAGAAAGAGCTGTGAAGAGGAGCGTTCCGGTTTGCGGTTAGGCTCGAGCGCAGTAAAGGGAACCGTAAAGGCCCTTAACCGGATTCGCCTAGGAGTAACAAGAAGGAAAGTCATTTTCTTGGACGGCCTGTGCCACGTGGTTCCAGGCACGGGTGCACTGTGAGAACAGATTCACCTGACTGGCATACCAATGGTCGGCCGCCGCACACAAACGCTCGCAAAACACCTTCGCAATTTTGCCGGCGTAGAACGATGTTGAACGCATCGTGCCGATGCATCGGTGCACGATCCTTAGCGCGGTAACTGCGCCACGATTAACCGCAATGCAATCCGTTATCTCAGATTCTTTTTTTCCACGGCAGATAGCGAAGCGCCGCGTCGCGATGCCACACCAAAACAGTTACATAATTTTCTGATGTAAGAGAATGATGTCATCCGACGACGGCGAAAAGTCTGCGCGACGCGGCAACAATGTTATGGTCGTCCCTAAACGCAGGTCGTCTGATTTTGTTGCTTCGGTCGTGTGTGGGGGAGGCAGAATCTATTTTTAAGAATATCTTTCTTACGTAATGTTGTTGAAGACCGAAGTTCATTAGTACAAAATCGAATAAGGAAAATGTAATGTTGCACTATTTTCGACTTCTTCAGTTAAGAAGGAAGATATATTTAGTCCGTTTTTTTTATTATTTAATTTCTGCTTCTTTCGAATAACAAGTGACTAATGTCCCAGTGGTATCGGAATGCTGATACAATTTCCACGGAGATCAATATTTACAAAATTATCGTGCGATATCCCCCGTGGCTGGATGACTGTTGGCTTTCGTACGAGGCGATTGAACGAATGACAAACGGTGTCAGGTTGTTTTGACAAGTGCAATGATAATGATGCGCACGATTCTTTCACCAATATTTTAAAGGCCATTGGGAGAATCGCTTCAATCTCCTACTTCGCGATAAGCACGCTGCAACTTTTCGCGTCTGCCTATCGCGGGGCTATTCTACTTGTCACGCGGGGCGCCGCCGTCCATTCACGCCCATAACCAACGTGTTGTTCAACCGTTTAAAGATGGTAAAAATCATGGCCACCATGGCTAAGGATTTTTACATCATTCAAATAGAAACTTTCACACAGGCTAACATGAAAAACTTGTAAAATGCAACTGACTTCTCGAAATAGTTCAAATCGTATAGCTCAACATTAAAAAAGTTGCAGTTTGGAAGCTTTTCTTTTCGCATCGTGTAGTAAACCAATTGCTCTGACTTCTCGACAAAGATCAAATCGTATAGTCCAATATTAAAAAAGTTATCAGTTTTTTGAGAGCGTCCGAATATTAACGGGAGTCACTGAAGTTATAAGAATGGTCAGTCGCGTCTGAGGGTTAACCCTTTTCAGTCGTAGCTATTTTAACTCAAATATTGTACAATATTTAGATGTCTAGCAATTGGTTAGATCGCAACATATTTAATAAAGTAAACAACATTATTAGTGACTGAGTGACCACTCGAGTGTGCTAAGGGCTAAGCGTCTCTGAAAACCGCTTTCCCGTAGTTACACGCGTGACTGAAGCAGTTTCGGATCATTCCCCGACGAGATAAGGCATCTTGAAGTTCCGGGGAGTCTGAGAGAGAAAGAGAAGAAGAGAGAGAGAGAGACGGATGTGTAAGGTTCTTAGGGTTCAGTGTTTCGCTGTCGCCAGAAGAAATAACAGAGCGGACGCGAGTTGCACGATACCACGCGTGGTTGTATCTAATCTTTCCGACGCTGAAGAAGAAGAAGGCGCAACAAGAGTAAATATTGTACCAGAAGGGGGAACTTTCGGTGTATCGATGGTCTTGGCTATTAATACTGTCCGGTTGTCGGTGGCACACGCAGCATCGTCCTCCTTCGATAACAAATAAACGGTGTGTTTTCGACGAGTGACCGCGTTTTTCAACCACCGGGACACTGCGGCCCATCGTTTTCTGACTCTCTTCGTGTTCGTCTCCGCGAATGATTCGAGTGGGAACTTGTGGGAACTTGCTCGGTGGAAGGAGGATGATCCTAATCGCGGTGTTCCTCGCGTTCAACGTACTCGTCGCGACTGAAAGAACGGACCAGTGCCGTTCGAGAACGGACGAGCAGCTTATCTGGCAGTACGACGTCAGAAGATCGTACAGGATCGGCGGGTACCAAGTGCGTGCGATTTTTAGGTGCCTCGATCACGTTCGTCCAATCGTCGATATTGTTGTTGTTATTGTTAAATAGTCGTTGCTGTCAGTCGTTTTCCACGGCTGGCCGGTGAGCACTTGTTCACTTCTGCCTCTAGTCACTTATTCACTGCTGTTGCTCGTTTTTCGTCTGGCATCGTGCGATTACGGAATTACTGTGAATTGCAGTGGAAAATTTTGATAATGGCTGCAAGGGAAATCTATTGGCATGGCTGGAAAGTTACCTTACAAACCGTTTTCAAATGATACGTATACGCAGTTGTCTATCATCTCCGATACACGTTCTACCAGGTGCACCTCAAGGCTCCCACCTTGGTCCTCTACTATTTATAATTTTCATTCATGATCTGACTACCATTTTCCAATATTGTAAGTACCTCCTATTCGCAGACGCGATTTAAAAATCTTCAGCAGCATCTCGTCCTATGATGATGCTTCCAGATTACAGGCAGACCTTGATCGTTTCAGCGATTGGTGTCGCATGAATGGTATGGAACTCAATATTAAAAAATGTTATGAGGTCTTCCCGTCGCTCTGAACCTTTCACATATCCTTACCGTCTCAATGACGGTATTCTCTCCTCAATAAGAGAGGCGAAGGACTTAGGAATTCATTTCTCATCTACCTTGGACTCTTTTCCAACCATATTTATTACATTGTTAACTATTTTTTGATAGCCCTGAAAGTTCGGGTGGAAAAACCGAATTTATTGAATATCTCTGAAACCTCCGAATGATGAATCTTTGCAATTTCGTTTTTTAACGTAGCCAACATTGATTGCAGGAAGTAGAGGCGGATTATGGACCCACCAGTGCAACCATAACTTGCATAGGAGTCGATTCTCTGTCGGAAGAGGACAACGACAGCATGTGGGTGACATCCGGTGGAATCGGCCACAATTTCATCAGCATTAAATTCAGATCCAAGTACTCCAGAGGACTTCACTATAGAGTTTACGTCTACGGAAAGCCTCATTGAAAACGAAACGATAATATTCGAATCGGTGAACCGTGTAAACTAATAAATAATAAATGTTGGCTACGATTCCGTCTCTGTTTCTTTTTCTAACACTGCGACATCTGAAATGGCGTGACCGGACCGATTGGACTAGAAAGAAAGTCCCCGGCGTAACCGGAAGATCGAGAAACCATTAGCAAATGGAGGTACCAGCCTCAGATTCCCTCCGACGACAAGTTCGACGAATAACGGATCGGAGGACATATTTTTTCGATGCGTGCACGAAACAATCATCGTCAGAACCGAGCAAACCATGCGACCCAACGACTTCCCGGTTCACTCGAATAATCGCGTGGACGAGTGCCTAAGAAAATTTGTCAACCGATACTGGGTCGTCGTTCCGTTGGACAGCCTTCAACTTCCTTATTGCGACTGTTCTTCCGTTCTGTGCAAGCTTCCAAGTGTCACGGGACACTTAAATTGCTCGAATAGCTCGAATTAAGGCGAATTCTTCAAGATTTCTAACGAAATTGTAAGGCTCGTAGCTCGTTACAACTGGTTCCATGGCTTCCAGCTAGTCCGAACTTCTTAATTAGACTGTGAATTAAATAAACATCGCTCTCATCAATCGTAGGAACCGTACGTATGCTTATAATTGTTGAGAAATTCAAAATTTTGTTTATTGCAAAGATGTACTATACACATCGAGCAATTGTTTAAAACTAATTACTAGACTGCGCATTTTAAGCATTTATGACAAAAAATGGGTACATGTAATTTAAAGCAGTGGACACGTTAAAAATATTTAACGACATCCTATGTATTAGTGTTTCAGCTTAATAGGATAATTAAAAGAAGAATACATTTTTTTTTTATCTCATTTACGATTTTTCATCGTGTTCCGACAAAATTTTTTGTACTGGTATAAAAGTAATACTATATATTAACATATTAATATAAAAGATTCACTCATTTAACGCTCTATTTTATTAAATAGATTTAAATAAACCATTCAACCATGCCTGTCTACACTTTCAATTCTTTCTCATAAAATTTTTATAAACAGAAAACAAAATGTGGTGCGTCTATCCCGAAATTACCCTAATATATTTTATGTGCACTTTAGCCGAAGGGAATCCTGAAACATCGAGTAGAATAAATTACACAAAGCCACTAATGTGTGGACCTAGACGATGCTGCCAATCCGGTTGCAGGCAAAAATTCCTGATGTTAATTGGCCGAAGGCTCGCGGATCGTAAATGAGGGTGCGTTTGATAGCGCGAGTACGTTATCACGAGACCGGCTCGTAGCCAGCGTTAACTGACAAAACAAAGTTTACGGGCGATACCGAAATAGTCACCTCGTGTATCCTTTGCTCGCAACCCTCCGCAGATCCCGTGGATCGTAGGGAGGTTCGAAGCACGCGATCACACGCGAGCCAGGATCACGGTAGCAGGAGCATCGCGACGCCGACGCCGACGCCAACGACAAGCCTCGACGCCGACGCCGCTGCTTCAGTGAAGGCCAGCCGTCCGTCCGCGTCGAACGCAACCGAACCTCGTTGTCCGTCGACAGGCCCCGAGGAAACTGTATCGCCGCCGAACCATCATCTTCAACATCTCTCCGACACTCCACCGGACATCCTCAACAACTGTCAACGTCCTCTCGCTGCGAAAACATCCTCCACAAAATGTCCCGGGTGAGCCGCAGCATTCGCTGTTTCCTCAAATTCGTACTTCTCGCCCGGATAATTTTGCTTCAGCGTCTTCTTTCGCTTTTTGATGATTCGTGTTTTCGTTCTTTTGCTTGTTTCAGTCGTTCTTTATCGTTGTGTCGAGCGGGGACATTATTTATTCATTCCCGTATTTTATTCAATTGTAGTTCCGTTCTTTGTATTTGTTTCCTTTTGATAGTTCCTTCATTAAGAGAAGTCGATTGCTTCGAAGTTCCTTCGAAGAGAAAATCGACGAAACCCTGGCGAAGGATGGCGAGCTTCACGTTTGGAATTGTAGTTTGGAATTGCTTCTAGTTGTTCGATCAGGATCGTAGGCGTTTAACGGTATAGAAAGCGTAGATCGAGGATCGTTATCAGTAGATTAGCGGGTAAGCGAAGTGTGCCGGTGTCGGATATCGTTTGCTCGATTTCGCATGGTCGTCGTTTTGCCTCGCTTTGCCTCGCTTTGGTACGCGTACACCGGGTCCGAGTTAATGGAAGGAGTCAATCAATCCACGCCGGTGCGAAACTAGTTAACTGCCCGCCGCTAATTATCTCGTTTCTCCCGGGGTTTATTGTTCAGCTCGTGTTGCGGAGATCTCGCCCCCGGAACGATCGAAGATACTATACTCCGGTGATTAATCGCGTGGCCGACGCTATCGAGCCGCCACTTCAGAATTAATTTCACTAGGAAACTTGTGCTCTCGCGGAAACGCGCTCTCCTTGCTGGATCGTGATCTGAAGATTCACGTAATTTATTTATATAGATTTATATAGAAAAATTGATTTCAAAATTTTTAAATTTATGATCAAATAAAATCACAAAATTGTTCATGAAATGCAAAAGGTTCATAGACGAGGGTAAACGAGAACACAGGTAGTTGCGAGCGCGAATGAGCGTTCAGAAAATTGAAGGATAGAGTTGAGCAAGAATGAGATTCTCAAATATCGACCGCGTCGTTTCTTGAGTCAACTTTCAATGCAACCAAGAGTCCCATCGATTTTCTACGTAAGTGAAACAGTCTCGGGGGTTGAAAATTGTGTTTCCGGTGTGCGTATGAATAAATGATGGCCGGCTTCGATAATGCGTTGACCACTGTCCGGTTTCACAGACGCATGACGCACACTTCAGGGGCTTGTGTAGAATGGAGTACAGTAATTGGGGCGGGTTTCGAAGCCGGGGTTGTTCTATCACGTGTCGCGGACTCCCAACCATAGTCACCACGTGCTGACTGGCTTGTCGAGGACTGTCGCACGCGTTTCTTAAAGCAGCACTCCTGCTCACCTGCCGAGCTCGCTCTTCTTAGGTGTTCACTACTGTGTTTACCGTCAATCAGTTTTATTTAAAACATTTCTCCGAAAAGATGAACATAACAAATAAGCTCTCTCTCTATTTAATTCTATATTTTCTTATCCAGCCAGCGCCCACTCTAGCGGTTAGGTGGCCCCGGACAAAAAGACAAATTGCCGCCCCTTAAGAGTATATATATATTTTTTAAATAAAGGTACATATTTTTTATTTCCAATAAAAATCAGACCATTTTATTTAAATTTTAATAAAAGCAAATTTTCTATTAATTGGGTATTTAACACATCAATATTTTTCTCACACTTACAACAAAAATGGCGCCCCCAAATTTTGGCGCCCCGGACAAATGTCCTGATCCAGCCTAGAGAAACACAGATTCGTGTGCTCATCTTGTCATTTCAAGTACAAGCAAACCTCTTCAGGTGCCTCATTCACCATGCGAAGACGCTGCCATTTTCTTCGAGGACGCCTTACGGCTGTCTGCAGACTTGCAACTTGTTCGGCTTGAGTTAAAAGGTTTAGTTCACGTAACAACCCGCGCTGCCTCGCTAATCAGCCAAAGAGTCTAAACACGCTCTCTTCACCTCTATTTTCGCGATTCTTACCAATAGACCTGGAATGAAATCGAAATTAATCGGTTCAAAATAATATGACAGCACGCGGTTAAGTTCCTATAAACTTTTTACTGTTTCGAATTACACCTACGATTTTCGTCATAAACGCATAAAATCCGCTTTCTGCTTACCAATAACTAATTCCGCGCGTGTAAAAACTGTAAAGAGACTTCTCCTCGAGTGGTCAAGCAATGTTTCGTGCGGTTCGCACGCGCGATCAGCCCCACATATGTCGCCTTCGTGTGTTCGGTCGATAATGCTTAGCACCGTCATGCTATTGCACCGCAAAAACTGCTCGATTTTTCGCGAGAACCTACAATTAAACCGAGCGCTCCACTTTGCCCGTCATATTTCATCGGGCAGCGTTCTTCCCCTGCAGAAACACATCAAAACGTTTCCTCTTCGATTCAAATCGATACGACAAAATTAAATAGACGCCGCGCAACCCTCATGAAATAGCACAAGCTCGATTAACCCGTTGCCGTAACGTTTTCTTTACAGTTACAGTGATTACAACGTCTTTATCCCGAAAAATGTCGTAGAAGAGGAAAGAAAATTTGTATTTTTTGGATGGCTTATTTATTTTATTTGTTAGACTTTGTTCGAATCTTTCGAAGAAAATGGTTTTGTGCAACCGGTTCAATGAAAAAGACTGCGACGGATGAAGACGATCGGAAACCTTGGTCGCCTAACCCTCGGCGTCTCCGCCGACACCATTTTATTGTAAAAATAAAAAGGTGCGTTAATCGGTTCGCAGACGGCGAATCACGTGTAAAGTAGTCGGTTCGAGAAGTCTCCTTCGACCCTCGCAATCATTTGTTCGCGATGATGTGAAACGTATCGCGCGGCACGTGAACCGGATGAACGATGAACATTGACCGTGGTAATTTCCCCGGCTTCGTAAGGCGTTCACTTCGTCACGTCCAGCTGTCCTTATTAATAAATGAGCCGCCGATAGCGGTGCATTAATTTCCCGTCGAGTTCGATATTAATACGACTCGCCTACTTCCTCGAACAGACGGCAAAAATCGCACGACGGCGTGAATTATTACTAGACAGCGGATTTTATGCGTATTATGACAAAAATGAGTGGGTGAACAGTGGACGAAAATAAGAACACTACTATTTTGAACAAAAAAGTCAAGTATTTTAAAGAAATGGCTAGAAAACGATTGAGGAATATAAGAAAGCAGAAATCGATATTCCGAATTAAAGAATACTGCTTTATTTTTGTTATAAACAAAATATTACAACTTAATGTACACAAGCGTAACGAAATTTCTATAATACATACAGTCTAATAAATTCAAACAAAAAACTATGTTTATAATATTAGTATTTAGTACTTCCACTGTTACATTTGATCACTTCAAGTATTCTATCTTCCATACTACAAACTAATTTTTGCAACGTTGTTTTATGGATATTTGATTCCACTCATGTCTTACTGAGTTTTCTAACTCTTTAATGTTGTTATACTGCTTCCCATAAAACCGAATAAATGAACTTTTGGCAGTAAATTATGACGTTCTTATAGAAATTGCGTCCACTGTATTACGGAAGAAAATTAATTTCTATTCCGCTGCAGTTCGTTGCAATTCCGGTAGACAATTTTTATTTTGCATAAAACCAATTGTTCTAACTTCTCGAAAAAGTTCAAATCGTATGGTCCAATATTAAAAAGGGTATCGTCGTAAGAGTGACCGAATATTCGTGGGAGTCTGTATAAGGATAGTTTCCGGGTATTTTTGAAAACTTCCTGAAAGAAGAGATTAAATACGGTTTGCAGTAAAAAGGAGACAGTCTTCGCATGGGAAAAGGTTTAAACAATTGTCGGGGTCAATGGTCGGGGCCCCGTTAATTAAGAATTTACACTCCGCCGATAGATTCGGGCTCCGCCAGTGAAATCGCGCGCAGCCAGCAGCCCAGAATGATAGTGGCTGATAATCAGGCGCCGCTGATAAACGACTCAAAGACTAATTCGCCCACAGAGTCGTCTATCTACGCGAGAATAGAAACTGAACATTGACCGTCATTAATTTCTGCGGCGGTATTGTTTCTTTTTTGTTCCTCCGCCTCGTTATCTTGTATCTACGTGACGTAACGACGGCGCGACGTTTAGGAGCTTTTTAGTAGAATGTCGCTGTATTACAAACTGCCTCGAACGAGATAAATCCATTTACATAGTTCCGCAAGTGATTCGGGACACGTCCGATTAATTTTCAAAATGCTCGAATTCTAGTAAACTTTGTCAGTAGCTGAAGAATGACAGGAGCTAATGAATTGTCGCTGCCGTAATGTCGCAAACGTTGAATTTTCCGGGGATGAACGAAACGATGAGAATTGATTTCGAATCGCGGAAGTTCAACGACTATGCGAGCGACCATAAATCAATTCGGTATTCGAAGCGTTTAATCGGAGCTCGTTCCGGCATGGTCAAGGACGAGTGGAGGCGTCCCTTTACAGAACTATGTGACCGTGAATTCCGTGTAGCCCGAATTCCCTCACGCTACACCCTTTCGCTGCACTTATCGGCGGTGTGTGCGATCGATATCGCAACACCAGCGAAATTCTTCGAGATCTCGCTCGCATTCGGAAACTCGTAAACGCATCCCGTGTCTTCGACTTAGCCGCTAGAAAATATGGTGAACCCGAAAAGATGTCTTCACAGCCAGTTACAACCAGTATTTTTTCCTAGTTTTAGTTAGTCCCTACTTTCTATAAAAATATGCATTTGCATAAACATCCGCTGTCTACTAATATGTGACGTAGTATCCGAAATGTGTTAGATTTTTCCAGAATTTTAAATTCTCAATAAATGGGGAAAATAGGCGGAAAACAGGTTTTTCGATTCTCCTGAATAACCACCCTTTCAGATGAGATATGGGGTTGAAACTTGGCAGAACGGGATCTTTTCGAATAGGCCATCGAATGTTCCGGGTCGGAGATGGATTTCTCCACCAAACTCGGGTACAGCCTTCCGATTTTGCGCGAAGATGAGCAGTAATAATAACAACGAAAGTGAACCGGACGCGTTCCAGAATCGCTCGAAGCTCGACGCGATCTCGACTTTGTCCGGGGTGTGTGGAAAAAAGGAAAAAGAAGAGGATGGGTCGAGAGGCTGTCACTCTGTTCTGTGTAAAACCGAGAATAGTTACACGGCTGCTGTGATGTATCCCAGCGTTGTCTCGTTATCACCGGTCCGGGATAACGTGAGAAAAGTGGGAGGAGACACGAGGGTGGAGGTGAAGACTCAATGACCCGATAGTCTGCAAAAATCTCGTTTAGATAGGAGAGACGGGCAGCTCAATCCGGTTCGAGCGTTTCCTTTGCCCCGTTTTCACACACGAGAGCCCATCTTGCGTTCGGTAGCCCGAAAATTTCAGAACCGGCAAACTAATCTTCAGTGGTCGAGAATTTCCGAATTTTCGTTAACCTCGACAACACGATTAGCTGAAATGGATTATATTTTGGATTTTGAAGACAGGGCCGTGCAGTAGATTTTCTCAGTACGATGTAGCTCTTCGAAATGCCGCTCCTTAAATCTTTCTCTTTAAAATAACCTTCGATTGTGATTTAATCTGATTTTATCTATACAACTAAAAATTAAATGCTGTTCGTTGGTAAGCGCATCACTTGAGAACGGCTGGACCGATTTGGTTAATTTTTTTTTGTTTAACTGTTCGTAATGGCCGGAATAAGGTTTTTAGGGAAAGAAAAATTGGAAAAGTTGCCCGGAAAAATGGAAGAACCCGCCCGGACGGCCTGGTTGGTGGGAGGTCACGAGCATCTAGTTTAAAATAAAAATTTTTAAAGTTTAAAATAATGATTTTTGCGTGTGAAAGAAATCCATAGACGCTAATATAAATAAGGTCCGCGCGGTTCAAATCGCGCGGTCGAAAACGCGCGGTCGAAAACGCGCGGTTTCCGCCATGTCTGAACGGTGTCGTAAGGTTGGAAAACGCTGCTTTATAGCGAAAAAAGTTTTGAGGATCGCACAGGACCGCTGTGGAGCGATCCGCAGTCTAACTAGACCCGATATATTTTGTCTCTACCGCGATAGGCGCGGAGGGGTAGAGGGGGCAGTTTACCGAGGCGTAACGAGGCTCATTAGACGCGGCCGTTCGAATCGTAATTGGAAAGATTGATTTACGGAAAGAAAGTTCTCCGATGGGTTCGACGAATTCCATCGCCTCCGCGGCGGGGCTTCCCTGATGCCGGGCAATTACGCGAGTTTCTGAACTCGATATCGCGGGACACGTGATCGAAAACCGGCGGCGTGAATATATACGAACGAGAAAAGTTTCCGGGCGTCGTGTTCCCGACACCCCCTCCCCGGCTAATTGTTATTACTATCGACGCGGAAGATCGACTGTGGCCGAGACAGAGAGAAAGAGCACGCTGGTTTTATCTCGTCGCGATTGTTAGTCCAGCTGCGGGATTCTCAGGGGGTTGCTTGGAACGCTTCCTCGTTCGTTGAACTCGCCCGGTGCCATTTGCCGAGGTTCCTGCTGCCAGCTCCAGACTATTAAAAATCACCTAATTGCTGATAGATACGTCGAACCCGGAACATGATGTCGAGTCTTCATTTTTCTTAGGTTTTATTCGACGGTTCGGTGTATAGTCTCTTCCTTATATCATTAGAAAAATTGTCTGCGTCAATAGTAAGACAACAACAAATTGCACCAACTCTTTTTCGTCATAAATGTATAAAATCATTTGAATCGATTAATTGGGCAGCTTCCTGTGGACCAAAACTATGGAACACGAACCGACTAATTCGCTGCCAGCTCCAGGCTATTACCTAATTGCTGATAGATACGTCGAACCCTGAACGTGATGTCGGGTTTCCATTTTTCTGACGTTTAATTCGTAGCATCAGCAATGGTGCAAGTAGTTTTCTTTCTTCAGATAGATGACGGTTCGATGTATAGACCCAGTCCTAATGAGGCTGCACTTCCTTATCATTAGACTGCGGATCTGTGCGCAAAAGAAAAATTGTCTGCATCAATAGTAAGGCATAGCAGCCTTATAAATTGCACCATCTCTTATTTGTCATAAATGTATAAAATCATTTGGCATCCTGTGGACCAAAACTGCGAAATACGGACCGAGTAATTCGATGTTGCAAGAAGAGGTGAAATAAAAGCGAGGGAACACTTTGGACCGCAAAGGGTTAACGATTTTGCGGCTCGCCTCTCCGCCGCGCCGCGTTTAAACTTGTGCGCACGAAGTCGTAGAAAAGTTAGGACAGTGTATTCGAAGGGTGATATCCTCGCGAGAACCCGGGTTCGCCATATACATATCGATTGGTGCCATTCGGTGCCTGGCAGTGGGTCGTGCTTCTTCTACTTCCATTCGCCCAGACACCGGATACGACAAACCTCTGCCAGCCGAAAGAGGAACAATCGAGGGAGGAACGCCTCTGCGAGCTACGTCCCGCCCGCCGAATCGTTTCCACAGACAATTAGGATGCCCTCGTACCCTAACCTGGGACGATCGCCACCTAGACGCAGTGTCTGGGACCTGCGAAACATTTCAGAGTAGGGTTCGACCCTCGGAATCCTGCAGGAAGCTAGCTAAGCTCTGTTTTCGAAAGACATCCCCTAATTTAGACCTAGGTACAGCGCCTAGGACTTGTGAGAAACTTTAGGATCCGGGAAACAGGATTGAATCCTGCGGAGAAGTATAACTGACTTCTGTTTTTCTGAGCAGATCCCCTATCCCAGACCTAGGACAACTTTATCAATTCAACATCGTCCTATAAAAATAGAATTGAATCCGTTAAAGAAGTAGCTAATTCCTAATTTTCGACGGAGGTCCTTTACCCCAAGTTGTTTATTAATTAAGTTGGTCTAGGGTTAAAGGACTTCCGTCGAAAACTAGGAACTAGCTACTTTCTTAAAGGGTTCAGTTCTATTTTTATGGGACGTGCAGTTTTGCGTGAATCCTACGCACTGTGCCTATGGTGTTGAATTGATAAAGTTGTCCTAGGTCTGGGATAGATGATCTCCCCAGAAAAACAGAAGTCAGTTACTTCCCTGAAGTGCTCAATCCTGTTTTCCAGGACTTTAAAGTTTCTCACAAATCCTGGGCACTGTACCTAGGTCTAAATTAAGGCCATCTTAATTAACAAACACCTTGGACACAGTGTCTGGGTTAGATCTGGGAATCGACTCCTCTAAAAATCCTGTTCCTCCGAAAAAAGAAGGCGTGGTTTCGGGATGGATTTTTATTTCGTAAAGAGAGTTTGAAATTCGTTTAAACAGAACAACTCGGTAACGTCGCGGGCTTGATAACGATATACTTTTCCAACTGTTTGTTGCTTTTGCCAGCACAGATTAAGTTGACCTAGCGAAACAGTGACTGGTTTGAAATATGTACGTGCCGCGAATTCTTCATTATCGTCCGGTTCTTTTCTTTTTCCTGTTTATCAATTCAAATGATAATTCATCGGCAGAAGAAGATTCCGTTAGCAATGAGACCAGTGAACACAATCTTTCCTCTTGCGCTAATATATATCCCTTGAACAACCTCGCGGAATAATTTACTTTTTTCTGTTTATTTATATTGAAAAATTCTCTGTTCCAGTCATTGTCCAAAGGTATTCCCCAGCTTTCGACGAGAGGACAGATGGAAAGGCGGCGGCCACCGTTTCTTAGAGGGCCTAGTAAGACGAAAGAGGTATTTCTCAGCCTTGAAACAATTTTTTACATTTAAACATTTCTTGTCAATAATTAAAGTACCGGTTCCTCCAATTTTCCTGCTATTTTACATCTCGCCTACCCAATTTTATATAACAAATACATTAAATCCACAGTCTAATTATAATTAATGTTTACATCCCTCGAAACTTTAATCGACAAATATATCAAATGGTGCGACTGTATCCAGTTTTTCTTTTCATTTTTAGGGGACTACTAAATTATTCGTGATATGTTTTTCATTTTAAAGCGCATCTGGTCTAATTGGGACTAACCGACGTTCTAATAAAATCCCGGAACTTCGTTATATTTTTAATCAAAGTTCGGTTAAACTACTTTCCAAGCGCTAATTGCATGGGCGTTTGAAATTCGTGCAGGGTGGCTGCACTATGCAGACGCATGCTATCGTGAAACCGCATGTTGCATGTGTGTGGATTGTGGATTCGTGTGTGAGCGATTTCCATGCACCCTGCCAACCGGCGGTAAACAGTAAACAGAAACATAACCTCAATGATAAACACGAAACTTCATGACTATTTTAAGAAATGCGTTGCTCCAGTACAACGCATAGAAATGCGCTATAGATATCGATAATGAAACACTACTTACAACGAGGGGAAGATATTCCCTTTATCTATAATCGTAATGTCAAATATTTTTTAATCTCGCAACGATGCACTTACGCGCTCAAACGACTGTAATATAAATAGGAACGTTGTTGAAAGGTATACATCTCTGTATTGTAATATTATTGTATTGCGTAATACCGGATGAGCCAAAATTCAAAGTGGAATTTTGCAAATAATGTTAATGTTTATTTTCTATCTCACCCTTTATATTACATTTAATTAAGGAGGTAGATTCGTTTCCAGGATTGCAAGGGTGCGGGATTCGCCTTCTTATTTCTAGATAATACAAAGATGGAGTTTTATAGTAGTGAAAAGCGCTAGATAAAAGATCAATCTAAGCCACAGTCACCCTCAAAGTCCTATTTTTACATTTACGAGGCATAATTTTCATTATTCGACAGCTGTCATTATTCAATTATTGTCGAATAAGGCAAATTATGCTTCCCAACAATGTAAATTATAGCTCATGAACGTAAAAATAGGACTTTTGACGGCGACTGCGGCATAGATTGATCCTCTATCTAACGCTTTTGTCTACTGAAAAACACCTTCTTTCCATTATCGACAGATGAGAATTTCCCAATCATGGAAATGAGACTACCCTCTTAACTATGTATCTGTTCCTTTAAGACGGACAAGAACACAAGCAGTAAGATGGATTCGTCACGGAGCACTGCCAGTGGTATGGGGGAACACAAGGACGAAGACGATCTATCACCAGATGCACTGGTCAGACAAAATTTTGAACTGCGTCATCGTCTGGAAGAAGAGGCTGCCAATTACAAGAGACGGCTGGACACATATAGACAAGCACAACAGCATCAGGCGGCTCTTGTTTCCCGTTTACAAGCCAAAGTACTGCACACACTCTTCTATACTCTGCCCAACGAGACAAGGCAGTGAACGTAAATACAGGGTGGTCCTCCTATTTGTAGCCACCTGAATATCTCCTTTATTTGTGATGAYTGGACTGCAGATGTTTATGCAATAAAGGAGATATTTAGGTGGTTACATCTAGGTGGACCACCTGTATAGCCAGTATAGTTGAAGTTACAACTGTCGCGTTGAACAGACCATAGTAATTGATGAATGCATTGCTTTCTCTGAACAGAGAGCTAACAAACCATACTTGCAGGTTTTACAATACAAACAAAGATGTTCAGAGCTAGAGAACCAGGTGGCAGAGACCAGCGCATACGATTCTAATAAACTGTCCAGTTCTATACCAGTGTTGCCCACTCCGCTAGACGCAGCGCATCAAACATTAAGGGACATGCGCGAAGAACAGATTCATGATTTAGACACAGCCTTAAAAAAGCTTGCCGATGAACGCAAAAGGTAATCCAGTAATAGCGTGAACACTCTGTGCATACTTAGAAGTACCATTTTGTCTTAGGTGTGAAAAATTGTTGCAACTCAACACAACGCTCAAGGACCAACTAGAAGAATCGCATCAGACAAACGAGGCGCTAACCAACGATTTACAAAAATTGAGCAACGATTGGGACATACTAAGAGAAGAATTAGCGATCAAAGAAGACGAATGGAGAGAAGAAGAGCAAGCGTTCAATGACTATTATACTTCAGAGCACAATAGATTGTTAAACCTCTGGCGCGATGTGGTCTCCGTGAAACGATTATTCGCGGAGATAAAATCTAGTACGGAAAGAGACCTGTCGAAAATGAAGAATAGTATTAATTCTACCTTTAACGACGTTTCGTCGGCTTGCAGCAACATAGGCTTCGCTATGAAGATGCAAGCAGCTGTGCAACCAATGGTAAACTTACGAAGGAGCATAATCTTCATACAATTTATTGGGCATTGTAATTGTTGAAGACAATTTTTAGATATCGCAGCAAGTTCACCAAGTGCAGGAGCAGGTAGCGTCAGACTTGAAGATCGAGTTGTCATCGCTGAAGCAACAGTATGACGTTGTTCAACATGAGAATCGCATGAAGGAAGAGAGAATCAACCAGCTTATTCGTGATGTTCACACTTTGGTAAATCATTGGAGTGAAGCATAGTTTATACGAGTCGTACATAGTGTAATTATTAGACAGCAGATGTTTGTGCAAAATAAGAATGTTTTGCCTGAATTGCAACAAGCTGGAACGACATAGAAATTTATTTTCTTTCCCAATATGTTTACTAAGTTGGAAATAGTATAACAGTATTTTTAAATTTTTCTAATGGTTTTGCTGTTTTAAATTACATCTACTCATTTTTGCCATAAATGCATAAAATCCGCTGTTTACTAATGATGATAAACTGCGAATTTTATGCATTTCTAAAAAAGAATGAGTGAAATAAGAAAAGAAGAAAGATATAAGTGTCTACATAGCTCTGGTATCTTGTAATTAACACAAACAACTTCTACGTTGCATAAGAATCCTAGTGATAAGTTTGCTCTGTTAGGAGGAGAGATGTGTGGAGGCAGAAACGGAAATGCAACGTAACGTGCGTGCCCAGGACGACGTTGAGATCCTGCAATCCGCGTTGAGAGACATAGCCCACGCGGTGATCCAGGATGCAGAAGCTCGCGAGATCGAGAGCACCCAAGGACCCCCTCATCTGCATTTAACACCCAGCGTCCCGATCCCCCAGAAATCACCGAAAAGAGGTACAAGAAGCAACACCATCCCAGCGTTTGCTGAAAGTACGATCAGTGCTGTGCAAGCAGCGCTGCATAAATATCAGTTGACTATACACGAGCTTCAGGTGTGAAGGTTTTATATTCTATACTTTTGGTAAATCGAAGCAGCGTAAAGCTATGTCCACACTGGAGCAAGATCCAGCTACGTTCCGCCGCCTCTTGTTGCCTTCTTAAAAAAGACGACGAGAAGTTGCTCGATGTCGCTTCAATGTGCACATAGCTTAATTCGTCCTCCGAGGAGCTCACAGTGTTCTATAATATTCTGTTCCGCTGCCTGGGGATAGGTGAAACTGCAAAGCAATAAAGAACAGTTGGTGGCGACCCGGAAACAATGCGAGAACGCAGAAGAAACTATGAAAATCTTGGAGAAACGTGTGCAGGAATTAATCTCCGAGCTGGACGCGGCTCGATCGCAGTGTTCGCAGCTGAATCAAGAGAAGGACATGTTGCAAAAAGGTCTAGACACTGTAAGAGTGGAAAAGAATGCGCTAGACAAGAGTAGAGTCGAGATTAACAGCATGGTATATGATTTTTCACTATCGTACGAAGCATGTACGCATCTTGTTGATAGTGTACAGAAACACGGGATGCTCCTTTCAGATGGAGAATTTGAACAACGATTACGAAAAGATGCAGAAGGCCAACAATAAATTACAGAAGCTCTGTGATAGTCTTGAGGATGAGAAACTGTATCTGCAGAGCGAATTAAACAGAGTTTCCAAAGAAGCGGAGTTAAGGTGAATATTGATTGTTGTTTTGTAATCTTGCCGATTAACGCTGATTTTATGTTGATTTATCAGGGAGATTAATCTCCGTTCAGAAGAAGATAGATGCAGTAAAATGAGGGAGGAGTTGTTGACTCTGCGGGAGGAGTTAAACAAAGCCTATTTAAGCAAAGACATGTTGGAACAGCAGAAATTAGAGACCGATGGTTTGATTTCTCACATCGAGAAGAACAAAGGTAATTTTCTCTCAATAATTGTTGCTTGCAATTCTTTATTAACTGAATTATTATGCAGGCGACTTGGAACTGGAGTTAGAACGCGTGATATTGGAAAAGTCGGACGTCCAAGAGGTCCTGATGAAGTTGGAATCGGTTTGCAGTAATCACGAGCAGGAGAAACATCGGCTGCAAGAAGAGCTGAAGAAGGTATTAAAGATTATTTGAACCCTGTATCCCGATTTTTAACCGTGATGACTAGACTGCGGATGTTTATGCTATTTTCAATTTTTGTAGGCAAATTTTAAGAAAGCGGAATCATGTAATATGTTATTTTCAATGGTAGTAGACTTTGTAGGTCTGAAATAAATCAAAATCGTACTAAATTCTGTGGAATTTTATTTTCTAGCATTTTTTTTGAACATTTTTTGAAACCAAAAATGCATAAAGATCTAGTGATGAATTCAAACTTCAGGTGACGGACGAGAAGGCAAAATTGGCGAATCAGTGTACGGATCAGCAAGGTGATTTGGGCTCCCTGAGGAAGGAGTTGCTGCAAGCGGAGCAAATCAGGCTGGATTTGGAATCAGAGAAGGCTACGTTAAACGAAAAAGTGAAATTTTTGGAGATCGAGAAGGAGAAGACCGAAATAGAATTGGCGCAGGTCACGCGAGAACGTGGAGACCTGAGCAATCAATTATCGGTTCTAGCGAGAAAGAAGGAGTCCTTGAACGAGGAGCTGATGAGACTCAGACAAAGATTGGAGCAAGCGAACGAGATGAATGGGAGGATCAACCGGAACTTGGAGGATCTGATAAAGGACAACGAGGAGAAACAGGTTTGTCGTTGTACTTCCACCGAAGTTTAATTAAAGAATACCTCGATAATTATTGGTAGAATTTTAAGAAAGTGTGGAATTAAGTAAAATCTTATTTTCAGTGATTGCGCGCGTAGCCTTTTTAGATCTGGAATAAATAAAAATCGCGCGTACCAAATTCTATCAAAT
The DNA here is from genome assembly GCA_028455605.1 of Lasioglossum malachurum. Lineage (NCBI taxonomy): Eukaryota > Metazoa > Arthropoda > Insecta > Hymenoptera > Halictidae > Lasioglossum > Lasioglossum malachurum. The sequence goes on along the minus strand of CM052311.1, from coordinate 26,439,540 downwards.
TTTACATTCTAGCATTTTTTTTTTAATTATTAGATGCCATAAATGCATAAAGATCCGCAGTCTACTTATTAATTTTTTACACGTTTTGGCAGGTGCTTCTAGAGACCAACGAAAAAGAAGTGCAGCGATTGCAAGAGCAGCTTGCATCGATGCGCAGCGAGAAGGAAACCTTGGAGGGTGTCCTGTTCGATACGCAAACTAACCTGGAAAGTATGCACATGAAGAAGACGCAGCTGGAGAAGGAGCAAAAAGAACTGTTAGTTAACAAAGAAAGTCTAAAGGGACAAGTAGAAAGACTGATGAAGGATTTGGAAAACAGCGAGAAACGGGCCAAGGAAATGAAGCAGAGTATGACGCAGCAAAGCGGCGACCAAGAGGCTGAATTTCATCATATTATCTCCAACTTGAAGAAACACAGCGAGGATAATATTAAGAAGCTAAACGAGGAGAAAGTAAGAAGTTCGCATGTGCATGATTGGCGGAAAGCTAAATTCACTGAATTTATTTTTGCAGGAACAGGTCAAGATAAGTCTGGAGAAGCGACTTCAGCAGTCGATGTTACAACTAAGCGGTGAGAAGAACAACGAGATCAATCAGTTGCAGCAGAGGATAGACGAGATGCAGCAACAGATGGAGAACTTGTGTCAGCAGCACGAGGAGGTTCTTCTTAGGGCAGAGAATGACAAACAGCAGGCTCTTTTGATGGGTAAAAATATACTAAACTGTATTAGATCGGCTGTATTAAAAATCCTAATTCTATTCAATGCATTTCCTCAGCCCATCACGATCAACAAGCGCTGATGGAGAAGCTCGAGGGTGTTCTGCGAGAAATGGAAGAAGAGAAGAACAACATGGAGAGGATAAAGAGGGAGGCCGCGTCGCGTGCCGAACAGGAGCGCAACAATACGAAACAATTGCGCGACGAGTTGAGTCGTTTGAAGACGAAGTTGGACGAGAATAAGTTGAAATCCGACGAAGAGAGGATAAAGCTTGATCTGAAGATAGAAGAGCTGTGGAAGGAACGGGAATCGGCGCAGAGAGAGTCTGAAGAACTGCAAGTTCAATTGCACCTGACTGAGGATAGGGTGGACAGTCTGCAAAATCAGCTGCACGAGACTGTTCGAAAACTCAAAGATGGTAATTTATATTAACGCTTGGTTGTTGATTGCGCACCAATAATTACATACTTCCAGCTGAGACTCTGAACGAAAGCCTGCGCAAAGAGTTGGTGGATGTCAGAAGGCAATTAGCAGACTCCACGTACGAGAAGGAGAAGTACCATAACAGCAATAAAGAACTGCGGGAGCACGTGAAACGCATTGAAAGTGAAAAGAGAGAACAGAGTAGGACGTTGGAAGAGTCGTACCAGAAGATTGCAGGTATATCGTAGCGGCTATACATTGTAAATGGCTGTAGCGTCTTATTAATTAATATTTTTGATTGTAAAGCTCTGGAGGACATGAAAGTAACCATAGACGCAGAAAGATCGCGTCTTCAGGCGCAGCTTCGGGACATGGAACGAGAGACTTCGCAGCTGCAGAAACAATTACGGTTTACACAGGACGAGTTGCAAAAGTCTCACGATAGCAACGCGCAAGCACAGAGCGATGAGAAAGAGCTGCAAGCTCGACTGGCGAATGAGACAGAGGAGAGAGAACGGCTGCAGCTGCAACTGCATCAAGTGAAAAAACAGGTATCTATTTTGTTCGGCTGTTTTACATATTGCAATCTATATTTGTTCATCTGCCAACTATTTTTGGTCAGTTGATAGATGTGGATAACAGTTTAGAAGCCACCAGACAAGAGCTTGGAAGACTGCGTTCGCGTGCTGACGAGGAAGATGAAAGATGGCGGACGAGGGAGCAAGAGTTGCTAGTTAGACTGGAGGACTGTCGATGTAGGGAGAGAAAACTCGAAGATCAGAAACATAATTTGGAAGTTTGCTTGGCTGATGCTTCCCAACAAATTCAAGAACTGAAGGTAATATCAGAATTAATATAATTAAATAAATCTAGAAAATTGATTGAGTACTGTGTTTTGTTGTATGTGCTGTTTAGGCGCGTCTCGGAGGATCCGAAGGACGAGTCAGAGCCCTGGATGCTCAGTTGTCTCAGCTAGAAATCGCGAAGAAGGAAGCAGATCAGAAATTGAGTAGCGTGGGTTCTACCTTGCGACGTATCATTGGTATTCAGATGGACGGAAGCGTGAACATGCCGTTCAAATTGATGAGTCCTTCGAGAAGATGGAGCCCTGCAAGAGGTGAGTAGTCGATCGATTGACATAGAAGATTAATTAATCGCTTAGCTTACATTTCAGCTCAAGAGCACACTGACTCCGGCAGAGACGCGATATTCGACGTCGATCCTGAAGCAGTTAGGAAGGGCGTGCGGTCCTTCATGCAACAAGTGGCGCAAATCGAACGCGAAAGGGTAATTGCTGTTTCCTTCGGTGAATTTCCTACAGATTTCTTTTAACCAGAGTTTTTAGCAATTAAATTACATTAAATTAACAGCAAATGATTAAAATGAAAAGGAAATTGTAAAAATGGTAGGCCGTCCGAGCGTGAATTAATTTAAATTTTGTTCGATCTCTAGGATGACTACAAAACGGAGCTGAGCAACTTGAAGAAACAGCTGACAGAAACTCAAGAGATCCAGAACAAGTCAGACACTCAAATAAACACGCTACTGGCCAACATCAGAATGCTGCAAGACGAGAAGAACTCATTGGAAATGAAGCTGTCTCAGAGGCAGGGCAGTTACGACATACAGGTATATTTTGTTTATGGAGCTTCGGTTGTAATTTTTAAGTCGTTACTGATGGGTATCTTTTAAGTTGAACGCTTTGCAACAAAAGACAGAGGAATGCGAGCACCTGCGCGAGAAGCTGGCGAACCTCGAGCTAATAATCAACAGTGGCACCGAGGAAAAGATACAGTGCGAGGTAAATCCAAAAAATTTTCTTTTGAGAGAACGCTTCTATTTTTGAATTGTTTTATAATTTACAGGACAAGCTGGAGAAAATGAAGCAAGCTCTCGGTCGAGTGGAAAACGAGAAGCGCAATTTGCAAGAGGAGCTAAACAGGAGCGAGTCCCGAGCTACCAAACTGGAATTACAGAGAATGTCATTGGAGGGTGATCTCCAGAGACTACAGATGATGTTCCAAGAGAAGGAAGCAAATATTCATGTACGTGGATTGAGCCTGCAACCTTTAAACTCGTTCATCAATCTTGAATTATATATTATTTTTTAAAATAATCGTACAGAAGCTGCAAGAAAGAAGTGAGACTCAGAACAGAGCCATGGCGAGCTTAGAGGAACGCTGTGCTTCGTTGAAATCAACAATAGAACAGTTAAACATAACTTTAGAGAAGGCGTCCAACGCTGAAAGCGAGTTGAAGAGTGAAATTAATTCTCTGCAGCGCAACGTTCTGGAATTGACGACGACTTTGCAGACGTCCAACGAGAAAACCAAACAGGTACTTTATATTTAAAAGAATTGCAAGAAATTATTATTTTCATCGATTTATCATTGTTTTAGTTGCAAAAACAATTGACCAACACCGAAAACGAGCGAAGAATTCTGACGGAGCGCGTGGAGTCCTTGCAGCAGACACTGAGCGAGCTGAAACGTACGAACCAGTCGTTAACGGATCAAATAAATCGAATGCAGAATGAACTAGCTAACAACGAGGTGCAACGTTGCACCTTGGAGTCGCAGTTAAGGATAGCCAGTTTTCCGCAGGAGGAAACAACAAACAAAGATGAGGAGCTGATGCGCCAGCTGCAGGCTGCGCAAAGAGAAAGGAGCGAAATGAGAGGAAAGCTGGATGCGCTTAGCGACAAGGTAGATATTTTACGGTCAATCAACAACCTGCACGCATCCTTTAATAATAATGTTTTAGGTGAAGATGTTAGAAGCTGATAAGCGTAATTTAGAACGCCAAGTGTCATTTGCTAAGTCGAGCAGCGTTCGCAGCAAGAGTTACGAGAGGCCAGAGAAAGCGCACACGGAGCTGTTGGGCACCGGTTTCGACATGGACCATTACGAACAAGAGAACAGGGAATTGAGATTGAAAGTCCGCAGATTAGAGACTCAGCTGGCGGAGAAAGAAGCGGAACTGATAAGAATGAAGTCTAGCTACGTTCATAGTCATTCTATGTACGATTATAGTCGGGATAGATCGGGAGAAGTCGAGAGACTCAGGGCTGCACAGCTGCAGGCGGAGAAATTGTTGGAAGCAAGGGAGCAAAGTCATCGTCAGCAAGTACTGCGTCTGGAAAATCAGGTAGTGATTATCTGCATTCTAAGATTGAGAATGTCATTATAATTTTGATTTTTCCGGACAGATTCAATTACTGCGGGAACAACTGAATCAGGAGATAAAACGCAGACAATTGTATGTGCTGAGAAGTTCAAGGGCTGGCAGGGAGATGCAACAATTGAGACAAGCTTTAGGCGATTCTTTGAGAACAGTGGCTCAAGACCCGTCGCTGGACGCTGTGCTATTGGAACACGAAGCCCGTAAGCTCGACTCGACCTTGACGAGTACCACGAGCTTACCGCCGTCTTTGGCTTTACCCCCACCATCGTCGTACGACAGATCTTCCACGCCGGCACAGCTTAAATAAATCATTGCTCCGTTTCAGACTGAATCAGACTCGAAAACTGCCAATGTTCAATCGTCAGAAGAATAGTGTACAAACGATTCGTGCATTCGCGGAAGCATTCGTTCTAGTCCCAAGTGTACTTAACCGATTCATCCGAAGATTAGTGACCTTTCGCCTAAGCTCCATTTTCGTTCGAGCCCTCCGACTGCCGTATTTTGGTCACACTTTTTTTCGAATCTTTTACCGTCGTTATTTATAAATTCTAGCGAAGAATTTTGATCGCAGTGTCATTCGGATGGGCCTTTAATGGGTCAACAAACGTTTTGTTCGCAACGAGAGAAGGAAATAGTGGTAAACTAGTATCTCGTGTTGACAATAGTATTCTTAACGTAACAACTAGGTTTTAAATAATATCCATTAATCCATACTTCATTAGACAGTAAAATTCTCGCAGAAGAATGGATTCGCTCGTAATCTCTAGTTCCGCAACTGGAACGCATCTTATCGAGATCTTTGTGTACCCTCTTTTATACAAATTCGGAAGCGAACGTCAAAGTTCTACCAATGGTACAGTATGATCTCGTAACTGAGACAGTTCTTCCTTCTTTTAGAAACAATTTCTATATCATTCGAAAAATTGTCTAAGATGTTAAGGCTCACGGAATCGTACTTTAATCTCAGTCCGTCCATGCGTTTACGATGTTCATCGTATTTACGCGTATAAGTTAGTATTTTATTGATTTTAGCGTTAACGGCTGTTGATTTGAGAATATATATCCGGATTGCCAAGCGTGCGCTTATGATCCGTATAATGGAAAGCACTTTCAGAGTAAGTTGTACTGGCAAGAGTAATGCTATCCTCGGTCTCGTTCACGAGACCGAAGAGAATCACAAAACAAAAGCATTGTAGAGATATGCTTCTGATAGACGAGTAAACTGGAGTCTACCGTAGACATAGGAAGTAGAACATGGTATCGTAGAAGGAACTATCAAAGGGACAACGTGCACGCGCGGGATTGCATCGACGAATTGGATTGTGTCTATTCTTTATCGTTAAGAATATAGACATCTAATCCAGCCGAAAAAAATATTTAGCTGGCTTAAACCGAGCTGTACTGTTTGCGGATCATGGAAAAGTTTCATGTGTTCGAAGATCATAATTTTCTTTCCCAGATAACGTTCTATTACGTTAGTATTCTCGCGCACCGTTTGAGAACTTGATTGATGTGGTATTATTTTCAAATAGCGATCTCAACATAATTGTAGATAATTTATGTGCCCTATTTTCATGTATACAACCATCCATTTTTATAATTGTATGAATATTCATCTACTTGAATCGACGTAAAGATTCTACCAGGAGCTTTTTTAATGCTAGTCACGGAAAACCAACGTTATTGCGTTTCCTATTATATATGATTATATTATATGTTAATTAATGTTCACTTTTGTAGAACTACTATACATACAGATAATAAATAAACTATTGCAAACTTCGTGCTCATTTACTTAAGATACAAAGTTTGCTTCACCATTGGAAAACAATTGTTCATTTCTTATCAAATTTATTAATTATATTGCTAAATTTCATTTTCTGTGAATAATTACCTATATATATATAAAGAATAAATTAAAGCTGATCACTAGACTGCGGATCTTTATGCATTTATGAAGAAATTGGTTGGGTGAAATATAAAACAGTAAAGGATTTTAAAAATTCAAGAATGTCGTAAAGGGATGAAGTCAATTTTCGTGTTATTCCTGCTTGTCACGATCGAAGCAATACATTTTTATTTTGCATAAAGATCCGCAGTCTATACATTAGTAACTAAATTTAGAGAAGTGCCGAATTTTGGTCATTTGTCCGCACTGTGCGACAACGACGGATGTTGGTACGGGTGTTGTCTCAAACAAAAATGCCCAACCCTGGCCTACACATATACAGGCAGCGGGGGCCACAGGCAGCAGGCAGAGTTCCTGGGTTCAGCGTCCACCACGCAGTAATATCTAGGGACGGCTGTGAGGGTTTAATTGGTACACCCCATAGGGCGGAGCCCATCATAATCCCTTCCCTCTCCAGCGAAGGATCAGGATATCCATAATGCGGATCTCCCTCATGTAAAAAGCCAGAGTAGTTCTGGATGACCTCTGGTCAACCTTGAGTCCATAGTTCTCCTGGTCCCGGAGCCCGTGCGCTCCTGCTGGAATCTCCGGCCCGAGTGGCTCGACCCCGACTGACCCCGACCCGACTCCGACTGACTGACTACGCACGTGCGCTGTGATGCGAGACCACCCCCTGTAATTTCGGTTGATTTCGATCACCGTTGTTCCGTCTCCGTAAAAATCGTGTTCCTGCATAGTACATCCTAAAACAGTGAATTCTTTAACGAAGCTGTATAATTGTAATTCTAATTTGTACTTACCTATTGTAATCATCGTATTCGCAATTAAAATCCATTAATTTGGACATCCAAGCACGGAAATCCAAGCTGAGACCGTATTTCTCAGGATTCCAAGAAGTAATCGAATTGCATTCAGTCTTCCAAATCCTAGACGTGATTATGTACTCTGAAATAATTTATTTCAAACTTACAAACGTATAATTGAATTTATAAGAGTTTATTAATATATATAGTTACCATTCTGCCGTATTGATTTTTTTTTATTATCGAGTCGATAAGCCAGAAAGTCAGTTGGGTGACGCACGGATAAGATCTCAATTCGCATCAGTTTTGAAATTCCTTTATTACGATGCTAGTCAAATTGGCATATACAATGTACAGATGATAATTCTAGGAAAGGAAGTGCGTCGTTTTTAACCGTACGCAAGCTGGCAGACTCATGTACACGAAAGAAACTTGATATGTGCAATTCGAATCTACAATATTACGCGTTAGCCACCGTGTAGACCCAATTAATCAGCTCGACTATAATAGTGCCTGCCCGATTTATATTATCCGCTTGCCACATCGTAATTTATTAATAACAATACAGACAACTGACAAAGCAGAAAATCTCCATTCTTCCGTGTTTCACATGAACGACTGGACAAAGGTCACTTCTTACAATTTTCACGTAATTTAGTTCCTTGCGCGTCACTTCGATGACACATTATATGGTTTCGAATACAAATCTGGCCGAGCGAAAATCAAAAACTACATTCTAGCCTGTCGCCGATAAATTGATTGTGAATTCTCGAATAAATAAATCAATAGCGAAAACGTATAAATGCATGCAACATAAAAGATAACGCGTAGCATTATCAAATGCTGTAATCGCTTTCATGATACTTTGAAAAATAATCAAAAGAAAAGATGTTGCAAAAAAGATGTTATCTAATATATAAAAAAAATGTTTCCGTCAGGATACCGAAGGTGGAATAAAACAATTAGAAAATCCAAGAAAACAACCATTAGTCGGAAAAAAAACAATTTTGCTCGGCTAGAAGCCCGTACAAAACCACTGTGCTCTGTAATTATTAGACAGCGCATTTTATGCATTTATGATCAAATGAGGGTGGAATTGAAAACAGTGAAAATATTAGAAGAATTTAAAAATAGTGTTACATATTTATATTTTTTTATTTTGCATATAAAAAGATCCGCTGTCTAGTAATCGAAGTTATCGTGATCATGCTACGCTATGCGTCGCAAACTGCCGGACTATTTTCATATTTTTCTTTCGTCGTGTATTTGCGATTACGGAGGGAATGTGACGGTGTCTTACACGTTTTGTTCGATAAAGGTGTTCTCGGAATCAAAACTAGTATATGTGATAAGAGAATTTATATATGATAATAATCTTGAACATTAATACTGTGCACTGAACGCATTCCTACACGACAAACGAGTCTAATTTAAATCCAAGCACGTCCCTCTAGTCAACTGAATCGTGGGAAAGTGCATCCGTTTCGTTTAACATTGTGATTATGCGTGAGAAAAAACTGTTCATGCCACCAATTCATTCTTCTCGGCCGTAACGTTTTAGCGTTACATGTCTTTCATCTAATTCATAGACTTTCTTCTTGCGGGAACTAAAACGAACACGTTGACCACCGCGTGTACCATTTTTGAGGGGATGATTTTCCAAATCATCGAACATCCGTATAACGCATGTACATATTTCATTCGAAGAAAGTAGAAAGGCGATGTGATACATTGGATGATTGCAAAAGTTCGTACGAAAAAGAAAGTCAGTTGTAGAATGTTCGGAAACGATTGTAGAAAATAGTGGTGACTATATAATTGATTAATAAAACTGTTATTTTTAAATATAATCGCGCGCATTCTATTTTCAAATAGGGTACGAACTTTTGCAATCGTCTAATATTTTAAGTGAATAAAGCCGCGACGATCAACGCGTTAAAGGCTCAACGATTCATAAACTTTACTGATCACCTACATTCTACATTTAAGAGGTTTCCAGTGTGACAACATCTTTCAATTTGCAGCCATATCATTCTGAATAATGGCATAAATATCACGGCAAGATTTGAATCGATCGTTCAAATTCTACCAACATTTACAAAATCATAGAGAATACTTTCTATATAAAGCCACGTTTGCCCATTCGATTATCTCTCGGCAACTCGGCTGTTTCCTTCTCTGCACAACAAGAACGAAACGTTGAACGCTGACAATATTACGAGTAAATGAATTTTTGTTCATCTCCGTATTATAAATATTATGCTGTCTGATCTGATCGTGGCCCGAAGTCACGTCTAGATTCGGTAAAATCAAAATTGTTAATAATTCGTATTTGTTGTTCCGATTCGCCGTACACGTTCTACTGCGATCGGTACAGTATCAAATAATTTACAATTTTTCGAGTACAGGTCAAACATTTTGAAGTGGTCCGTATAAAAATTTGATGGGGGGACCAAGATGGTTATCGTTCACAAAATTTTGGATGCGAAGAAACGTAATGTATCGTCTCATATGCACGATGCTCTTCGATTCATCCAATAATAACTACACACGTGTAAATATAATATACACCTATCTACAACAAAGTTTCTATTCAATTGTGTGGTGCTGCTATGCTCTTTGCATGTCTTGTATTTTCTTACAGGAGGGTGTTTCGATATTTTTAGCTTTGTTAAATAATCCCTCGTCTTCGAAGTTCCTTGCCTTCCATAATAGCGTTTCCCCTAAACATTAAAAGCCATTTATATCCAACAATCTAGTGGTATACTATTTTCCAGGAACCGTGTAAATATCATTATTATGTTTTGTTCTTATACGTATACAGGTCGAAATAATGCGGTCAATGAAACGTTCTGTACTTACTGTAACTTCTTTCCCTATAACAGGCATGTCTCAAATTATTCAGGTACTCTTCTTCAACAGAAATTTCTAGCCTACGTAAGCTGCCTTGATATTCAGTGTGAAAGTTTTCTTTGACATAGTATGGCACCTTTAATCCTTGAGTTGTTCTCGGTACAGAATATTTTCTGCGCACAAATCAAAATGTGCATATAATCACTCTCGCAGAAGTCATTCGCCTAGCTTTTAATGTTTAGTTATATACCCGGAGGTTACAGCCAAGAAAGTAAAGCACAAAGCAGTAGAATTGAAACATTCCGTGAAAGTATTAATTAAAACTAATTTATTTGCCATTATTCGTCATAAATACTCTGGCATGTGGGGACACTTACGCATTCGAATGCAAGCTATATACAGGATCTGATATAAAGAAACTGCTCATCATAGTTAACAATATTAATAACAGTACAGGAAACATCTGAAGGAATGTGGTATATCCGTTTGCTTGCTAGAAATACAAGATTTCGTTTTAAACCATTATCAATCGTCGTAAATGGTATTCCATGAATTTTTATATATGTATATACAAAGTTTAATGTTTCTCCGTGTTCGTACCTGAGAATGTGTGTGCTGAGCTTGCACATCTTGTTGTCTCATCCATCTTCCACCAGAACGTCTCATATAAAACTCTTGTTGTTGGAACCCGCCGCCAAAGAACATATTGAATAATTCCTCCGCAGTGATATCGGCTACCAAAAATTTATTAAATCAAAAAATTTGTCGACAATAATATTAATTAAAAAGTTAAATATAATTTCAATTAAATTTAATGTAACAGTACATTCAAATCCTCTTGTATAGTTGTAATGCGCATGATTCTGACGACTCGGAACATTTTGGCTTCTCTCCTCTTCGGGACCATACATGTCATACTGTTTCCTCTTTTCCACATCGGTGAGAATGGCAACAGCATTTCCAATAGCTGCAATAACAGTTACATCTCGATATTAGAGGTGCAAAAAAACCCGAAAATGGCGGATTGGGACAGGTCGAGGATTTTATTACAGGATTGGAACAGATTCTCGAAAATTTCAGGATTCTTCGATATATCTGACTTCCTCAGAATAATCCCGAAGATTGTCGAAAATCCGAATGAGCCCGGGAATCCTGATATATTTAAATTGTACGCCTCATATATTGAGGAATAATGTCTGTAAATATATACATATATATAGGGCTGTTACTTTTTCATAGCTTCGAAACTTTGATTTTCATCACCTTCGAAGTTTCAGAAGTCAAAGCTTCGAAACTTCAATTCTCATATCCTTCGAAATTTTAGAAATCAAAGCTTCGAAACTTCGATTCTCATCACCTTAGAAGTTTCAGAAACCGAAACTTCAAATATCGAAGCTCCAAAACTTTGATTCTCATCGCCTTCAAAGTTTCTAAAAGCAAAGCTTCAAAATCTTCGACTTTCGAAGGAAAGTAACAGCCCTAGTCTATACAGTGCAACGAACAATATTTACCTTTAAAGGCTTCCGCAGCACCGGGAGCTTTATTTTTATCTGGGTGTAACTGAAGCGCTAACTTTTTATATGATTTCTTTATATCGCTATCGGTAGCATCTTTGCTTACACCCAAAATTTCATAATAATCCTTGCACTTCTTAATCCTGTAATGAAAAATAATAAGCTCGTTGTAACAATTTATTTTCTCAAAAACGATATACCTGTTACCTAAAATTTTTTACACAGACTACATGAGAATAGGAAAATTGTTTACAGTCTGTTGCGATAATCTGCTACGATACATACATTTTTGAACGTTATACATACTTTTATTTACATGATCAATTACTTAAAATCATACATATAATTAGTCTGTTGTCTTTCGTCTAAACAGCTCTAATACTTTACGATGCTTAATCGTGTCTTGTACCTTTTAACATGTTCGAGTTGTTCCTTCGTAAACTCTGTAGGAGTTTGAGCGTACGTAGCTTCCTTAGGTGCTGTTTGGCGTTTTCTAATAGTAGGTTCGGACTCAGACTTTTGATTTTGTTTTGAAAGCATAGCCACTTTTGCTAATACATCTGCGAATACAAGTTAGTTTACACGTCAAGGTGTTTCCGAAATTTCGCACGACACCCTGCGATTTTGTGTTTTCTCGATTTTCGTGTTTTTTTATTGTTTTTTATTCCGAAGGAAGCTCAACGACGTTTTCTTTCTCATGTGAAAATTTCACGTCTACGCGAATAGAAGGTGTATGTTATTAGAAGAGAACGTATTAATGAATATCAGAATCATTTGATCGAGAGTGAACGACACACCTGATTAGCTTGAAGTTCTACCAATCGTATGCGAAACGAGGGGACACATTTTACAAGTGATGACGGGTCGGGAAGATCAATGATCGCGTGTGCATGGAACGAAGGACAGACGAAAATCGACCAACGAATCACAAACGGTACACTGACGTGGACTTTCAGTTCGCTTACCTTCTGTCTTCTTCGTCGGATAAAGTTTTTGTGCTTTGCGCACAAATTTTTCGGCCTCCTCGTATTTCTTTTCGCGGAGATATCGTTCCACAAGTTCCATACATCGTTCTGCTTCATCTTTATTGCTGTCCATGATTCGTTACCGGAGGCCGAACGAAACTTTATCCCAACAGAATGACGGAGCAGAATAGTAAATAAATTCAATCACTCGTCTCTTAATTCTCCGCCATAGCAATTTAATAAGTTACGTCATGAACGTGCTACAGTATAGAGTACGCTTCCACGTATGCGTATGAGGATCAGCTGGAACACCGTGAACGTAGTTGCGGAACTTTACATTGTCCAAAGAGTAGGGATAGGGATACAACCTTAGATCGTCTAAAATGTAGATACGTTCCACTCAGTTCCACTCCATTGCTTTGATATTGGTCAGTACCGCCAGAACAGGGAAGGGGGAAATCGAGGCCCTCGATTCAAGGGGAATACATTTTACCCCCTCTCTGATGACCATACTAATACCACAGCCTACTCAGTAGGCTGTGCTAATCACTGATATAATCAGTGGTGCTAATACGTGACATCTACGCGTACGCGTGCGCAACGTGATGGCCCGTCACGTGACCAGTCTACGGTCTTAGTGGGGGATGGGATAGTGGAAAGGGAAAAAGAAGAGAGGAAAAATCGATCAGTTTTGGTCAGTTCTGGTTGGTTGTATAGTCACGCGGGAAATTTAAATCAACTGCAATATTCTTAGTTCGCGTCAATATCTAATAATTACGAGCCTATTTATTTTAATTTAGAATGTAATATTTATTAACATTGGTTTTTGAAATATTTACATTCATTTTACAATATTGAAAAGTTCAAAAAGCAGATCAAATACAAAATCAGGCCGAATATACTTTGCTAGCCATCATCTAACAAGTTCTAACAATTTCAATGCATGAATAAAGGAATTATGTTTCTTTTGATTGAAACATTACTACATACTTTATATATATTACAAAATAAAGTCAGATAAAAAACATGCTTGAAGCTCTTTCCACACCCCCAAGCGTCTCAAGATGGACGAGATTATTAATTATATATATATATATAGTTTGTAACTTACAGACCTGAAACGAATTACCATACAGTTACATATTATAAAAATAGCCGAACAACATATTTTTCAGGAATAAATATTCTTTTATTTAAGATTCTATATGCAACATCAAATTCGAATTATTCAATAGTTACATTTCCGAAAGTGTACTTCATCAGATGCACAAGTTATAGATCGATTTTGTGTACCTGTTGTTTATTATTAACAATTATTTAACTTAACATTATCGAACATTTATGAATAATTTGACAAAAATGTAAGTACCTGTTAATGTCCCATATTCATCATTACTCATCATCAGTCATTATTCGTTAGTGGTATAAAGGTTATATTGCTTTCCTGTATTAAAATCTCAGTAACTTTATTTCACATTTCGAGTAATTTACGTAATCAATAGATTAAATTAAATAGACAATTGTCCAATATCTTAGTTATAGATTTAATATATATTTTTCACAGAAGATGCAGTGCATAAGACAAAATATAAGATTGCTATCGAATCAGCTGTCTGGTGTAAACGTTTCAAATTGTTTATTTGACGCGTTGAAACCTTTAAGTGTAATATCATCTTGTAATATACATGGATCCTCTCCTACGTTAGTCAACTCTTACAAACCTACAAAGTTTCTTGATTACAATAAAACCATTTTCCCTCCGCAAAAACCAGGTGAAGAAAGAAGGCCTGGTGTAAGTTTATCTTAAGTTATATTATACTTTATTTATGCAGCAAAACCTTGTGCACGATTCACAGAATACATCTATATATATTTTCCAGTATGTATGTCACATGAAATCAAATATAAAATACAGTCCGCTAAAAATGTGGTACGTAGCTTGCTTCATAAGAGGAATGACTATAGACGAAGCTATAAGACAATTAAGCTTTCTGCAGAAAAAGGGTGGACACATTGTAAAAGAAATTCTATTGGAGGCACAGCGTATAGCTGTAGAGAAACATAACATCGAATTTAAGTCTAATCTGTGGGTTGGTGAGTATACCAATTATTGAAGCTTACACTATTATGTGTCAAGAAGCTAATAAATGTTTGTCTGTTACAGCCGAGTCTTTTGCAACAAAAGGTGTAGTGTTCAAAGGTATACGTCGACATGCCAGAGGACGTACAGGAGAAGTACGCTATAAACATTGTCATTACTTCGTAAGATTAGAAGAAGGAAAACCACCGAAGGATTATTATTTGAAGAACCCTCCGAGTGAACAAGAAATGCTGGAAAATTATATGACCAGTTTGAAGCGGCGCAAAGTATATAATTCTCTGTAACGTCACAGCTTAAGATAATAAAATGTTGGGATTTGTTTGAATAAAAATCTCCTTTACACGTGTAATCCGAATTTATTTAAGAACATATGATTAAAACATAGTAAGAGAATCGAAGCAAACATAAATTAGAATTAATTTACAGCTTCAGCTTGGTCCTTCTCCAGTGACGCCTCTTAGCGTTGTACCTGCAATGGAGAAATTAGGTTATCAACTATTTTTCAAACTGTTATCACGTAATTAGATAATGTCGACTATTTGAAACGAAACAGCACGAACTTGATATACAATAAAATAATAAAAATTGATGCAATTGATATATCAAAACGATTAAATGTTTTGATTCTTACCGTATTGTGTTGCCAGTACGCATTCTAACCCATTGAGGAATTGGCCTGTTCTGCTTCAGTTTCTTCGCAAGCTTCCGCTTAATAATGAACGTTTTGTGAGCCGACTGAAACAGATAATAAGATTTGTTAATACTTCAGGACTAATCTCCTGAAAGTCGTTTTGTTGTAACAGTTAGGATGTCAAAGGATTCGTCGGATTTAATATCATAACCTCAACATTACCATTTTGCTTGAGCAGCAACTCAAGAAGTGAACGATTAACTCACTAGGAGCTGTTTCCTACCAGAGAGGATATGAGAGTGCTCACGCCCGGGTTTTCGATGCCTCCGGTATAGTGCTGCCCCCACACAAAATCTT
>CM052311.1:26186163-26423982 GCA_028455605.1 Lasioglossum malachurum | reverse complement strand
TCCGATACGTGGTTATATCGCACGAAGCATCGGTTGAAACTAGTTCTATGCCACAGGCTAGTAAAGGTTTTGTTTCATGCTAAAACAGTGTGGTCTCTGTTTCGTGGTAAAAGTGGGCTCTACCGTACGCAGAGGAGCTGTTCCGTGCTAAGCGTGAGCGTGCCAAAAAGTGGTGGCAACTCAGACCCGGGCGTGAGCACTCTCATATCCTCTCTGTTCCTACCTACAGGAAAATGTCACTAGGCCAGTTCTGTGGTTCTGGGATATTGCACAGGTTTCACGCGCATGCGCAACCAAATGCAGGAACGTGTCTACGTCCTAAGTTTGTGGGGAAAGTAGTGGAAAACTATTAGCAGAGATATACTCTCTGCTATTAGCTACGGCAGAGGAAAGTACATTCTATACAACATACACATATTATACATTTATCTTTCAAAATCAAATCATAAGAAATTTTGCGAAATGAGGCGGGGTGACCAAGGTACCACACTTTTACGTTACTGATGCTAAAAATCGTCGCACATGCGCGTGGAACCTGCACTGCAGGCATGTGTTACCAAAAATAAAAAGATAATTACTAAATCTTCAAAAATTTCTATATATTCGTTGTATTAGAATCAATTAGAATAATATTGTCATACCGTTATTTTCCTTGTATCAGTTTTTATAAGAAGCTGCAAAAATATTTGCATTTATGTGTTGTCCTTACTGGATGTTATGTATATACTTGTTGCATATTATAATTTTATGCATGTTACAAAAATGCTATTATATAGTTATGAAAGCTCAGATTTGAAAAATTAATTAAAACTTTGTTATTATTCATGTATCTTTTATAAAATATGTTTACTTCACAAGAACAACCGCTGTCAGAAAGGGTATATGTATATATGCGTTATAAATATATATATATACCTATTTTTTAAAAAAGTTACTGCATCACTTTCGATAACATATCTCTTATCTCCTAATTAACTTATCCCCTTAGATGCGGATTAATTTTCTTCAGTTATTTCGGAGCGACTAATAAGAAGTAGCCTTCTTCAAACAAAATGTTCGCTACGTGTTCGAAAACATTGCGACTTAGTAAGAAAGTGAGTATCAAATGTTTTGATTTCTCTTCATCTTCATTTGTTTCATATAATTTAACCATATCTGTCCTCTCTAATCGAAATAATTCGACATATTACATTGTTAAACCTTTTTTTTCTAAACATTACCTACAAAATATTAACATTACCAAAAAAATATTCATCGAACGAATTTTCCGGAAAATAGAGTTGAAGATAATGTTTAACGAAATCGTTTACTATTTATAGTTTGGTTCACTGGCACGTTATGAATCGACGTTGGTCATTGCAGAGCATAACAATGAATCATTGTCACCCATTACCTGCAATGCACTCAGTGCTGCGAAAAAGATTGGCAGTGACATAACTGTATTAGTTGCTGGTACAAAATGTGATGCAGTTGCGCAAGCAGTTAGCAAGGTCAATGGTGTTTCCAGGGTTTTGGTTGCAGAAAATGATGCGTTCAAAGGGTTACTCCCCGAGTCGTTAACCCCTCTTGTTATTGCCACTCAGAATGAGCATAAATTTACTCATATTATGGCTGGAGCCACCGCTTTTGGAAAAGCACTGTTGCCGAGAGTAAATATCTTGACTCAAAAATTTCCTATAAATCTATTCATTATATATAATAACAACATTATTGTTCAAAGGTTGCAGCTAAGCTAGACGTATCTCCGATAAGCGATATCATCGATATCAAAGCTCCAGACACATTTGTACGTACTATTTACGCAGGAAATGCAATTCAAACGTTAAAGAGCAAAGACAATGTAAAAGTAGTTTCTGTACGAGGAACATCGTTCGAACCTTCACCTTTGGAGGGAGGCAATGCTAAATGTGACCCGGCACCAGCCGGTGACTACAAAACAAGCCTAACAGAGTTTGTTAAAGAAGAATTAATCAAATCTGATAGACCAGAGTTAACATCTGCAAAGGTTGTCGTTTCTGGAGGAAGAGGAATGAAGTCTGGAGATAATTTCAAGTTATTATACGCGCTGGCCGATAAGCTTAATGGAGCTGTTGGCGCATCTAGAGCTGCAGTCGATGCTGGCTTCGTGCCCAATGACTTGCAAGTCGGGCAAACTGGAAAGATCGTGGCTCCCGTAAATAAACTTAGCTTTTTTGTTGTTTCTGCCTTTTCAAATACTGTAGATCAGGGCGATGCTGGTCCACGGAGCAGATGTGGCTGCTTCTCCTATTTGCTTGCGGCACGAGCCCCATGATGCTGCACCGGATGATTACTCACTTTCAATTAATTCTTTCAACAAGTCTTTTGGCTCTGCGAATTCTTCAACTGTACCTGAATGAAAATTAAAGGAATTGTAAATGTATGAGGAAAAGCAGCCGCATCTGTTCCGCGAGCCAGTGTTGTCCAAGTAGATTGTAGATTGTAATATCAACTTTTTCAGGATCTGTACATCGCTGTGGGCATATCTGGAGCAATCCAACATCTGGCTGGCATGAAAGATTCAAAAACAATCGTCGCAATTAACAAAGACCCGGATGCGCCGATCTTCCAAGTAACCGATTACGGTCTTGTCGCTGATCTGTTTAAGGCTGTGCCTGAACTTATAGAAAAATTGTAAATCAGGAAAATATTTTTAAAATATTTTTATACATCTTATACACATATATACACATATACACAAAGAGAGTTTATTGAAATCATAAAGATTTTACATGTTCGAACTGTATTTGTATTTTATTTATAATCGTCATTTACCGATTGAGCGTTTATTATATCGTACTCGAGAATCGTTCGAGAGATAAATATACAATTATAAATCTGCGAAAGCGAAAGACTGTGTAAACTGTTATGTAACGATCGAATTTTTTTCTCATCCTATTTGATTTTTCAATGTTTATTGAACGATACGCAGTGGGTGCAATGTTCGAAATTCGTTTGCTACGTTTGAAAAATGTGGGCCCGATAAGATTTCCCGTTCCGACCTCCGACGTGAGCGCCGCGGGACGAAACGGTTTATTCAATTGTGCTCGAGGCGTATATGTATACACATGGAATCGCCGCCATCTTTGTTGTTTCTTGGCGTGGTGCATAGCCGGCTAGATATCTGATTTTTAAGTATATGATCGTATTTATGTGTCTTGTGATTACAAGTGTCGAGATTACATAAAAAGTTGAACATGAGCACGGACAGTATCGAGAAGCTGTACAAAAATTTTGGTATTCTCGCCGACGCCAAAGACAAATTGGCCGAGGTAATGTACAAACATGGTTATACTGAATAACCACGTTTAGCTCGCTGGAAGCACGATATATGCTCGCGAGAATAAGTCGAGCGGTTTATTTATCGAATTTTTCAAATTCTAAATGTTCACGAGCTTATCGATACAGAACGCTATACTTGTATCGTGCGCGTAATTTAATTTCTTCTGTGTATTAGGTCATACCGTAAGTCGTGTCGTTTTTTGACGCTTCAAATGTTCAATTTGTATACTTCCAATTTCCTTCGAATCATTATTCTATCAATAATCGTTTTCAATTTGACGTCCTAACGAAAAAGCTACTGCCTTTAATCCGCTAATATTAAACTTTGAGACCCAACCTTAATATATCGAGAACTCCGTTTAAAAATTCAGAGAACGGCGTTTGTCACTTCCTTGCACTCAAAACATGCTGTCCGCACACGTCACAAATATTTTCAACCATATTTTTTTAAAATTCATACGAAACGTTGACATTCGTATATATGTAGTGCAATAGGAAACAACACAATTTATGGAACGATCTAATAATATAATCGCATAGAAAAAATGATAAATTGTGTGTACACACTACACACGTATTCGTACACTAACAAAAATATTTATTTTTCCTACAGCATGAGAAGGAATACCTAGATATTCTCACAGCAGTGAAAGGTTCGCCGAAGGAGAAACGATTAGCATCCCAATTTATAGCAAGGTTTTTTAAGTATTTTCCAAAATTAGCTGATCAAGCTATAGACGCTCATTTAGATCTTTGCGAGGATGAGGACATGGCTGTAAGTTTTGTTGGTTTGAATTTATGTAATCGGTTCGTCATGTGTTATTTGAAAAATAGCATACGATATATATATATGCAAAATAAGGCATCGTACGCAACGTATATGTATAATGTAAGTATATGCGATTCGCTTACAGATTAGAAAACAAGCTATTAAAGATCTGCCTGCCTTATGCAAGGATAACAGATTGCATACAGCGAGAATCGCGGACATTTTAGCTCAATTACTCCAAGCTCAGGATCCGTCTGAATTGGCTGTAGTTCATAACAGTGTTATGTCTCTAATGAAGTCGGATCCAAAAGGTATACCAAAATATTATTGAATTTATAGCACTGCTTGACTTATATGTATGATTCATGTAAACACAGACGTTCGTGTATACTATATCTAGTATATACCTACAGAGTGCCTCAGCTAAATCGCTTTGAATGAAAAAGTACATTGTACAAATAAATTTCCAGGTACGATAAGTGGGTTTTACAGTCAAATTATTAACGGCGATGATGGAGCACGCGAACGATGCATTAAGTTTTTAGCAACAAAACTGAAAGCAATAGGTCATGATGTTATTACTAAGGAACCCGAAGACTTATTGATTTCAGAATGCAAGAAAGTATTACAAGTAGGATTGACAAGATTATATACAATTCGAATAAGCGTACTCCGCTTTCCTCCGATTTCCTCTATCGATGTGAACTTTTCTTTAAACATTATTCTTTGTAGGACGTAACTGCTGATGAGTTCCATAGTATCATGGAAATCCTTGCTTGGACTAGATTAGGGTCGACGGTGAACGGGCAACAAGAATTAGTACATATAACGGTTGAACAAGCTGAATTATCTGAGCCGTTTAAACATACTAATGTCGAACAATGGAATAGGCTTGTACAATGTATTAAACATGCACTTCCATTTTTTAGCGTGAGTATCGTTGACGTGGATCTTCTAACGAGAACAACGTGATTCTTTTGAGATGTATAATCGATGTACCTCCTTGTTACAGTCCCAAATAGATTCATCGCGTTTCGTCTCTTACATATGTGTACAAGTTCTGCCGCATCTCTCTCTGATTACTGCGCCAGATGGTAGAGATGTTCAATTGGAATTACTGAAGCTGCTCGCCGAACTAGCTGTATTTTGTGGTACAATCGACAAACCGGAAGAGAAAGTACAACAACTTTATAATACTCTCATAGTGAGTACAAACTATCCGCAAAAATACTGTACAAACTTCTTTTACGGTAGATAATATAATTGATTACATATTATTCTCAGACGTACATGCCGCTCCCACCGGCTGCTGAAATAACAGAGGTACCAAAGCTGCAGTTCAGCCATGTCGAGTGTCTTATGTATACCTTTCACAAATTATGCAAACAAACACCCGAGTTTCTAATGAAAGATCCGGAACAGCTAAAAGAGTTCAGACTAAGGTTACAATACTTCGCTCGCGGTATCCAAGGCTACATCAAAAAGTTAAGGGAAGCGATCAGCGGGAAGTCCGAGGAGGAATTGAAATCGGAGGAGAATCAGTTGAAAGTTATCGCGTTGAAAACAACCAATAACATTAACACTTTAATCAAAGATCTATTTCATTCGCCACCTAGCTTTAAGAGCATCATTCATCTCTCGTGGAAGACGTCGGTCACCGACAAGAAGGTATCTACAAATTTCAATTTTTGTTTAACCTGGTACCTTTACCTTAGTAGATCTTAAAGGTACTAAACGATCTTCTGTCTATCAATTGCACACGAGTTTATTAAACTAATCGTATTCTTCTGTTAGAACGAGAAGAATTCATCTGCTCAGAAGAGACACACTCCGATCACGTTCGGCAACGACAGTAACTCGAATAAGCGTAGTAAAGAGGACAAAAGTAAGAGAGAAATCTATACTCCACCTAGTGGCAAATACAGTTCAAACATATCATCGAATTACGGTATTTAAACAGTTCGACCAACATGATTCGAAAACGATGCTTGGCGTGCTATTAATGTGATTCGCGTTTCCGTTACAGGTCGAGGTAGATTTCGAGGAAACAGGTCAGGCGGCCGTGGTGGTTACAGGCCGAGAGGTCGCGGTACATGGAGAAAGAACTTTTACTAACCACCTGACCGGTTACGTTGTAAGCACAAAACGGCAAGAGCTGCAATAACAAGAAAGACTGTACCAGGTAAAACCATTGTAAAATGTACATACATACAAATGATGATTGTAAAAGTGATGATTTACAAAGAGTGCTTTTAAGGGAAGTGACGAAGAAAATATACAGTTTTTCTTTCGTTCTGTAACCGTAGCGCAAAGGAAGCGTTCGTCCGTGCCGGTTGACCGTTGTGTACGTTTGCTATGGTGTCGCAGGTTCGTTGATGTGGACCAGGGGTCCTAAGGATCCATGTTTCGTCTTTATAGGTGGGCGGGAAATGATCGAACAGTTCTACTGAGTTGTGAAAGTAACCTAGTTGCTACTACACGGTTTTTACATGTCTTCAGGTTCACAGAATACAATAAAGTATCGCAACAGCAAAAATATGGTTTCTTGGGTAGCCGAGGAGGGAATCCGGAATGTTGTTAGTAACAGTGATACGGTTTCTCTGTAGATTTGGTAGCACGATTGTTTACCTTAATAATGCAGATACGGGTTTTACAGATAGGAAATTGCATCTTCATTGCTAGTATACTGTTTACATAGGCGTGTTGTCGTTTCTTCGTACGATGGTGAATGACCGCCAGTTCTTAGTTTCCTTAATAGACCATTCTTCTTGTGTTTTTGTTATTAATCCAAATTACATTCATGTCCGTAAACCGGGTAAACTGATCTAATATTCAGATAGAATTTCGTCTCGTAATTAGAATTTCTAATGTAATCTTCGAATTCTAATGAATTGTTTATCTCTCTCTCTCTCTCTCTCTCTCTGTCTCTCTTTACTTCTTTTATTTAAGTATTCAAGTCTATCATTTCAATAGAAGAGGAATAGGAAGAGCAGTGAGATCAAGAGGATTTCGTTTGAGCGACTTTTAATAACAAAAACTGTGGCACTCTTTGTTGTAACAACTGACGCATCTTCAATTTCTCAGATCAACGTGCTCTTCGTACTTTTTTCTCCTTGTCGCTAATTAAAATATTTCATCAACTTTCGAACAGCTTCTCAAAGTCTACTCCACTGTTTTCGCAATTTCTCTCGTCTTCATTCACTTCCAGCAAGTTCTGATACTGCTCCAATGATGTACAACTTTTCTTGCAACACCATGAGTATACATAATATTATGTCGCACGAACGCTTTCTTCTTCAACTGTGTGAGACTTAAACATGTACTCGAAGCTATTGTCGAAACACTATAATGTAAACTCAGTGCCGGATTAAGACCTTTAGAGGCCCTAAGCGCTTAAAAGATTTTAAGGTTTTCTTACACAGGATCAGTTCAACGCAACGTAGGGTGGACCTGTACAATTTCATAGGCATTTTCGTTGATTTGACTAAAATGTGTTTTTTTTAACAAAAGTTATCGTTTTTCGCGCACGCTACTGATTTTCATCTTTCCGCTATTTTTTCGTTTTCTCTGCTCGCACACATATGCATGTAAACACTTAAAAACATTATCACTGTGTAAAATATGTAAAATTCGGGAAACTTCCTCTTAGCAAACTGAGCACGTGCTTTATTTGCTTATTGGTTAATCCAGCACTGCGTAAAGTGTAAGCTAGCAAGTAAGCCATAGTCTAACTTGAACCTTACGACATTCTGACTAGAAAAACTGTCTCTGCTGTTAGGGTAGTCTAGACTACCACAACTGCAGAGAAATCGTATCGTTGTTATTATAATATTTTGGATCCGCTACCTCGACTGCAAAGGAACC
Organism: Lasioglossum malachurum; assembly: GCA_028455605.1. Lineage (NCBI taxonomy): Eukaryota > Metazoa > Arthropoda > Insecta > Hymenoptera > Halictidae > Lasioglossum > Lasioglossum malachurum. The sequence goes on along the minus strand of CM052311.1, from coordinate 26,416,049 downwards.
GTGTAATTTCTGTTATGGTGCTCTGTATTCTGTTTAACTCGTGGCGTGGAAAAATGTGGTGTAGCCAATAGGCTACTTTGTATTTGGTACAATCATTTAATTGTTCCATGCCCACCTCTTAAGGTGAATCGTGGAACGTTTAGGATCCTTTGATCAGCATCAACGAACCCGCGACACCATAGTGAAACGTACGCGACGGTCGATTGGCACGAGCAAACGCTACAGTGTCCTTTTCCTATTCACCATCAAACAAAAATTTTGTAACAATAATACTTCATGAATTTATTATCATTTAACTTAATAAATATCACTATTGCATAATACACGTTGTATTTTTTGTGCCCGATAAACGTGAGAATATTTCCACACGCACGTAATCTTTCGATTTGTGAGAACAATCTTTTACAGTTATTACATACTATAGCTCGTACGTGTTTAAATTTAAATACAGATGTTTCTTTTGTAACGTTTACTTGTCGGTTATGGAGCAATGTCGAAAGCATTCTCTCTCTTTTTCTCTCTCGTGTGTATTAATATGTATTGTAACATTCGGAATAGAATGTTGAGAATTGCTATGTCGTTTCAAACATGTAAACATTACTTTATTAAATTTATTACAATCTCGCTAATTGAATAAAGAATATTTATCAGAAATATATTGTGTTTCCTCTGTACGTATAATATTAAAATATCTCGAGAATCACGAAAAATGATCTTGCCTTGTATTGTTTAATAAATAAAACTAGCAGTATCTGTAAAATTATTATCGTTACAATATATCTTACATTTATAATATACAGCGTCTTTTTTTACAAGATAACGTTCAGAATGGATCATTATTGTTTAAAATAGTCCATTCGACGAAATCATGTCGTCGATTACTTTACACATAATACGATCACTCGGACTGCACGGATCTGATGTTTGTTGTTCAGATCCTAAATTATCTATGGACTCCATAGCATCCGTGTTTATTGCTAGCTTGGAATCCAATTCCGATGTGTCTGGTAACATTTGTAATGCGTGCTGTAAAATTTCTTGAACCTGAAATGGAATTCAATCAATTTCTACGTCTGAATCAAAGTAAACTTATCGAACTTATCTCCGTACCCTTTCTAAATGTTTCTGAAACCTGAGTGCAGTTTCTATGCGTTGTCTACGCTGCAGCTCCATCATAACTCGCAGTGTTTCTCTAGCTTGGTGAGGCCTGAATTCATTCAGCAAGTGATGGATGTGAATGAAGAGAAGGCTGAGATCTTCTACCTGCGGACAATGAAAAGAAACAATTAGAATTCGGAGTCGAGTAGTTGACGCAACCTAGGATTAGTACCAAACATTAATACTTGAATAATGGGCAACTAAGCGTCACATTAATGGTTTGATTAAGGGACCATATTGCAAATTACTAGACTGTGGATCTTTATGCATTTATGGCTTCTGAAAATGTTCAAAAAGGGGTAGATTATAAATATCAACAGAATCTAGTACAATTTCTATTTATTACAGGTCTGCCAATGCTACTACCACTGGAAACAAGATTCTATTTTATTCCACTTTTTTAAAATTCGTCTGCAAAAGTTCACAACATCCATAGTCTACTAATTACTTTCACCTATTACCAATTTGATGCAGCAGTGTCATAATAAAAAGCTGTTTACATAGACAATTTGAAGAGCAGATCCCAATGCGAGTACTCACTTTCTCAGCACGTCTTGGACTCTCAGGGCACTGTACGAGCAAGTCTATCAGATCCAGGAAATTGACAAGCAGAGAGTGGTTGAGTTTCTTTAGTTCCCGTCGTCGATCAAAGTGTTGGGGGTATAATCTCTTGATGCCCTGAGCCTCGAGAGGTCGAATGATCGTGTCGTCCGCGTTAAATACGTTCCCGAACATCGAGTAAGAGTCGTGTATCGGCGGCGGTGGCCGCGGTGCTCTCCCTCGACGAACATTTTCATCCGTGTACAGATTAATATACTGTACCGGTGGCAACGGCAACGAGCTCACTTGTATCGCCTCGGGAGCAGCCATGTCTGATGTTCAGGAACGCGAAGGCACAATGTCGCAACGCGATACACTACTGCCTGCTACTGCCCGAAGCACGCAGCAGGTTATGTTTGTCAATGCTCTGGCTCTGGCGATGCTGTTGTCAAACTGATCGGAGCGCTGAACTGGTACTGCGCGTGCGCGTGCTTTCGCGCTTTGCCGCCGCCATCGCTTTTTCTTTTCAACAAGCGGTTTCCAACCTAGGAGAAGAAAATTAATTTTCATACCATAATATCTACAAACAAATAAAACTTGATAATTTATGAAACGTGTCTACATTATTATATCTATTAAAAATATAAAAGGTAGGGAGTGGAAAGCGCACAATTTTAGCGTCAGTAATGTACAAAGTTGGGCTAAACTGGGGTACCTTGGTCACCCGGCCTAATTTTGCAAAAGTTAAGATTTAATTTTGAAATATGAATATGTACCATGTGTGCGTTATATTAAAATTTAGTATGTATGGTACATATAATATATAATTAGTAGACTGCGGATCTTTATGCAAAATAAAAAATGTTCGCATTGATTGCAGGACACAGAAGCCAAATAAGAATTGTATTCTTCTTTTAATTATCTTATTAAGCTGAAACTAATACATTGATGTCCTTAAATATTTTTAATATGTCCACTGCTTTAAATTATACGTACCCATTTTTGTCATAAATGCATAAAATCCGCAGTTCAATAATTAGACTGCGGATCTTCATTAAAAATAAAAATGTTCTGCATTCATCGTGGATTCAAGAATAAAATAAAGATTTTTTTCATCCCTTCATGACTTTGTTACATAGAAAACAATGTTACAATATTCTTAAATTTTTCTAATCTTTTACTGTTTTATATTTCATTTAACCGTAGACGAAGCTACGTTCCTGGCTTTGGTCGCGCATGCGCGTGAAAGCGCACAATATCTCATCATCTCATCACTGCCACTTATTCGACGAGTACTCGAATACTAAATCGTATTCAAATATTTAACAATGACTGAAACTTTTAATATAGATCAGGGGTCGGCAAACTTTCTTTGAAAAAGGCCAGATCATAAAATGTTTAAGCTAGAAGATATTTACATGGGTAATACAACTTGTAGAGCAACAAAAAGAAAACAGGTTCAACATTATTGTATTAGCAAGTGATGTGTTTACACAATATTTATCGACTATCTGCCGTTGCGATACAGTGTGTAATTCGATTTACTTTTAATTTTTTCATGTGAAGAACAATATTAACCTCACTTATGTAGTTTGCCGACCCCTGGTACAGACGATTTTAATCTACACGCTTATCTACATTAAACAGTTTCGAAATCAGTTCAAAATATATCGGAAAAGGTATTATCTATCTAAACTGTTTTCATGTACCGAATATAATAATGGTTTCGTCACCTGCCTGCCAGTATCTTATATACCGAATCTAACCTAACTCGACCCAACCTCTTCTGTTATCTACACGCCGCTGTTTCAGGGTTAGGTTCGAACACAATATTTTTGAGTAACAACAAAGTGGCGGGTAGACAGCAGGGAAGATCCCGCAACAAAACTGGCGGACAGCTAATAAGGTTAGGTTAGGTTCAATCTAGCAAAATAGTTTGAAAACAATAAAACCAATAATACAAAATCGAATAGAGATTAGAAAAGATCCCATAGACTTATTACACTATCCAAAGACTCGTGGTCGGTAGGTTACATGGTCGTGGAACTCGAACCGTGGTTTGAGCGTTTAGGTTATATCGATTCTTGTAGCGTTTGCGTCACGTGTTTGTTTACACGAGAAATGTTCATCAACCGGCAACGACGTTTTGTATCGTGTAACACTTATCACCCGGGAGCGAACCGTTCGCCGTTGTAAAAGCAAAACAACATGAGCGAGACTCAGCCTTCGGAACCGCCATCTTGTTTTTTTTAAAATGAGTCAACAGGTATTCTCTGTCGGGCAAGTTAACGCGTTAACGCTGCCAGGACGTCGAACCCCGCCTGGGAATTTTCGTTGTTCGCCGAATAAATCGAGCCGGTCGAGGCGTTGGGCGTGTCGCTCGATTTTCATGGAAAATCTGCATCACCGTCCGGGATAAATGCTCTACTAACGTAGTGAGGTATTTCCTGCCGTATCTCGTGAGTTTCCAACGTCTTCGTTTGACAGATTGTCGGTGTGTGTATGCGTTCCGTTCCACGTGAATTCTTTGTTTGGGCACCGGTCATGTTTCTGACAAGCGTTAAAACCGCGGCGTGGTAGCGGCCGACCTGGTTACATGGTGAGTGTCGTTCTCTTTTTCCATTTAACACAGTGATCCCGTTGTTCCCGTGGGAAACGTCCTTGCACAGACAGAATCGCGCCGACACGAGTGTCAGGATAACCACAAACTAGCCTCCGTTCGACTCGCTATTGTTTTTCGCCGATCACGAATTAAAACACGTTCGTTGCACTCGTGACGTGTTCACCAGTCATAATCATTCTTTTTCTAAGATTTAAAGTTCGGTTTTCTTGATAGATCGAGCGTGTTCGAATTTGGTTAGGATCTACAAGGTGCAGGAAAATATTCATTTTGAATTCTCCCCTCTCGCTCGTATTTTTACTTTCACGTGTGATACGGTCACTGACGCATCATGTCGGTTTTCCCTAATCGTGTAGTGTGCTGAACTGTGGGAAACATTGACGAACAAAGAATTAAATAATACGACCTGTCGGATTGTTGTTTGTTATTTCGACATGACGACAGCGTTGTTGAACATTGTGTTACAGTTTAAACGAGTCGCGTGTTTTTCCTTTTAATTCTTGGGAAATAATTGTTTATAACTTTGGTCTTCTTTTTTTCATTTATCGCGGATTGACGAGGAAATGATGACAGGGAAATTAATGGGATTTTTATTATTATTTTTCTATTTGTTTTGCTATATGATTAGAATGTTGATTTATTAATATTATTCTGTTGTAATTTTATGAGATTTTTATGGGTGGACCTAACGTGGAACGTGGTTGCTTGTGTATAAATGCTGTATGTTACGTCTTACGGGTTTTATTTTATTAGTATGTCTTTAGTATTGTTATGGGAAACTATGTCTAATGTATTTATAACTATTAAGGACAGTTTGGATAAGCCTTGAGCATTTTATGATTTTTATGTATAGCTATTAATGGAAATGGGAAGAGATGAAAGCGCTCTCTATGGTTTCACGTAGATTCTCCATGTGCTATTATCAGACCATCATAATTTATTCCAATATAGGTACACAAACCTGCAGTTTACTGTCTAGTATCATAAGCTTTTCAATTGGCATTCTCCTTTGTTATACATTGTTAAGTAGTTGTAAATATCTGTGCTTAAAAGTTCAAGTTTAAGGTCCAAAAGAGGTTACACGCTGTTAGTCATAGATCCATTGAGTTACAATCATATACAGTAAAAACAATTTCTTAAAACATTTGTGAAATACCTACAAATATTCACAATTCGTTAAAATTAGTTTAATCTGTCAGTGGTGTATGGATGTCATGATTTACATTTGCACGCATATGTGATCATTAGACTGCGGATTTTTATGGAATAAAACAGAATCTTATTTTTAGTGGTATGTAGTAGCTTTTGCAAGTCTGAAATAAATGAAAATTGAATAATTCTGATAAGTTGATCTAAAAATATTATTTACTTTGAACCTCCTCAAAATTATTAAATATATTTTATTGCGAAATTCGAGTACAGTAATTATTATTGTCTATAAGTATATTGCTAAACTTTTCCTGCCTCTTGAAATTGTTATTTCACACGGAGGCATTTATCAATCGATTTTCTGAAAGAGAAGCTCTCAGTATGAAAAAATATTTGATAAATGATTCACCGATTAGCCGATATAACATTTACAAGTAACAAAAAACTTGAAATTTTTCAGTGATTATAGAACAAAATTCATTCTGACAATTCCTAAAATAGTCGGAATAAGAATGATTGGTATATCTCGATTAATTAGAAGAGGTCCTCGAGGGCGTGGCCTAAGCGAGTTAGGGTAAATAGCGAGGGCGAAGCGTTTGGTTTTAGACATAATCAATCGTATATGTTATTGCATCTTGGTTCGTAGTATTTTTCCTTTTCAATATTATTATTGTTTAATAAGATTGGATCACAGAGAACCAACAATGAAAACGAATTGTTGATTAATCCGGTAGGCGTGTTCGTTAATGGACAAGTCGCGAATAGTTTCGCGATTCGCTGTATACGTCGACCAGGATTCCCGATCCTTCCGGAAGCTGAACCGGAAGGAACTTGGCGCGGGCACGTGACCGTGCACGCAGCTAACGCAATTTTCTCTGTGGTCGCGTATGTGTATGAGCGGCGCGACCGCATCTGCGTTACATCCGTTCCAGCTTCCAAACCATGATAGAGAATTAGCTTCGCTGTATTAAACAGTCGCCGCTATTTACTCGATTTATTTACTACCGCAATTTTACGGCAGATGCTAAACACTCACCCACGCGTCTTCTCTTCCACGCCGGACTCGTCGAAATTAAAGGGTCAGGGTCACATCATCAAGAACGGCGATCTTCGCGAATATTTTTCAAACAAACTAGTAAGTCTATCGTACGATCCGTTCCGCATTCGAAAGATCATATCTTCCAACAGCTCTCACAATTTTTTTCCTTAAAAAATAACAATTTTAAAAGATATGCCTTTTTACCGAGGTCCTTTTCCTTTAGCTGGACCTAGAAAACGAAACAATTGAATTTCTTGCAGATGGGTTATTGAAATGTAATTTCTCTGGCGAGCTTCGCGAATTTTTCGCAAACAAACTAGTTAGTCTAGCGTAACAAACCTTTCCGCATTTGAAAGATCATATCTTCGAGCAGCTCTCACAATTTTTTTCCTTAAAAAATAACAATTTTAAAAGATATGCCTTTTTACCGAGGTCCTTTTCCTTTAGCTGGACCTAGATAACGAAAAAATTGAATTTCTTGCAGATGGTTCATTGAAATAATTCCTCTGTCGAGTTTGAAATGAATTGATGCAGTGCTCTTTTGCATTCCGCACTTTTCGTCCGAGGGGAATTGTTAAATAAATCTATTCACTCGCAAGCACAATAGAATCGAATCCAGCAGAGTCTTGAAAATACAATCCCGCGAAAAAGCTTTTAAAACAAAACACAGTGGCGAACAGAAGTTAAATCGAGTTGAACTTTCGATTACGTTTAATGTCTTCGAACAATCTCGTTTAAACTGTTCCATTTAACGGTTAACTAGTGCGATGGGTTCTAGTGTATTTTTCTGTTCGACGCAACGTGACTAGAATTTGATTTGCAGCGAGTTCCGTTCGGATTGTTGTTCGGTCGATTAGTCATAAGGGTGTTCGAACGAAGAGCAAGGTTCGAGTACACACAGCTGCAATTTTCTGTCTCACGGAGAATTTCAAAATCACAGGGTTCGAACCGATATCCACCGAGGATCCGATCCGACGAGATAATTGAAAGTTCATCGAGGAAGTTGCGTAATTGGCCTTTAATAAAGTTTCAGTTCTCCAAGAAAACCTCGGGCTTGTTTGAAAGAATCCGGAAAGCAAACGCTGTCGATCGGCCGGAAACGGTTAATGGAACTCGCCACTTTGGAAATTAGTCTGGGAAAGATACGAGTCTAGGAATTTTTCCTGTAGGATACCAATGAACATATTAATTTGAAACTTTCTGGGTATATTCGACAATCCTTTGGAGAATATCAGAAAATTCACCCTAGTTTAATCACCTCCCTAGCGTCTCGCATCTAACTCTTATCGATAGACAGCGGATTTTATGCGTTTATAACAAAAATGAGTGTAATTCGACACAGTGAAAACATTAGAAGAATTTAAAAACGCTGTCATATTATTTTCGACCTATTAAACGTATTAAGAAAGAAAATCAATTTCTATTTCACCCCAGTTAGTTGTAAATCAGGTAGAAAATTTTTATTTTGCATAAAGATCCGCTGTCTGCTTATGAGTACACAAGAATAAATGTGTGAGAACACAAAGCACTGAATACACTTCATTTTGGGAATATAACTACAATTGTTCGTTACGATTGACTTAAAAAATTTTTATTTTTCATATAACGCGACACTGTTTTCGACTTATTAAGATTATTAAGATCGCGAAAATATATTTTTATTTAATTTCTGCTTGTTGCAATCGTCTTGGAAACTTTTATTTTGCATAGGGATCCGCAGTCTACAGATGACTTAGTTGGCGGTCCAGCAAACTAGGATTAATATGAATAATGAAATTATGTTTGCAGGGTGGCCCACCGTCGGTGATGGCGGGAAAAGATGGCAAGTTGGAGCCGAAAAGCGGGGACGTGGTGAGGCAGGGGTTCATGGTGAAACGTTCCCAGAACAAGAAGCGTTTCACCCCCGTCAACTACAAGCAACGCTGGTTCGTTCTGACCAGGCGCTACCTCGTTTATTACGACGGCGATGGAGAGGTATGTGGTCCTCATTGTGTCATTAACACTTCCGCCGTGAATCGACCGCAGCGTCTGCTATTTCTCTCTGTTACACGGGTCAGTAGATTTTTGATCTACCATCCTACAATCTCTCGATCCGACGTATTCGCGTTGCACGTTTGAAGCGCGATGAAACCGCAGCAAAAAAAAAATCGTACATCGAATTTTATGGTGTCGTTATACGGCTTCGATCTACGAGTACCATGTCGAATTGACTTCCGGAAAAATGTTTTCTAACTCTCTGTTTCACGTTTTAACTACCCACTTTTCTGATCACTTCTCGTTCTCGTTTCCAGCTATCTTAACTCGAAAATTAAACGTTTAAATGTGTAGTCATTGCTTAGATACCTACATATTCAATAATCTAAATGATATTTTGAATAATGGTATGTAATTCATTCAAGTGCTAAGGGTTAAAAAATTCCGAAATCTCGCGTATCGATTCCTCCGCATTACCCGGAACTTCCATGAAAATCAAACAGCGCGACCAATCCTCCGACCTGAAACGTTCCTCAAACATCCCGAGCAGCGATTCCCGTAAATTAGAAGCCCGAACGTTGGTCGCGATCGACGCCGATCGAGCTAATGGTCGCTAAACGTGCTCAATTGCCGTTCCGGAGCGTTTTCCCAAGATATAACTAGCCGGCGACACATCGACGCATCGAAACAAGCTACGAGTATTCCACCCCCGGTGATCTCCCGGCCATCATCTTTCTCTCTTGATCTGTAGCTACACTCGGTCACGGTTACCGGTGGTAGTTGGGCTGCGTAGGTACGCAGGGCTCGTTGTGCCTGGACCGGGCAGTTTCGGGGGCGGGTAGGGGTGGCCAGGTCTCTCGCTCGCACGCTCGCTTTCTCGCTCCTGCGAGTGATCACGGAGAGAGAGGGAGAGAGAGAGAGAGAGAGGGTACATGTGCGGGGGTAGTCGGGTATAACGTGCTCGTAGACCATGTGTAAAATTGGCGGCGCAGGCGCCCCGGGACCACCACCTTCTCTTCGTCCTTTCTTCCGCTCTCTGGCTCCGTCGCGAGTTCCTGACGATACGGTGGCTCAGTCGGTGATCGTCGTCGGGCTCGCTCTACCAGCGAATCGCGTGCACTCTCAGAACCACCCTCAGTCCCGCGTACAACCATCAAACCTCGTCAAACTTCACCGCGAGTGATTATCCGCGCGACGTCGACAAAAAGCGACAACCCTCGTGACCACATCTTTAGTCTACACCTCCAGGCCGGCTCCAGCATTGATCTCGAGGGTACAGATCGATCGATCCCGATCTTTGGCCTGGTCCAGGTCCAACAGCTTCGGTTCCACCAGATAGATTCAGCGTTTGAACGATTGTCTCTCTGGGACAGGCGATAGAAGACCAAGAGACTCGTTCTTTAGAGGATCCTTGATGCGTGATCTTTTGGATCGGTTAAATACCGGGTTGATACATCGTCCGAGCGATTGTCTCGCTTAGACCTGGGAAGACTCGTGATCATCCTTAATCTTCATCTGCGAGCTCCGGACCGGTTCCAGCGTTGATCCTGAGGGCCCTGATCGATCGATCCTGATCCCTGGCCTGGTCCAGGTCGAACACCTCCAGTTCCGCCGGCTAGATACATCATTTGAACCATTTTGTCTCTCTTGGACAGACCCTAGAAGACAAGCAGCGTCCCAAGAGACTCGTTCTCCAGAGGGTCCTTGATATGTGATCTTCTGGATCTGGGAGACACGGATCAGCTACAAAGTGACGAGTCCTAATTAATTCTCTGTTCGGTTCTGTCCATTCTCGCTACTTGTTGGCACCCTCTCGAGACTCGGACAGGCTAACAGCTCTTTGGAGAGCTGTTTGGAAGTTCGCGACTGTCGAGCCTTTCCGGTCAGTTCTGTTGGAGGATCACTGGGACTCTGTCTATAGGAGATAGATAGACCAGGAAGATCGTGGAAGTTGGGGATTCGGTGGTATTGCTTCGTTTCCTGGTCCAAGAAGTATCTTTGCGTTCTCCAGAGCGTTCCTCCACGTGGGGAGGAACCAGAACATCTCAGCCCGTCGCAGCCGCGAAACTTTTCCTGCTTCCGGTCCCCGTCGCGCAACGTGGAGGTAAGACCGATAGCTTCCTCTCTGGACACCTAAGAAGTCATTTCTCACCTGGCGACAGTGGCTGGGATCATGTTTGCCTCTTTAATTTGATGCACCGAGTAATTTTATCCGCCGAGTTTGTTTTAGCAACGTTTACCGTATCATTTGATCGTTTTTCGACAGCGTTGCGTTGATATAATGTTGAGGGTGATTATATCATACCGTTTATTCGCACGTTTTCGAAAACACATTTCCGGTCGACGAGAAAACTCACGAGCCTATATCCAGAGAATCGAATCTTCTAATATTTTATGAGAGAAAGTGTTCGATCATTTATTTTATTTGAAATTTAATTTTTTAGAAGCAGGGACGCGCTAAAAACTAACTTAGACAGTCTTTCTTAGGCTCCCAAGGTTTGTCACCGGTATGGCGGTGTCATTCCCACTTCTCCAAGACCCCTAATGCTTCTTAACACTTTATTGACCGGAAGCCCATTAATCGGCTTTTTGTTACCAACGTTCATCGATCGGTGGAACCTGAAGCTGCGCCCTCACTGACATTCGCCATACGCGTGGTCGTTAGAATCTTTATGTGTTCTGTATATTATCTGTTTTGCCCTTTCCACACACAGATTGCTCTAAGTAGGCGTGGCTTTTTTCGCTCCGAGCCAGAGCACTGCCCGAGCAGTGCCTGAGAGAGTAATTCAAAGCACTCTTTACCTTAGTAATACTCGAGATTTCCCCAAGAACTATGTTTCAGGGCAAACGATATTAGTCAAACTAGAGAACTATATGTTTCGTCCTTTCTCCATGCAGATTGCTCTAAGTAGGCGTGGTTTCCTCACTCCCGGCCAGTCTCCTCGGATCTCGAACTCGAGAATGAGCAATCCCCGGCGGTTTCAATTCCACTTTCATAAAGAACAGACAGCCTCGGGCGTTCCCGTTCAAAGCGTCCACCCCGTACATCCCTGGCTACAATCAATTTCACGCGTACAACGGTCTCAAAGAGTCGGACTACGAGCTTTCTAGGGGCATAACGGAGAACACGCTCGAACGGGATCGTAGCATTCTGTTTCTCGCGAATATCCGAGTGGATATTCTCTCTCTTCGGGCGCAGTAGCCGTTATCGTATCCCTCCGATCGGAAGAGGAACAACGAACCGGGTCGATCCCCATCCTCTCGATCATATTTCCGCTCCGAAAATCACTGCCCGATTGGCTCGTTCGCCGGTGGACGGCGTTGACGTCAACGCTAAAAAACAGCGTTCACAAGAGCCGCAACAATTAATTATTAAAAGGTTGCACACCAAAAAAATTTTATTTTTGAGATCAATATACAGGGTGAGTCACCTAACGTTGCCACCTCAAATATCTTTGTTGTTTTTAAAGGTACGTCAATTGTCGGAAGGACAAACTTGAATGGTAAGATGGGGCTCATACGATACCAAAAGAATTTTTGTTTTTATGTAATTTTTTTTAGAGATATATGGAGGTCCTTCCTGTATGTACTAAAGTACTGTAAAGTACTAACCTGTATATGTCGAGAAGTTAGTAGTTCAGGAGATATTTCAATTTAAATAATTCTAAAATACCATTAGCGTTTATTTATAGTGTAACGTCTTAGTACTGAACTACTAACTTTTCGACATACATAGGTTAGTACTTTTTTATAACGAATGTCCAGCTGCATCGATTGATTCAAAATACCTCATTCGTTCCCTCAAGAACGAGAACAATACCTCAAGATATTTGAGGTGGCAACGTTAGGTGACTCACCCTGTATACCCCTTGTTGTATGATATTTCCGTATCATGTTCTGAAAATTTAAGCTCGATAGCTGAAACTGGAAGACCGTGGCAGCCATTTTCCCAATGCCATCTCCCCAAAGCCGTTTCTGTGAGGCGTCGTTTAACAGAAATTTTTGACTAATGACTTAACAGAATTTATCAGAAATTTACATTAAACTAGGCGAAAAGAGCTAGCCATTGACGAAGTCGATTGTGAAAAACAGAATTTTCAAAAAAGTTACAGCTATTTAACGCGTTGAATGTAACCGGCGCTATACGATTGTCATAAAATGAGTGCTACCGAATCGCGGGAATCAATCTGTCAATACCAGAATTAACTAGATTATAGTGAAGGGTGTTAACTTCATTATCGTGTCACAAACAAGTGTTATTACCAACGCTGATCGCTTCAGCGTGTTAAATGAATTACTTTAATCATATGGAATGTTCGAGGTTGTTGTATTGTAATACATGTATTTAAATACATGTTCAATTAATTATTGTAGATAGCTAGATGTATCCCTAGAATTTCGAAAAGGTTGAACGCGTTGTCTGAAACAAATGCAGGGAAATTCGTTAATTTTCAGCAGTTTGCGCCAGGGCTCCCCCCGTTAATTAAAGCCAGCCTCATTATTCGTTGTTACCACCCCCTTAGACGGTGAAAGGAGCCGAGTCGAGCCGACCAGCCGCGAACGGACCGGCCGATTCAACGCGAATTTCTGCTCGAGAGCAGATTCAAGTGGCATCCCGAGGAGAAAAACCGAGGCAAAAGAACAGTTTTTCCTTTTCTGGATTTTTTCCTGCGCTCTCGGGGTCGTTAAGTCGCTCCGACGGATATTTCTCCTCGTTTCTGTTTGCCCCCTTCCCCTCTTTCTTTCATGTTTCCTCCTCACTGATTATTATTTGCATCTTTCGTCGATTTGAGTCACCGAACGTTGTTCAAACATGTTTAAGTGTTCGCGTTCAAAATAAAGTTACTTAATTTGTAGACCTAACGCAAGACTCGTCCGCGGAATTCGTAGGAAAGTATTGAAATTCGTGAGGCGGCGTTATTTATCGGAGCACGAGGCTCGAATAGAGAGGGTCGCCGGAGGTCTTTCAGACTTCTGTCTGAAAACGGGACAGCCATGCGGAGTGCCTGGAAGAATGACGACGGTAATGAAGGGCACCGGTAGTCGGCGAATCTAATAAAGACGTCGTCGCACAGGACCGTTCGCAAAAGCCTAAATGAAATTTTCTCCGGCGGCGTCCTTTCCGCAACGGCCGCTGTTCCGGCTCCGGTTCCGGGCAAATAACGAATGCCACCGCCTTTTTTCCTCGAGTTTATTCCTGCTGCAAAAAGTCGGGCCCGGGCTTCTGCTGTCCTCCGATATCGATCGATATACGGCGCACAGCGGGAAAGGATCTATTTTCCCACTTGTGCGTGTATGAAAATCGATCCGTTCAAAAAGAACTCGACAATATCTATACGATGCCGATAGCCGGGGAACTTCTTCTAGATATCGTCGGCCTCGTATGAAAATTGCCTAAGTCCAAGAAAGTAAATTTTACAGGAGGCCAAAATGAAGATTTAAAGCTAAACTATTTTGCTTTACACGGAGATTTTTTTCTATATTTAGACACTAATTAAAGCAGTTAACGAAAAAAATTACATAAAAATCAAATTTTCATAAAAAATCGACTTAGCCAGTCGACGATTTGATGGGTTCATGAGAAAAATTGAGAAGGCGGAGCTGGAAACACTAAAAGGAAGAGTGTCGTTTGAATGCCTCGGTTGAATTTAAATGAAAGAGCACGGTACAGGTTGTTCGATGCTCGAAAAAAATAGATCCTTTTGAACGGTCTACCATAAACGAAAAATAGCAAGAAGACAGCGATCGCACGTCCTGTCCCCGAGCTGTCCAGCAAACGAACGGGAAAAAATTGGCACGCTGTAAATCCGGAGCGCTCTCGTGACCCTCTATTTATCGACGCATCACGGAAACGTCTGTACACAAAAGGAAAAACTATTTCCGAAACGCGAGGAACGTCGATGCCGAAACAAACTGGACAGAGAGAACGGTAAATCGCGCTCGCTCGAGTTGGCAACATAAAAAAAAAGGTAAAAACAATGCAGCCCCTGCTAAAGGGGCGGGGGAATTTCGCTTGTGTAAAAATTCCACCCCCTGTCACTGAATTTATTATTCAATGAAAATATCCGCCGTTGCTGCCACCGTTGTTTCTCGTTTCCGGATAATTTCCCTCACCTGTTCCGACACTGTGCCATAGACAGTCGTGGCTTATGTACTTTTTAATCCCTGCTAATGGCATTAAGGGTTCACCTTGCCTGATAACCTGTTGAGAGGGACAAGCTATAATAAGATAACTTCGATTCCTTTCGAGACACTACTTATCTCAAGCAGAGAACAACAATTTCCGATTTGTTCGTCCTTTCTGTTGACTACCGCAACAACAACTTCAAAAATTCCGTGAAATCAAAGTAAACTATTTAACAAAATGAAAATGTAAATGATTAAAAATTAATTAGTTACGTGTCTAGTTACTAAAATGTCCATTTACTAAAAAGAGAATCCATTTACATTTTCACAATGGGGAACCTGCGCGACGCGGTCAAGGGTTAACATCGAGCGAGATAAATTTGCGAGTGCGGGGAACGGTTTCGCAACCCAGAAACAGCGATGCATAAATTGTGGGGCGATACGAGGGGTTGGGGGGATGATGTTAGGGGTTAGTTGACCACCGCTGGCATAAAGCAATGGCAGGCCGTGTACACCAATATCCTTCCGATATTCGGAGGAAACTCGATTTGTCTCGCTGGATTTCCGCCATTCGAAAAGAGCTACCCGTATTACCGGTTATGCACCCTCTTTCTCTTTCGCTTCCCCTACCACTTCGGTTTTCCAATAGCACGGGCTAAAAATTGTTCAATTTGTCGCGCGTGTGCGCGATGAGCCGAGAGAGATGCTTCGCGTGTCGACGTGCAGTAATTTGTCTCGGGTATGTTAGCGAGCTGCTCGAGACAGACACGCTCTTCTGGCGAGATACACTCACCGTTCAGTCGATGAAAGAATTGGCTCGCAGAACGGAGTTCTCGATTCTAGACACCCCTTCATTTTTCACGGACCCCCCATTGTCGCGAATGCTACTGCACTTTCCGCGGAACCGTTCCAAGATGCTCCAAAATGAAGAGTCCACGACAGGAAGAAGAAGTATCAATCTTGAGAAATTTTTCGTCCAACGGAAACACATTTGCCTCTTCTGACAAGCGCAGCATCTTTACGTACCACCCTTCCTTCCCCATGGACTCTGTAATTGTACTTCGTTCACGCCACAAGCCTCTCGTCTTGCTTCGAAACATGTTTCTCTTCAATCCTATTTCAACTATTTACCAGTTTTATATATATATTATCGAAGTTATAAAAACCTATTTATGTATGACAGTCCCAATAAGTTTAGTGTTGCCATTTTCATAAGGCAATATTTACCAGATACTTATAATAAATGCGTCCCTTCAAAGAGACTGAACACCGAAGCAGTTTTTCCTAGATAAATACAGTTTTTCATTTAGTTTCCAACTGAAGCAGAACCTTCGGAAAAATACCGAAATTCTTTGACTGAATTTTCCTCAGAAGACACCGTCAGAGATTGTTCTCTGAAGCAGGTCTCTCGATCAATTTCTTCGCCTTCTTCGATCTAATCGATCCAAGTTTAATCTTCGGCTACGATCCGGTAGCTGTTTCGTGTTTCATTCTTCGTTAATTTGGGGATTCTATCCTGAATTCGAATTTTCTTCATCTGCAGTGATAAAATCGCGTTCGGTCTTTCGTTCCACACGCTCTCTCTCTCTCTCTCTCTCTCTCTCTCTCTCTCTCTCTCTCTCTCTCTCTCTCTGTCTGTCTCTCTTCCTCTCTCTCTATTAATTCCCCTCGTCTTGCCTAAGTGCTTTTCTTGGTCCGCTGTCTCTCATTCTCCCGGTTCTGCTTCCCACTTCCGTTTCCATCGATGACAAGAGCCGGAGAAAAGGGGATTTGAATCCTTTGACCTCGTTACGTCTTCGGGGGTCTGAGCACACAGTACACACATATCCCCGTCCCGGGATTTTCCAATTTCATCCCCGGCTGATGGCTTGAAATAACGCTAAATTAACTTCGCCGTGTAATTCGCGCCTTGAACGGACGGACCGTGGAAGCGGCGAACGGTGAAAAATGTTGATGAAGAAACAGTCGGACGTCCGCGCTCTTTGTACAGCTCTACGTCTTCAACAGTTAATTAGCACTCTCTCTCTTTCTGAACCGTTCCTGTTTTCGTTCCTATTCGATGGGTGTAGTCGAAAAGTTTATTCAACGCAGCAAATGTAATTCCCGGACAGCGGACTTTCGTGGAAAATTGAAATTTTCTATGGAGTGAAGTAGAAATTTATTTTCTTTCTTAACCCTTCGGGGACGACATCAGTACACAAAATTGATTATTAGACAGCGGATCTTTATGCATTTACAACAAAAATGAGTAGGTGTAATTTAAACCAAGGAAAACATTAGAAGAATTTAAAAATTCTGTTATATTATTTTCAACCTTTTATCCATATTGACAAAGAGGGAGGAAAAAAATCATTTCCAAGTACAATAATCGCGCGACCCATCTCCGGAGCGCCTCTGAAAATCATTCTCGGTCGAGCCATCGTCCGAGCGTTCGCGCCCGCGCCAAAAAGTGCAAAAATATTACAAATTGCAGCGATATTATATCACTTTAACTGCGACCCGTCACTGTCCCGTGCCGGGTCGGCGAGTCCTCGAGGCCGAGTCGTAAATCACCGGCGGCGAGGTTCGGAAAAAGTTTCGGGTCGTCCCTTCCGCGAGGCGATAACGCGTTTTTCTCGGAACGAAGCGAAACCACCCCCGACGAAATAATGAAGAACAACCGTGGAATCGATGCGGATGTTTTACCGCGGCTCGTGTCCCTCCGTTTCACGATCTGGGGACGCTAAATCGCGGCTAAGAGGACACACCGGTGTCTCGGTTTCCCGCCGAGGGAAACTTCAACCCCTTCGGCCGCCATTACTCTTGCCCTCGGTGTCGTTTTTCTCGTTTAATTCCGCCGGAGAGCCCGCCCCGCGTTTCTTCGGGGACATCTGGTCAAACAGACTGGTTCCAGTTCGCCTTGTACATGCTGGACCACTTGTCCCCCGTTGGACGACTCCGAAACTTGAAGAGCTTTTTCTGTTTGGCGATTGGAACCGGGAATTCTGTGGATTTTACTGTATTTTTATTCGTTTGGTAGTATCCCCTTGTTTTTTCACCAATTTACAGTAGATCAAATATATTGGGTCGACAGAAAATAATTTCAGTATTTTAAGGTGAAATGATCATTACCTGAAATTGCACTTGGATCAGTTTTTTGCCTTTTGAATTGGAAATGGAAAATATTCTATTGATTAAAGTCCATTGCCTGAATACAAAAAAATTACTTTTTTGTCAACGCAATAATTATTTCGTCGTTGCTCTGGTTGACCACGCCTCGAGGGCGTGGCCAAGTCGCGACGCTACGGAGGAAAAATTGTTCAGAATCAAACCATTCCACCAGCAGCTAGCTACATTATTTTCCTTAACGATTAACGCTGAATAAAGTTGAAAATCAAGCTTACCCGAACATAACCACCGGAAAAATCGCTCGATCGAAAACACGGTAGACCTCGACGACCACCGAACGACATAGAAATCAGCCGAGCGATTACGAGTCCCAGAAATGAACCACCGAGACCGTCGCCAATCAACGTCAACGAGCCTAACGCAATTATCAAAAGCGGGAATAAAAAAGCGGCGCGTCGTTGGAAAAACAGAGAAAAAAAAATAGCGAGAGCGTAAAAGGTGTATCGATGCTCGATGACGAAAATCTCGCGAGCACCGACGAGCCAACAATCCCGCGGGATATTTACACTTTTGTACAAGCTTGTCAGTCGGCCGCGTTACGTCGTCGTCGGCGCCACTGATTGACAGTGCCATTCGATTTCTTCTCTCTCTCTCTCTCTATTTTTGTTTTCTTTTTTTTTCGTCGGCGCCTGTATATTCGATATACGTTGTAGGGAAACAGGATTCCCGGGGCGTTGCGTCCGCGTTATCGAAACTGCGGATCAAGATTACACGGGGGATCCAATTCCGGAGAGGCAAGTTCGAGCCACGGAACCATTGTTTGGCTAAACGGAATGCAGCCGCTGCTTAGATCCCTTCCGGTCCCGTCTGCTCGACTAATATTTGCCGGGATCCCCGAGATACACCTATCTCGAACGCGTGGGCGGATCACGCCCACCGAAACGGATCCCATCGCTCGAAGGAAGGTCGTAATAGAGTGTTTGCGAGCGGGGTACTCCGCGGAAATTTGAAATAGAAAAGACCCCCGGTGCCCTGGGACATCGCTGCCACGCGACCGATTCGACATTCGTGTACAAAATGCTTGCGTTCGGCGTCGTCGCGAAGAACTACCCACGTTTGGCCTTCGCGGCCATAAATTTGTGTAGAAATAGTTTCACTCCGTTTTATCACTACCTCGATTATTGCACGTACCTCTATATCTCCAGGGCGCCGTCTTGAACACGGAAAACGCGGCAGAAACCATTTGAAAAGGCATCGCGGCGACTAAAATCGAGTGATAACGCAAAGAGCAAAGTCTTCCCTTTCAGCTTCGACGAAAAAGAAAAAGAAATAAGGAAAAACGAGGAAAAAATGGAGAGGAAAGCATGAAAAAAAAAAGAGGAAAGAAAGCGTAGGTATAAAATGTATAAACGTCTTCCGGTGAAAACGGAAGCGAAGGAGAGTGGCGGTCGCGTGTATATCCGGCCCGCCTTCCGGCCACGTCTCGGCGTCTGGTCTCGTTTCATTTCTTTTGACTCTTTTCCTCCACTCGGTGCCCCTACACGATAACGAGCCGGCACACTGGTTGTTCTATGCCTTAACGGCACCAGGGAACGAGGTAGAATCGCGGTCGATTTCAAACCACTGTGAGTTCAAAGACTGGAGACTTCCTTTTTTAACCACCCCTTAAAATCTAGTGTACGATTGAAAAAGGAAGAACCGTCTTGGCTCGTTCTCCCGTTCGCTCACTTGGAAAAAAATCATTTCATTAAAAAAACAAGTTACAGAGACGAAAGTAGAGATCTCGCCCATTAAAACGAGCCCTCGCGGGAAGCCGTCCGATTTTTATTCACGAAGTTGTCACACGATAAACATAGCAACACTTGCTGCTGCCTGGAGATTGGTCAGTTCGCGAGGTGGGGGGTTGGGAACGCCTCGGGGCGTGGTTAAGCCGCGACGCAACGGAGGGAACACGGTTCCGAGGTAAAATACCTTGATTCAATGGTAGTATGCTGCCAATAAAAGATGGATAGAGTTGAAGAAGGCGACGGTGCCCCCGCTCGAGGTCTCGTTTCATTAGTTCTTGTTCTGTTCTGTCGACTCTTGGTACTGGACAAGATAACGAGCCGGTTGTTCTCTGTGTGTGTGTTCAGCGGCGCAAGGAACGAGGTAGAATCGCGGTCGAGAGCGTCCACGTGGTTGAAACGGCGAGCCTCGGGAGCAACGCCGGCGGCGTCGGCGGCGTCGGCAGCGAGGTGGCAGGCAGTGAAGCAGGCACCGGTGGCGTCGGAGGAGGAGGTGGAAGACCACCTGGACTACCTTTCCAGGTGGGCTATCGAGAAGCCGGCCAAGAGTACACGCTCTACCTTCTAGCCGCCCGCGAACAGGACCGCGCCGAGTGGATCCGCGCCATCCGTGCTGGTGAGTTGCTATTCTTTTTCTCAATTCTCTAACCTAACCCTTGTGCCGCCAACGAAAATGTATTGTAGATTACCTAAACCTTCCTTTATTTAAAATGTTTGCACAAATTCTCATTACAAGACTATAAATTAATATATTAGCGGACATTCAGAGAAATTTTGTAATACTTTTTAGAGCAACATTAACAAATTGTTGAAAGAAATACAGAAAATTAACCTGCATCGATCTTCACACCAGCTTCAATCCTTTTCGCGCGTTCTTGGCGTAGTGCACTGTCTTTCCAGAAATTATTTAGCGATGAACAGAAGAAACGAATTTCGAAAGAGCTTATGTTCTTCTTTTTATTTGAAGGTTTATAGTATAACTTCCTGGATTTTTGATTCTGGATCCTTTGTCATCAGGTACGAGTGTGTTTCCTTAGCGTGGCCTATTCTAATTCTGGATATGTTTCTCTAATAGAATTTTTGCAGGATTAGAATTAGAAATCGAGGTGGGCCATCTCGACATGACAATGCGTTAGTCGCATACGTCAGCAGCCCGCTATTTATCCGATCTGTCCCGTAGTATTTGCATAGAGTTGCACGGGAAAATCCAGTCTGCATACAGATCGTCCACCGGGCTCGCGAAGCGTTAATAAAGATATTTTCTTTCTTTTTTCGTCGCGCCGCGCCATCATGGACGGGAGCATTAGTTTTATCCTTCGCGTCCACTATTTTCCGCGTGGCCGATCGTCGGACAAAGATGTCACGGTGAATTTTCGCGCGCGCGTCCAGTTTTTCCGCGTTCGCTATTCATAACTCTTGTGACTTTTTTTTTCCGTTGCAACGACGACGAGAGCCGGCCGTTCCGAGTCTCGCTCGAAAATTTATTTTAACGGTGGGACAAGGCCGAGTTTCGAGTACCGGATAATATTAAATCTCTCTCGGGGGGTGGACAGAGGAGTGAAAGTCGGAATTAGTTGTGCAGAAAAGCGCATACGAATTTCAACGTGCGATCAAGCGCAGGATTTTTAACATTCGGCTGCGTTCGAAATATTCCTCTTTCTCGTGGAAAATCACGATCAGCAGGCTGTCGCAAAAATGCAGGACTTTCAATATTTGATTAAGAAGAAATCTTCTTTTTTTTTGTGGAAACGCTGATTTATGTTATACATTTCAACGAAACTTTGTCTTGCACGCTTTTATCCGCCGCAGCCGGAGAAAAATATTCGCGGAATTGAAGAGACGGATGAGAACTGGGTTAAAACGATGCGCGCCGTGTTTCACGATACTGATTTTTTTTTGCGACGCGATCTCGCCTGATTACGGTTATCAATTTTGTCCCGACAACCTCGAAATTCTGTCGGAATTTACCGAGGCACTTTAAAGCATGCAGTTCAATCCGAAAGCTTGTTTTTATTCCATACAATTCATTCAAATCAAGGGATGAGAGCCTCGACCAACTTAAACAATCGCTCGCTTCATCGTTTTTGTGAAGTTATCTGAATAAAACTTTGTAGGCTTGTGGAACAAGTGAAAGTATTGCGAGTACAAATAAGTCTCCGCCGTTTTTTATCTTAGATGGGGCATTTATTGCGAAAGAACGATACCTTATGTTTTATTCAAAGTATTGTCCATCGCTGGCCACTACTTTTTCCCATCTTTCTGGCAGCATCCGGATACCGCGTCGGAAGAACGCTTCATCTTTTGACGCTATCCACGAATCGACCCAATTTTTGCTATCTTCATATGAAGTGCTGCTCAGACAGGCCATGCGTCATTCAAATTAACGAAGTAAGTCAGAACTTCCCGCAAATGACGTTTATTCGGCTCAAAACTCGACATTTTCGCACGAAAAAAATATACGACGCTGATATACAATCGATAATATTTCGAGGTTATGTTGTTGACAGACGTGCAACCTTACGATATGACGTCTTACATCTGACACTAGCCGCCATAACTTACTGGTTGCGCTATCTGATTTCAAACGGCGAAGACTTATTCGTACTCCTAATACTATTTTCGATATTTTTAAGTTTAAAGTGTCGCGCGTTTTTACCTGTTTTACACGACCCCGAAAGTTTCGTTTGAACGGCTCCGCCAACAAATCGGAATTCTCGCCGAGTTCCCAGGGTAAGGAAATCGCGTTGCAGGAAAATTCGAAAGACGAGCGGCGCGCGTATACTGTAATCGGCGGATGAGGCGTTAACTTTGTTTCTTAAGTAGTTCGTGAAATTGAGGAGGGCTCGGCGTGTCTTTCCGTAGTCGATTGTTCCGTTGGACGAAGTTTCCCGAGCCGTGAAGTAACGTCGCCCGCGACACGACGCAGGAAATTGCGTCGAACGAGAAGACGCGCCGAAAGTTCTGTCGCGCGTCGCATCACGCCGTTGAAATTACACTGACAGAGTTCCCGGCGCTTTCCACGGCTTTTGTTCATGATACGTCGACGCTTGATACCCTATTCATCAACTTCGAAGACGCGTCGAACACGCGGTCCAACTATTCTTACGACGGCGTTCCTCCTTATCCTCGGTCGGCCGCCAATTATCGCCTCTTTGTTTTCCTCGACACGCACGAGGTGCCACGAGCAATTTTAGCACTTTTCTGGAGCCACCATTTTTCCGCTGAAAGTTCAACAAAGATGATTTGATTGATTTTTAAGGGACGGCTGTAAAGGTGAGAGTTCGGTCTTCAATTCCGCGGTGGTTTTATTTCGTAGACTCTGTACAAGCGTTTCAATTGACACAGAGCAAATCCGATAACTCTCGACCGATTATTTCACTCGAAGTGCAATAAAACCGTAGAACAAAATCGTAGATTGATTTTCGAATTGTGATCGCAAAGAGGAGAGTTCAATCTTGAAATCCACGTTGGTTTGATCCCGAGAAAAAAAATTGTTGGAGCCCGCAGAACCGTTTCAATTTGTACGAGGCAGATTTGATTCGTTATCAGCAGTTCACATTGGTTCGAACAAAGTAATCTCCACCGGGGATAAATAATGTTTCAATAATATTTGTGAAAGATGAGAACGGGCGTGAAGAATAATGGCCGGTCGAAAAAATGGCACATTCCATGGGGGAAAAAGGGAATAAAAGCGGAACCCGAACAAGTTTCGCGGGTACGTATAGAAGCGGGGACGGAAGTGGCACGCGGCGGGGGCGGGATAGAGAAGTCGAGGATTCTATTTCCGGTGGTGCCGCGGCCACGAATAATAACCGATCACCTCGGACGAGATTCTTTGGAAACTCGTTAAAAGTTCGAGCGTCCCTCCGCAGCGACAAATCCATCACCGAGCGGGGGATCGCGATACGTCAGCGATATCGGCGATCGATTCGCGTGATTTCTGACGGGAGTTCTGCGCGTGAACCAACCGGGAGGGGACCCAAGGAACCGGCACGCTGATAAGTCTCGCGTCGAATCCCGCGATCACGGCCATATTTCTCGCGGAAAAATTGCCTCGAGTCCGCTACCCCGCTCCTCGGCTCCACGAATCTCTGCGGCTTCGAGCGCGAAAATCATTTCGCGAGTTAAATTGAATCACTGTTGACGTCGATCGGACGGAAAAGATAACCGGTGACGTACAGGGCTTGTCGAAAGTGTTTCGTAACGCTGGATCATGAACGCAATATTTCATGTTCCATGAAAGGCAAGATTAAGGGATGAAAGTAGAGATCTTGCCGTTTAAAATGAACCTAGGTACGTTGTCGTATGATTTTTTTCCGGGAGCTACTGCGAGAGAAACACAGCGACGCTCTGATTGGCTGGCTACTTGTTCCGAGAGCTAGCGGGGATAGGAACGCTCGGGGGGCGTGGCCAAGCCGCGGCGCTACCGAGGGAAGCACTGATAATTCATATCACAACCGAATAAATTGATTTCTAGCCAAGAAAAATCGCGAAGTGGAGAATGAATCTCGAAGCAATCGAGGCGAACAGTGAAAACTATTGTTCGCTTTTCGCGTGACGGCCACGGCCCAGTTCAATTTCGCAGTTTCCCGGAGGCCAGGACCGATCCCGAAAAATTCGCGAAGTCTGTGCTCCCTCGGCCTACCGGGAACAACGGGAGCAGTTGGTCGGAGTATAAAACTCGTTTCGCACAGGGAAACTTCGGAAAAAATCGCGGACCGCGTCTTCGGCTGCGGGAACGGCGATAAGAATTTCCTCCGGAATAATATCATTGGACAGAGAGGAATTCCGCGGGGAATCCGTTTCCGAGGGAACAACGAAGGAGCAACGGTGGGAAATGAGAATTTATTTCTTTGAAAGAATGCCGACGGGGCGGCGCGCGCTACGCGAAATTGGAGGACAGATCAAGGACCAGGAAAATGAAACACGGCGTGTTTAAAGTGCCGGGACACGGCTGCTCCAATAAGACGGTCCTCGAATAATGAAATGCACGGTTTTCGAAAACATTACCTCCGGTCCTTGTAATTGTTTAAGAGGACGTTCGAATTGCTTTAAGGGCTTCAAATTAAGTTTTCATGACGAGTTTAATAGGATGGTCCGCACTTTTTCGTAAATAAACGATGACAAGTGATTTCCGCTGTAGTATCGCGGCTTGGCCACGCCCTCGAGGCGTTCCCACCCACACTACGTCGCGTAACGACCAACCAGCGTGACCTAACTCGTCACCAGCGAGTCGCTAGCCAATGAGAACGACGATAAAGTAGCTTCTCCTGCTCCCGAACGTCCTGCTGTGTTTCTCGCGCAATAACTTTGTGAAAAAAAATCGGACATTGATTTTTAAGGGACGATTGTAAAGGTTTAACATTTTTTAAAACCCTGTCGAGGACTGCCGGGACAAGTATCGTCGACAAAGGCAATAAATTCGGCATCTTTCGTGGAACATCGTGCGTGGGCGGTGCTGTAGAGCCGGTGGCACTAGCTCGAGCCTCTGACCCGTAGACGTCTTCGGGGTTGGAGGGGCGTTTTACATCCGAGCTCGAGAGAACGAGAAGTGGTTGCTCCTCGGAACACGTGAAAGGCTATTCAAGCTTCTTGCGCGCGGCAATGATCATCTTCACGAGAACACTGCGGCAACATTTGAAATGTATGCGAGCCCGGCTGGGTCCCCGCATGAATCGACGACTCCTCCCTCCCTCTCTCTCACGCACACACTCTCTTACTCTTTATACGTCTTTCTACTCTCTTTTTTTTCTGCCGCTTCCTCGCGGAATTGACGTGGTTCGTCCTCAAAGAGACGGAATAACCTGCCCGCGGAAACAACTCGGCTCGTTTCGATAATTGGATCTTCCGGTGACAAACACGCCGTGGAACTTTTCAGAGCCGGTCTACCTAAAGACACGAAACGAAAAACGCGTGTTGAACAGTCTGTTCTCCTGGTTTTTCCCTCCGGAACCGTGGAATGGGCTCATTGCGAACTACTGGACCGTTTCTGTCTCCCCCACAACAGAGATTCCGCGTGGTTTTTCCCCGGAATCGTAATTTCTGGGTCGCGTTTTGTCGCGTTTCGTCGGCGAGAACCCGTCGCACAGTGTTCCTAAACGCCGGTTTTTGTAATTGTGATTTCGCCAGAATATTATCGGGTTTCGAAGTGTTTGCATTGTTTCTACGGTCGTGGGGCCTCGAAACTCCTGCGCGTTATGAATTTTGCAACCGCCTCCGTAATGAGCTATGTTAATGAACGCAGGACGATTTATTTGACGGTCCATGCTCGTTAATACGCTATCCGTCCATGCGTTCCCTCCGACTGCGATTATCTTTAATTATTTCGGGCCATTATCGATGTAGTGGATTTAAAAGCATATTATTGGGACGCGTGGTGTTAATTAAAATTTACAGGTGCGTTTTGGAAACGTGGGAGGACCTTGGGATTGATTTCCGGGGGATTTTGAGAGGGACTTTCAGTAATGTTTGGGAGTTCGTAATGAATTGTAGGTGCCTCCAGGAATATCTACATGAACCCATGGATTGTCAAGGGTCGCCATAGTCTTCCAGGAGAATTTAGTGGCACTCGGGTGCTTTCAAAGAAAACCCAAGGGTCCTCGAGATCTCTCTCCAGTTTGCTTAGAGATCCTGTCTAAATCAAAGATCCTCGAACGCTTGCAAAGCGATCTCGGGTTGCCCCAAGGACTTCCACGTGACTCCTATGGTTTGCAGAGATCCCGAAGGAAATTCTCTGGCTCCCAAGTCATTTCAAGGAGTCCTCAAGACGCCATTAGAAGCCATCACGAGCTATCAATAACCTGCTATGTCCCTCACAAGAATACAATGACATTTAGATCAGTTCTAAAGAACCTAGTGGGTCTTTAGAGACTTCCGAAAGAGTCAAGAAGCCGTCAAGAGTCTTTACAAGGATCTAGAGAGCTCCTCAAGAAATTGAGCAGTCATCAAGACTCTCCAGGAGCCATCAACACCTTGTTACGTGCCTCGAAGGAACACAATGACTTGGAATAATTTAAAAATGATCTAGTAGCTCTCTAGAGGCTTCAGAAGAAATCGAGGAGACACCAGGAGACACCAAGAGTCGTCAGGAGCTCGTTACATCTCTCGGAGGAACGCAATGAGGACATTTGAGAATGAGAAACAGTCATTGCTATATTCTTCAGAGAAACACAACGACTCCTAGATCATTTTAAAACAACCTTGGCAAGACGGTAATGGCTTCCAAACGAGTTATTGAGCTATCAGGAACTTCGAGAATGTTTCATATGACTTGGAATGATTCTCCAGAACAACTCATCGAGCCGATGTTCCTCGAAGAGACACTATGGTCTTCGCAGTTTACCAGAAGAATCTAGCAGTCTTCTGCAGACTTCCGACGTAAATTCTCTAGTATTAGATTCCCCTGCTACGAAAAAGTCTCTCGAACATTTGATTTGGTAAAAAGAAGGGGAAACAAGCTATCCGCCGGCTCGCATCATCTTTATTATCCGCGACATCCGAGGGAAAAGTCACGGAGCCACACACGTGCATATGCATCCGCCCGGTAAAAAGTTCCAGGCAGCGCTTTTAAAAGGCTTCGCGATCGATACCGGCCCTCGAGCAATTTGTCGGCGAGAGACAATATCGATGAGACCTATTGTGCATGACGGCTCGCTCCCAAACGAAAGTGCAAAGTAGTCTGGTTTCAGCTTATTCCTCTTTATCACGCCGGTTCTTTAATTATCCGCGTTCTCCCCTGGGGCTATCTAACTCTTTCTTTCTCTCTCTCTCTCTCTCTCTCTCTCTCTCTCTCTCTCTCTCTCTCTCTCTCTCTCTCTCGGCTCTGTCTCGTCGAGCTCCAACGAGAACAACGTGGTTAATCGCCTCATTATCATCCGGGGGTCAGTGAATTCCCGTGTTACGACCACCGCAGCCCTTGTTCCACCATTGTCGAGAACCTCCCAGGCTTTTCTTGCGCCCCGAACACGGAAAATTCGACGAACCCGACGCGATGCGACGTCTACACGGTTTTCGAACGGAACAGATAGATTGCCAGGAAATACCGTCAATTGTTTTACCTTTGGATGATGGAGATACAGGTGTTCTCGCAGGTGCAATCAAATAAATTCTTCTAGGAGTCGTCAGCAAAGAATTTTGCGAGGAAGGTCTTAATAAAATCCCTGAATGACGGAATTCCTTTGAAATCCTCGAGTTCGCCGTGATCGCAATATTCCATGATCGTGTACGAACGTTTCGTCGGTTTCGCGGAGATGGCCAGCCCAATTTCGTCCAAGAAATAGCGGGTCAAGAGGGACGATTGCCCCTTGGCGGAGGGCTAAAAATTAATTAATCCGAGTGGCTCGTTAGAATGCAATCCGGGGGAAGGTAATAATTGTGCGGCTTGCAGAATCGCTATTTATTTTCGTCTTCTTTTCGGGTTATTGCGCGCGGGAACAGATTGAATGGTCCGGCGACGGACAGAGACGTTCGTGTAAGTAGTTCGATCGCGTATTGCGTCGGACGGGGCAAGTAGAATGCAAGCAACGAAATTAATTAGCGTTTAGTCGGTTGTAAAATGCAATAGAGAATTCGTTCATGGACAATGAAGGTCACCTTCGTGTTTATGTCAAGACGAGTTCAAGGGACTTGTATGCGTTGACCTCGACATGACCTTGAACAAGAATTTTTATTAGTTTATGGTTATAAAACAGAATCACCATGTTTCCTGTCTATCTGGCCCAAATGAGTTTCGTGTGAAATATCAATTCCGAATAACTACCAGCAATTCATTTCGGTTTTCATTGTAGGTTCAAACAAATTTTGCTTTGGTTCGCTATCTACAAATTATATTCGCATAGTATATTAAATCAGCCGTGATTTAAACGGTTAAAACGATATCTGAATTACGTTCGCCGAGTTAGAACCGGATTCTAATTAAATCTGCCGGCGGTTCATACATCCGGAGTCAAGTTCGAGTTATAATCTAACCGGATCTACTTGTAGTTCGCGAATTCCGAATTAGATCGCAGTCGGGGGTCTAATTAAATCCATTAATATCGAATCGGCCCGGCCAATTAGATTTTCCCGATCGACGAGCGTTAATCACAGCAGTTTCGGCACGTTATTCGATAATTAAACGCCACAGTCTCGTGTTACGTACGATACAAGTCCCCGATTCGATTTTCAAACTCGAGAGGACGGACATCATATCTCGAATTTTGAACAGTCTCGATCCTCCGCGGACGCAGTTACAACCACTCAATTACCAACGGCGAACACAAGTTCCCTCGTACTTTCCCCGAGCTATTTTACGCGTTTGTAAAGAAAACATGTTCTTCCTGTTGCGTATTGATTTCACGCGAATGTAATGGACCCGTGTTACTGCACGGATCCTCCTGTTGCAGAAATTGATGTTCAGTGAGTGTACAAAGTATTCGTACACCTTTGAATAACGAATAACTTTTTCAAAATTGGACCCAGCAGCTTGAGTGTTTTTCTTAAGAGGTTCGAAGTGTAATGAAAAGAAAAGTAGGGACCACGATTTTTTAATTTTTTTTGTCTTACCCCTCTCCCCTTCTTAATTCTGTTCTGCAGGGAGGAGGGCTAGAATTGTTCGAATTCCGTAAAAACTCCTTTTTTCTCGAGCAACTTCGCGTGGAGAAAAGGACCACTTCCGCGATTGTTTTAAAATCAGGCTGACATAATCCCCGAGTTTAAGCGCCCGGAGGAATCTCGCATATTTATCCAAGCAGTATCCAGTTTCAGGGTTTCCGAGTGGATTCCCAAAGAAATCCGGGGTCGTATCCGGCCCGCGTATCCCACGAAAATGCCGAGGGAACCTGGAGAAAGAGAGAGAACGCGCTGGGGAAAGTAGCTGCTGCGGGAACGCTGTTTTCCGTCTCCTGACGGGAGCCATAGAAAAATATTCCGGGTCAGAAATTTTCAGAATGAATCTCTTTTGTTTCGCTATCTTAAAGAGAACAAGCGTTCCCAAATAACTCTTGTCAAATTCGCTGCCGTAACTCGGCATCCACTTGATCGATCGACTCGGAATTTTCTTGGCACCTTCGCTACACCTCTCGCTATAGCTGGTGTAATGATTAAGCTACAGGAATTTGATGTTTTCTTTTTTTGAAATCTGTGCAAGCTTGAGATAGGATGGGGAATACTGAATTTTTCAAATACAGACAGTCTCTTAATTCGCTCTATTTCTCGTTGTGCGTATAATTGAGTGTATAGTAACTCTCTTCAGTATTAGATTCAGTTTTTGTATCTGATGGGAGTCGCAACTGT
Organism: Lasioglossum malachurum; assembly: GCA_028455605.1. Classification (NCBI taxonomy): domain Eukaryota; kingdom Metazoa; phylum Arthropoda; class Insecta; order Hymenoptera; family Halictidae; genus Lasioglossum; species Lasioglossum malachurum. The sequence continues at coordinate 26,386,279 of CM052311.1, read as the reverse complement.
TGGAATCATGCCAGCCGCGCGTGTGAATGCCTTTTTTTTATCAGGGGTGCGCTTGATCGCTTCCAGTAAATTCAATTTTCATTTTTTCTTTGTCCGAAAATTTGTGAATGCCGCTGAAAAATCCACGAAAGCGTCCGCGAAAGTCTGGTGATAAAAAGTTTTATAGTTTCGCGGTGAAAAATTCCCAAAGCTAACCTGTTCTGACTTCGACTCTACGTCATCGACTATCGGGGAACTCGTTGTCCAGGCCAGGATTTAACCATGAAATACAGTTCATCTAGAAACACGAAGATAAAAGAAAAAAATTTATTTCGTCACGCAAGATATCCTTCGTAAAAGAGGAATAATTGAAAACGCCCCCCTTAATCTCTGTTAACATAAACATTTGTTCTATTTTTGATATATCCGTTGCCCCATAAATCGAAAGATAACACAACATACGCAAATTTCCTCTCATTTTCCGCGCAACAGTCCGTCGCGCTTAAAATTACTTGAATTAATATTCCTACCCCATTACTCCCGGTCTTTATTAACATAAATATTTTCTCGTATTTTAACAAGCAAGCCGTAACGTGCCACGAATACAGCGATAACACAAAATGAACTTTAAATAATACAAAAATAAACAGCAACATTTATTGTCTCCCATTAATATTCGGACGCTCTAAAAAAAAATGATAACTTTTTTGAATAATGAGTATACTACATGATGTGAAGAGATATTTCCCATTCGAGAATTTTCTCTGGTTCGGTGCAAAGCGTCCCGCGCAAAAATCGCTTCGATTCGAATTAGCGCCACATTGCGGACGTTGTGTACGCGAAAAGCGATTTATTTTCGAAAAAAAAAAGAAAAAAAAGGTCGGAACGTTTTGCGAGTTTCGCTAACGGGGTTATTAGTCGTCGCGCGTCCATCGTTTGTCCGCGTTCGGGACGGGCTCGCTAAAAACAGTTGGACAGGCATTAATGCGATTTTTCGGAAATTTTTGACTTCGCCCCCGTATTGACGAAGGGGGATGGGAGACAGGTAAAAATTGAACGGTAGATAATTTGTCAAATAAATACGGCGGCGCGTCGCGTTGGATAAATCGGGGCTTCGTCGCCGAAACAAATGGCGTTTCAATATTTTTTTGTTCTCTCTCTCCCTCTCATCCACCACTCTTTTCGAGCACATGCGAAAACGACCGATGGTCATTGGTCCAATTCGATAGACCGTGCGGTTCGAAGAGAAAAACCTGCTTGTCCGCTCGCCATGCGTGTGTATTTTTTCCCCACGTTGTTTTACCTGCGAAATTCGAATACATTTCGACACACTTTTATTTGCGATCGAGTCTCTCTCTCTCTCCCAAATCCCTACCTCCAGTTATTAATTAAACGGGAAACGCTTTGACAGTTATAAAGGTCGTCCTCATAGGTTTTTTCATTTTCGAGTTGTTTGCCCGACCCGCATCACTCCCGATTGATAGATCGCCACGAACCTATATCCTCGAGGGCTCGATTCGATACTGAAACCGTGATCTCGATCATTTGTACCCCTACTATCTGATTTTCCTAGAAAATTTTTGACTTATTAAGATGATTAAGAGAATGAATAAATGTAGCGCTCCGGTATTTCAGAATGGGTGCAGATAACTTTTATTTTGCACAAAAGTTCGCGGTCTGTTTATAATATACCAATTAAAATTGCCATTTACCACATGCCTGGTGAACTCACGACCTTTTCCACAATTTCTCGACAGACCTTCGGTTCGAAGGGAAAGAAAAATTGTAGAGGGCGTGGAGCAAGGGATAATCCGAGGTGGTGGTAGAATGACTTGTCGCGTTATTTAGCGATTTATGGGGGTAATTTCGGATTTTGTTTGTCCACAGTGTGCAGCGAGAATCCAGGGCTGAGCGGTCGTTATCACGCCGGTCTCTGGACTGGCAAACGGTGGTCCTGCTGCCGGCTTTCGACACGCTCCGCCGAGGGCTGCGATACTTGCAGTTCCTGGTCCTCGAAGCCGTTGAACCCGACGAACCCGTCCTCCACGTCCACTTCGAGCTTGAACCCCGCTGCTGGGACCACCTCGACAACCACCGCCGCCATCACCGATCGACCGCAGACGACCAACTCCGAGGCCAATAACAACCCCATCGTTCACTCCCAGGCACGCTCGACAATCGGTTCGTACACACCTATATTCCACTTCTCGTCTCTCTAACCTGTTCACTCGCCGTCTATTCTAGTGCTGCAACAATCAGTATTTCTTCTGCGTACCTAATAATTCCCTAGAAGAATTTTAACGAGTCACACATGTCATCAAAATTCTTAACAAAGTCTAACGAACACGAATGTTACGCCACTCTTTTTAAATGAAATATTTGATTCGTTTGTAATCAATATTTAAGCATTCAAATAAATGTAGCCATACAAGAAATATAAATTTTCTTTTCACTCTTTTTTTTTCTACGACATTTTTGGGGATAAAGACGATCACTGTAACTGTAAAGGGAATGATACGGCAAGGGGTTAATCGAGCGTAATTATTTTTTATTTTTTTTGTAATTGATACAGAAAACATAAGTTCGTGCCCGATTTGAAAATAACATTCAATGGTTCAGTTCAGTTTGCGACATCTATGAAAATCGGGCACGAACTTATGCAATCATTAAATATGTCGTCAAGCTCATCATTCGAAGAATTTTTATTGATAAAAACAAGTTTCCATAGACCGGCTACGTTTTATCACTTAAAGAAGCGAGGCTTTTAGTATATTTCCTCCGTAGTATACTCGTTTTCGCGTTAAGAACTTTTCGTTTCCGCACTAACAATCTTGCAGCCCTCGCCGCGTGAAAATATCGCGTGAACGCTGTAACTTGTCGCTTTAGCGTTATTTTTTAAGACGTTACACGCGCCGTAGGTTGAAAACGAGTCATTACTCGGCGCGCGTGGGTTAATTAATCCCCGAGCGTGGTAGTTTGCCGCGAGTTTTACGCCAAATCCGCGGTAGTTTCTTACTTTCTTGGTTGCGACCGGACTTTGCGTCGTATTTCCCGCTTACCGGCTAAATGTTGGCGACCGTAATTCCAAGATAAACCCTCCCTCTCCCTCTTCCTCCGTCCATATTTTCTGTCCCCGTTATAAACGTCGCGGTAGTTAATACCGAAGTTCGTCAGAGTTCCGACAGTGGCTTTGGAAGTTCGATCGGTTTCCAATCGGCGAGTTGCACTTGCTCCGGACTGACGACTTCGGGAACTGTTAGCCAGACAGTACTGACGGTGTCGCGAAGTCCTCTGTGACGCTGTCGATCCGTGACACTGATGATGAAACGCCCAAACATTTTTCCGTGATCTCTGTCAAGCCTTAAAATCGCTGTCGAAGAGTTTGACACTAAACCTAATACAGATCGTGGTTTTGCTTTAGTGTGTGCCACTTTAAGTACACGTGTCCCAACAAAAACATCCTGTAAACAGGAGCCAAGTTCCTATGGCCGTAAAAGGTTGTGAGATCAATCAAATTACGCGGCCAAGTTCGTTAGCTTAGAAATACCTCTTGCAACACTGAAAAAAGCGTTTGTAAAAATTAGTTTAAAAGAGCGCTATTTAATTTTTAAAGAGTTACATGGAGGGGGCTAAATTATTCAAACTTGGCCGTTAGTTTTTAAACCAATGGCCATAAAAGGTGTTAGGTAGCGGCGCATACAGATCGAATTGAGTAACCTCCTTTTTCGAAATCGGTTAAAAATATAAAGCCGGGATTAAATTATCTAATATTATCTAAACGATATTATCCGGGGTAAAAATCAGGAGTAGGTGTTCAAAATGATTTCTCCGTTCAACGAAAATAATAGTATTTTCGAAAGTTTGGTTCGCCGTGAAAGGAAACTTCTCGGGATGTTTTTGAAGGTGATGCTATCGGCTGTTCGAAAGTATCTACTCCGCACTGAGTGTTGTACGGTTCGATCGAACGGCGGTATTTTTGCCAGAGATAGGTAGTTTTCGAGATTCGATAGCGTCGATCCGAAACGGTCGTTTTCTGTGCAGCACGTATAGACGCGAAGATAAATTTTGATCCAATTGACATTCATCGGGAACATTTCGGAGAAACGATATATTTCGTCGGGAGAAAAGACTGATATTTTTTGAAAAATTCAGTTTTTCCACGTTTATATGGATGCACAGCGCAGCGCAGATAATATTTACGCAGTCGAACGATATCTCATCAACGAGAGATAGACTGCGAACGGTTATTTATGGCTCTCTTGACAGTTTGCACGAGCTATCTTACTGTATCAAAGCTGTTTCCAAACAGATACAGTCCTCGTTGTACAGCATCGTCCAGAAATCTTCGAACACTGAAAGCAGAGTTTGGCAAAAATTGTATTTAAATACAAATTTCGAATAACGAATAAAAGTTATGTATATTTTATTCCAATCGGTATTTAAATAATTTTATTGGTTGGTTAATGGTTTATTCGTTACTCCATATCGTAGTACAGAGATGGTACGTTGCACAAAGGTACAAAGATCTATCTTCAATTATAATTTATATGTCGTGTACTGCTTTTAAAAAGGACTGCAAAATGGAAATACCAATCTCATAAATGAAGAACATGGATCACCAAAGAAATCAGTTTTTACCGTAATACAATCAAGAAATATGAAATTCGTTTACAGAATACTTTGATTACATCGGTCTTTACTTTGATCGGTAAGTTCATTTAGAATACCAGTTGAATTTGTTTAATGTTCCTGTTAAAGATCGGACATTTCATATGCAACAAACTAATATATCTCAGTCTTACATTAATCAAATTAAGAAAATCACGTAGCAGAAATATTTCAGCTCGTAAGAAAAACTCGGTTTCCGAATTAGAATAGCTTGGAATAGAACCGCGGACCGTTCTTGCGAATTTCAGCATTAGAATCGAATCTGTTCGATACGAGCAAAATTGGACAGAGTAAAACGGTGGCGGGGACGTTCCTGCAAGAAACCGGAGGAACATTAAGGGGGGCCAGGAGCGTGCCAATTCGATAAGAGAAAAACAGCGCGTTCACGAGAGAGCAAACAGAAGATCATAGGTTACACGGATGCTGGTGCCGGCGGGTAATTAACCGACTGTCGTTTTACCTCGTTAAACATATAGTGGACTGCGATAATGAACCCATCCTCTTCAGCATCGGTCGATATCCTGTTTGCCGCCGCATTTGTCTTTCGAATTGACCGCGGCTTTGTCCCGCTCTTTGCTGGAATCTGATAAACGATTGTTGCACGGGGAAACGAAAATATCTCGAACATGCTCCATTCGATGTTTCTATACTGGGATAACTTTTCCATACCCGAAGAAGCTTCTGTAGCAAATCATTTAGCTATATTCGTTGCAAACGCTTCAAGGTTGCTGCTGGCGGTATGATTAGGTTAGTGGGAGGGGAACATTGGTCCTGAATCAAGGTCTTTGCTTCCCCTATTCAGTAGCTCGATTGTTTTACAGTTCATTGTAAAATACAGTAAGGAGCAAAACTGAACCAATAACCACAAGTTTTGTACAAATCTGATTTACAAAATGATTTATATCCTTGTGAACGTTTTTAGCTCCTAGTATTATTTTTTTCTCCACTTTAGTTCCTCCCACCTACGGTAGCTCCTCCTAGAAACACAAAATTCATTTGCTTTACAACTGTTCGGCTCGATAAACAATTTCCTTGTACGAACAGAAAATAAAACTACAACAAAGATTAATTTGTGGGATTCTGGGACGCAACCGCGCCCAGCCACGATCAACACGTTACATTGACGTCTCCTTAGAACACATTCGTCGACTATCGATCGTCGAACGGTCTCTCACGCTTCGCTGGGCGATTCGCTGTCTGTCATTCCCTGAAAAGCGTTTTTCCGCGGCGTTGTCGTTTCCAAATGCACGGAGCCCCCGATGGAAAATATCAGGGAGAAACGCGCGTCGTCGTTCCCCGGTCGTTTCCATCGATTTATGAACGAGGATTTGAACGTAACGGGACGAGCGAGCGCCGGATTCCTCAGCTTCGTTTCCCGCGGATGTTAATTATCAAACGGGCGAAGGAAAAATGCCAGTCGAAAAATAAACGAAACAAAAAAATATCGAGAGACGCGAGCGCGAGCGCGAGCTACGTCGGCAATTCGGTTCTCGTTTCGAGCATTGTTCGTGCCATTTTGCTCTGATGAGCAACCGTAATCAGTGCGTCCGAATCGGGCTAATCGAATTTTCCCTCGTGAATATTAACAATCTCGCGGCTTTAATTCCCTGGGACGTCTGTGTTTGCCGACGACATAATATTTTATTATAGCGCGTAGTGCCTCTGCGGTGTTGCATATTCTAATCGTTTTGCAATATCTATACTGCGTGGGTATGCAAATTTTTCAACGCTCACGAGAAAAATAACGTTCAACCCTTAGCACTCGAATGGTGACCCTGAGAGAGCCACTAAACATTGCTGTACCATTATTCAAAATATCAGTCCAGTGAAATGTTTCTAAATTTTTAAAGGACCCCGCTCTAAACCACGTGAAGGGTTGAAACAACGAAACTGTCCATTTTTTGACATTTTGCCTGACATACATTTGTTCAGTGATCCAAAAGATGCAACATATTTCAAACTCAGCCATTTTCGCCGAGGACCCATTTCACGTGGTTTATTGCGGGGTCCTTTGTTATACAATGGGAACGCATCGTTGTAATTCTTTGAACAGCAAAATAAGAAATGCTGGTAATTTGGCTAGCAACGGTGGCAGTAAACATTTCGAGGCCAGAAATATTGATGAATAGTGTGTTTCCATCGGGTCGGGTGTCTCGAGTGTTGGCTCGCGAGCATCCTCGCGAGTGTCTCCGAGCTAACCCGACTGGTATTTATTTGGTTAGGCAAGTAGCTCGTGCAAGTTCGGTTCAATGTCGGGAGAGGGGGAGAGTAATTCATTCGATTACTTTCCACAGTTGCCTCCTGAAATAGGCGGTCTATTTGCCTGTAGCGGTAGTTCTCTGCCTCGGAAGTTGGCTAGCTCCCTTTCTCTCTTCATCTCTCTCTCTCTTGCCCTGCTAGACGACGATGTCTCACGGTTCTGGTCTAACCGAATTATCACAGGGTTTAGCGTATTTCAAAACTTTGGCTGGCGCGTCGACGTGCACCGAAGTATTCGTTTCTATAACTGAATCAACCTGCTATTCAATTCCTGTATAGTTTCCCGGCACTGCATAGTTCGCGCTTAAACGCGCGTCGAAATGCTTCGGCCATTGCAGGGGCACATGCGTGTTCGAAAAACCTGGAAGAAATCAATGAGAAAGAATTATGAAAAATGTCGGTGAAATAAGCTGTCGACGAACCCATGGTAACCCCCACAGACACCTAATTTCCGTTTCTTCCTTCAGGAAGCCAACACACATAGCAGCTGTTCGCCTGTTTGATAAGCGTGTCGCTAAGACGCCTTGCGACTCACGGCCTTCGAACTCGACCCGAGCCAGACATAGTAGACACCGGAAGTAAGCCGGTTACGTATATGTATATCCCATCGGTAACAACCAAATGAAACACTTCGGCCTACTTCTTGCCCGGAGGTTTCCCGAAAGTCGCCGGTTGCACGCGAAAACGATCGACAAGCGGTGTTTAAACGGAGGAAGAAGTTCCCAAAGGGGTTCGAGAGGGGAAGTTGATGGGCCGCACGATGGAAAAAGTTGAAAACGGACGTGCGCCGCGCACGCCTCTATTGCCAGAGCTCCAGTTCTCGAGTATTTGATACACGGTCTCTCGTTTCTGGTATTTCTTTCTCGGCCCAGCATCCGCACACCCTCCTCCTCCGCCACCCCTCCCGGAACTTCCATATTTGCGGATAGAAGCCGGTAAAACCCGGGTAGATTTGCCTTTCGAGCGTGTATATATTCGCCGGGGCAAATATGGCGGCGCAGAAAGCGCCGTGAAAGTTGTCCAATTTTGTTGGATCCCCGGGAAAACGGTAACCGTGACCTAGCCGCACTCAAACCCCTCGCGGGATAGCCGGATTTCGAGATCTCGACGGGATCTACGCCGATTTGCCGGCCGGACCTACTTTAATCCTCGTAACTGTGATTGCTAGATCGTTCTGATTCGATTCCCAGACGTTTCCATATTTATTCGACCGACAAACCAGTTTTATTGCGGTTTCGATGAGTCCTCCAGGAGTAGCGCCACTTTTTCAATGCAACAATCTCGTTGGACCGTACGATGCTCGTTCCCCGGAGCTTTTAATATTTTATTTTCTGGCCTCGACACATTTCTCACAAGCACTCCACATTGTTTTACGAGCACGAACTCGTTCCGAGCTAGTTCTACGATTTTGGAGTCTTTCGCCACTTTTTCGGAGCTCCGGGAGTTTTCTATCGGAACTGCAATCTTTTTAGTACACTTCGACATTGTTATGGGGGTTTTGTGTTCTACAGTTTTCCTCTAAATTTTCTATAAACTCCTCAAGGTTTTTTAGTCTCCAAAAAATACTTTCATGACTCTGGGTCAAAAATTCGTAAGTGAGACCCGTTTTCGGCAAAATGGGCAAAAATTGAGAACTTCGGAGGCCTATAATTTTTACAGAATTTCTAAACCGGCAAATTTAATTTCCCGGGGCCCTAAGCACCGTGCTCGAGACGGGTGATGAATAGAGAGGCTCTAGATTCCCGGCTCGCGCGAAATTTAAGGGATATAGGGTTCGGAACGGGGTGACGGGGTAGTTAAGGCTGGCTCTCTTGCCGCGTTTAAATGGTAATCGATTCCCTCGGAACGGGCCGAAGGTTGATTTACAGCGGCGATTCTGTTTCCGTCGGCGTCGGGACGCCGCGCGCCGCGTGTCCCCGCAGGCGTTCTCTTATTCAATTCTCTTGGAACGTGCCGCCCCTTCCCCCCGCAGCTTATTCTACGATGTGCATTCACGGTACAGTTACGATTCAATAAACCATTCAGCTTTCCCTGAATGGGACAAAAGCCCTCCTTACGTTGGGAGTTATTACGTCGTTGAAATATAATATAAACGATGACGGGCCGTATTCAGATGTCTGTCGTTCGTCTGTCCTTCACATGGATCCTCGTTGCAGGACAAAATCCTCCCTCAAAATGATCCTTGAATTTTTAAGCTAATTTTTTCATCTCCATATTGTCTATTCGGACAATAACGTCAGTGTCCTCTGACGTGGAATGTAAAACGAATGGAATCATGCAAAACTGGCATTTTATTTTTTAAACGGAGCCTCGAGATTTTCGTATCAACTTTCCACGCAATAGAAGTAAAAGATCCACCACTCCGGTTCAAACTCGTACGGCGGGAATACGCGAAGTAAAACGCATGGAATCATACCAACGTAAATTAGGAATTCTACTGTAAAAAAAGGCCGAGAGGAAGCCAGCATTTTATTTTGCAAACGGAGCCGCAAGATTTACCTCTCCCCGGAGAAAAACAAGAAAGGATTTGCCTTTTATTTCGAATTAGTCTTCGGGGGATACAAATAAACGGGGAAAGGGGAGAAATGAAACAAACGGCGATAAAAGTAAGTCGGAATTTCCAGCGCGGCGGAATAAAAGAACAGAGCAATTCGAATTGTTGCGGAGTCGCATGATTTTCGTAATAATTGGTAATGGCACACAAGGAAGCGTTTATCTTCTTATTAGAGTTTCTAAATTGCTAGAGTAGCTAAATTGCCGTCGTAACGTCCACGTAAATTCTCGATAATTGCCGGTGCGCGCGCGCGCGGGGTATCGCTCGTAATGATGAGCAATCGTGGAGAGTAAATGAGTCAAGTGTTAGTCACTCGGCGCCGACATTGAAATTCCTCGGAACGACGCGATTTAGTTTTCAGTTCGACGAAAATGAGTGGCCATCGCTGATCCTCCCGGTAGTAGCACATTTTATCCAGAAGGCAGATAACGGCGAATCGATATTCGGGGCCGGGCACTAACTCTTTAACCGGCGGCATAAAACGCCGATAAGACTTTATGCAATCTAATAAACCTTGAAAGGGCCGCGATAGATTTTGTAAAAGGTAAGGGGGAACACGTAACGGCGTAGCGAAACCTTTATTGTACTACGTTGTATTTAATTACGGCCACGCCATTGCCCTTTATCATTTCCGATATTATTATCCGGGTAATACCGTAACTCTTTAACCGGAACTTCCTTCGCAAATTATTTTCATTTCATGCGGTCTGTGTGGATCATCAAAGCTGGGTATATAACGTTTGTGTTGGCATAAGCTACCGATGTAAACATTTTATTTATTTATTATTGGAAAGTAAAACGAATGGAATCACGCTAAATTGACATTTTATTTTTTAAACAGAGCCTCAAGATTTTTGCACCGACTTTTCACACAATAAAAGTAAACCTTTAACCGGAACTTCCTTCGCAAATTATTTTCATTTCATGCGGTCTGTGTGGATCATCAAAGCTGGGTATATAACGTTTGTGTTGGCATAAGCTACCGATCTATACATTTTATTTATTTATTCATTAGTAGCTTTCATTAAAAACAATTTTTCCGAGGCGGCAACACATATTTTAGGGGAAATTTAATTTGCATTCTCCGGCTGTTCTCCATATGCGTTATACGTGGATCGTAAAATTATTTCACAGGCTTCTGAATTTTTCCGCACCCCTTGCAATTTCGCTTATATTCGAACGCAATACAGGTTAAAAATTCCCGAAGAAGAATGGCCGACGAACACGACGACGCCATATTAAAATCGAGAGATTTACGACGTCGTAGCTCGGTCCAGAGGCATCTTGCCATCAGCCTAACCGAAAAGATTACATTCCCGGGGCGGATTAACGGTCGCAAACAAGATTAAACCCCTAAATATCGATGCATCGGCTGCTGGGAGAGCGTTCGGTAATTTTTAATCCTCGATAACCACGCTATCTGGAATAAAGTTAGTCATATAGAAAATAATTGAACCCCTCCTTAATATCGAAAATTAAATGAGAAAATTATCTGATCATCGTCTCTCAAATTCTATTCGGTTAATGAGTAATTCTTATTCGATTACATTCATCTGCATTTGCGATGAGTTGTTAAAAAATAATTTAAATTACAACATACACTCCCGTCCATAAATTACCGGACGCTTGTTTGTCTTCAACAAAATGTGGTAATTAAAGAATACAAGCTTCCAGCTTGATTTTATTGTTCCATCTTGATTAGCAAAATTAGAAAAAAAGAGATTGAGAAATTGTGGGATGATTATATGGACAGCTCCACAAGAATTAGAAAATAATAATTAAAACGTAGAGAATATATTCTCTCTCTCTCTCTTCCTCTCTACATTCGAAAAAACAATATTGCTATCGAATATGTAGCCATATAAAATGGTACAAAATCCTTTACCGCTTTCCCGAGGCCGTAATGCACCATTAACAATGAACTAGATCACCAAGAATTTTAAATGATCAATCAGGGAGGATATATCCGTTCTCCCCGGTTAAGGGTCGAACTGCTCGCTAATCCGAGAACATGGACGTCCGGTCCGGAGAATGATTCTGCATTTTCGAAGGCCAGGGTAGGATGCGGTTGCGTTCATAATCCCCATCCGGTCGATCCGTTGGGCGAGCGTGATTCTCGCGGCGCATCAAATGCACCGTGATGCAACGCGGGCATGATGCACCGCGGATACAACGGCGCAAAGATTCTCCTCCATAGAGGGCCGCCGGAAATGCGAAGAGCAGGAAGTGTTTCCGTGGCCGGAACCAAAGCGCCGTGGCCTGATCTAGGCCATCTGCGCCAACCCGCTAATGGATTACGGGAGGCAGCCGCTCGATAGCAATTAGGATGATACCGACCAACCGAATCCGTTCGGAAAACGCCGGCTTTGATGCCTACGCCCCGTAATTGCTCGGCCCTCGCCTTTCAACCTGTCGAGGCGCGGATTCTTTCGCGAATTATTTACCGAATCCGTTCCGGTGCCTCCTAAAGATTCTATCACCGCGCTCCGCTCTACGATTTTATTTGTTGCCATCAAGACGTTTCTACGGGGTCCTACAATTGCTTCGAAGGGTCTGGAATTTTTCTATAGACTCGAGAATTTTTTGGTGACCTTTACAGTACTCCCACAAGCTCTACAATCTATTCGTAGGCTGTACATATTCAAAAAATTGCTTTAAGATACTAGACGTTGTACTTGTCCTATATGTATAATGACTCCCTGAGGAGGACACTTGCACGATTTGCTGAGAAGACACTCTTAATTCGCTCCCCAAACAAATCTTCTTTGCGTGTCGACCAGCCACCCGAAAAGCAAAGGAAACAAGACGCAAACGTGTGATCGCACGAGCTCTCTGTCCCATCGAAGCGTACGCAACGCGACACGGCAAGTAGGGTAAGTATAGTAAGTCTGTGGTCTATTAAGTCCGGCGTTCAAAGGAAAGGAGGGCCTCGCGTGGACAGGTTAATCTTCGCCCCAGGGATACGGTGTCCTGTCCCACCGTTTGCTTTCCTCCCTGGCCGCAATTAGGAGCCGAGGTGAGCCGAAAGACTGCGGATAGTTCGCGATTACAGAGCTGGTGCTCGTCCGCTGACGAAAAGAGAGAATGAAAGAAGCCCGTGGAGAGTTTCGGTCACCTGTAACCGAGCCTCTGTCTTCGCCGCCTTTCCCCAATTACCATTCGCCGCGATCAAATATTTGCGGAATGTGATTCCCCCACCGTTAATTACGGCCATCGTCTTCGCCGCGATCAAAAGTGCCGAGAGCTTCACGCCTTCGTATCCGACCCTCTGTTCGAGCTGGTTCTCGCACCGGGCCATTAACGTACGCGTGTCGATATATCGATACCGCGCACCCGGTCTCCCATAATTCACCGCGGACCCCGCGGGGGCGTGCGAACCATGCCAAATAGAGTTTTACACTTTTACATGATAATCTTATATGTCTCATTTTATTCAATATCTAAAGATTAATAACTTAACTTGAAAATTTTGTGGTAATTTGCAAAATTGCTCGAGTAGTAGCATTAGAAATCATCGTTAGTAGTTATTAACAAATTGTCGATCGAGATCAAGGAAACAATTAGTAACTTCGTTTGTATTTCAGACAGGGAGAGATTGTATGTACAGGATAGTTTTGTATTGTTTATCCATCGTCGCAGAGTGGGTTACTTGTTCGAAAAGCCGGAGGAAAGTCGAATCCTAAATTTCTGCGTGAAATTTTTGCTGTCCGACGTAGTTAAATGGTCTGAAGAATACGGCTTCAACATTATTGCGTTTTAACGGTTCGTAAAATTAGAATCGACCGAATACGAATATTCGAGCACGGGACTATTCTTGCGGAGGGCATTATAGCAATAATTGGAATGAATGCAGGGCTTTACTCGGTTGTTATGTTAATCGGTCCCGTTATTTAATTACGGTCCGCCCGAAATTATTCTACTTTGCCGGTCGGCGTATAATCAGCTGTAATAGGAAGCCGCGGCTCGTATTGTCTTCCAACAAACCAGACATGCATTTATGTATGCAATACTCTGGTCGGATCTCGGTGCTTCTGAGGCCGCAGACGCGGCCGCAGCATCGCGACGCCCTAATACACCGTTATAATTTATAGCGCAATGCGGCCTCCCCTACGGTTTTAGATACATCATCAGCCCTGGCCCGTGCAATATTGATCATGCCGAAAATGAATGCCGCCAGGGATCGATACCCGGCTCCATTATCCTACAACGCTCGCATCAGAAAAATTGTTGCGTGACCCCACTCTTGTTATTGCAAACCGTAACACAATAGCTTCCCTTCAAAATCGAGTTTACCATAAATCAGCCTCTCACGCATATGCATTTTAATGTTATACATAAAGTTTTCGGACGACGCGTCTCTCAACTTTACAAACACGACAATGATAAAATGCTGTTTCATTTACGTGATTCAAATGTATACCTTGCACCATCAATGCACTCTTCCAAACACGAACCAACATAAATAACGCCTTCCACCCATAAGAAATATGCTCACCGACTGTATGCACTTTTACACGAATGAAAGAATCATTTTCCATGGGGAATTGAAGCATCACTGCATTTGTTTATATGTACGGTACTAATGTATCGGCTTTCTGTATATCTCCGGAAAGCGGATATACGAACTCCGACGCAGCGGAAGGGTTAAAACGGAATAAAATATATGAAATTTGTTTTATTGGAAACGTTGTGTATCGAATTTTCGAGGGAGATAGAGAGAGAGAGGGGAGTTTCCTGCGGCACAGTATTGTCCCTCTGAAATTCGAATTTCGCAGCCATTCTCGGAGGATAACACCGTTTGCCAAGGTGTCATCACGGCCAGGTAGCTTCGAGCAGAGCCCCAAGGGAAATAGACGACGAAGAGAGAGAGAGAGATAGAGAGAGAAAGAGAAAGAGTAGGAGGGAGTTCCATCGATAGAATCAAAGTTCCATCTGGCCCTTTTTACCTCAATTTTACGACGGTCTTAAAACGAACTTATTAGTTCCTAAACACCTCGATATCGAATCTCGGCTATTCTCTCGAATCCGTGAGAACAAAAAATCTCTAGTGGATGATCGATGCGTTCTCTCGTATCGAAGATAGACTTACAATTAAGTGAAACGCGAAGGAAGAGAGGCACTCTGTTTACAACCCCCGTCGATTCGTTCAACCAGTTAACGGCCGAGGCGACTTTCGAAAGGAAATCTTTCTGAACCGATCGTAACGAGAGTTTGAAATCCCCGGCGCCGTTCGAATGAATCTTCTTTCTTTCGAACAGTTTATACGCTCGATAGAACCAATCTCTTCCGACGGTTGATTCTTCATTCTGATTCCTGGATTTTCTCTCGCTCGCTGCTCGTCCAAGTCTCGGATAAATGGGAGAATTACAAAATTCTGTGAAATTCAATTTTGCGTCAGGTTTAACATTCTGCTTACCGGTAAATCCTTAACAAGCTCTCCTCGCTGATTGTACTACGTGAAAAAGAAACTTCACTCGAAGTTGTTCTCTTACCTTGAAGACCTTCAAATACAAAATTCTTTGTAATTGAATTTTGCGTTAGGTTCAACATTCTGCTTACCGGTAAATTCTTCACAAGCTCTCCTCGCTGATTGTACTATGCGAAAAAGAAACTTTTCTGGAAGTTGTTCTTACCTTGAAGACCTTGGAATACAAAATTCTTTGAAATTCAATTTTGCGTCAGCTTTAACATTCTGATTACCGGCAAATCCTTAACAAGATCCTCCCGCTAATTGTACTATGTGAAAAAGGAACTTCTGGAATTTGTTCTTAGCTTGAAGGCCTTGAAATACAAAATTCTGTGAAATTCAACTTTGCGTCAGTTTTAACATTCTGCTTACTCGTTAATTCTTAACAAGCTCTCCTCGCTGATTGTACTATGTGAAAAAGGAACTTCTGGAATTTGTTCTTAGCTTGAAGGCCTTGAAATACAAAATTCTGTGAAATTCAACTTTGCGTCAGTTTTAACATTCTGCTTACTCGTTAATTCTTAACAAGCTCTCCTCGCTGATTGTACTATGTGAAAAAGAAACTTCTCTGGAAGTTGTTCTTACCTTGAAGACCTTGAATTACAAAATTCTTTGAAATTCAATTTTCTGTCAGCTTTAACATTCTGCTTACCGGTAAATGTGAGAAAGCACATTCTCTGAAAGTTGTTCTTAGCTCGAAGACCAGTTTTGGAGGTTTGAAAGTCGGCTTTCCGCGCGAAACATTGGCGACTCGCTCGAACGCTCCTCTGCCTGGGGTCGCGATTTACAATCAACGCGTCGACCGTGTTCGCGCGCGAAGCTAAATAAAAATCGGTGTGCAAACACGCCTGGCAATCCGCGTGTCAGCGGAATCGAGGCCGCAAAAGAGCTCGGCCGAGGGCCGAGCACACTCGGACACGCGGAACGAGGCAACAATCGACGCCGGGACAGCCAGAAATTGCTTTGAATTCTACCGACTGGGGGCGGTAGAAGGGCGAGGGGTGGTTGGAAGCGTTTAACGACGGGGCTCGACAAACACCGACTGCGATTCATCCGTCAAGGACGAAGCTCGCGAAAAGGGCGGGCCCCGGAGGATGTTGCTCGCCGCGTCGAGAGTCATTAGAATTTCACCCCGTCCGTATATGTATGTGTCGCAGCTCGTCTCTTCTCTCCTCTCGCCCCCTCTCGCTTCGTTCCGTCTCGTCGGCACGACTCAAACGATCTCGTTAATTACATCCCGCCCCGTTAATACCGCGGAACTGTGTCACAGCATGATATCGTTGATTAAAGAGGTGTACTGGTTTTCTACTTCCCAAAAATCGAATTTTGGCGAACGCTAAAACATGTAAAAACTTGTAGATTTACCTATGAAAACCTGAAGGTGACCTTAATAACTCTGGGAAAAGTAAGGTTGACAAGAAATGTAGAGGCATCCCAAAGCTCTCTTTGAACCATGTTATTTTAGCTAAACAAATTTCCGATCGAACCGCTAGCAACAGAGTAATCTAAGCTGATAACTAGATTGCGGATATCATGCACTTATGACAAAAATGGGTGGGCGAAATTTCAAACGGTAAAAAGATCGAAAGTTTTTAAGAACACGTTGTTTTTAACTTATTAAAATGATTAAAGCAAGAAAGATGTGGTAATTTTTTAAACCAATGGCCATGAAAGGTGTTGGGTAGCGGCCAAGTTTGAATAATTTAGCCCTCCATGTAACTCTTCAAAAATTAAACAGCGTTCTTTCAAACGAATTTTACAAACGCTTTTTTCAGTATCGCAAGAGGTATTTCTAAGCTAACGAACTTGGCCGCATTTTGTTTGATCTCACAACTTTCTACGGCCATAGGAACTTCGCTCCTGTTTAGAGGATGTTTTTGTTGGGATTCGTATTACTACAAGCGAAGGTAATATTCAAGGTGTGCGTGTCCACACTGTAGAAAGAAGACAGTGTGCAGGTCTTTCAGGTCTTTCACAGGGGGGCAGGATTCTGAAAGTTTCATCGACGTAGCCCGTTTTCCCCGGCAGACAAGAGAAGGTGAAAATCGCCGGCGCCGTGTTTGCCCGTATCATTTCCAGAGGACCGTCTCATTTCAGACGGTCTTTGAGTAGTTTTCCTTCTAGTCTGAAAACGAGTCTTGAAGAGGTCCTACCGGCACACGGCACACGGCACAGCGGCACAGCGGCCCGTTACGCCGCTGAGAGAGGAAGCAGGTCAGCTTAATAGGCTGCCAGCCGCACGACGGAACCGTTTCCCCCCTCGTTTTTCCCCGTTTTTCCCGTTTTCCGCTTCCTGTGTCGCTTATTTGCTTGCGAGAACGCCCGCCGTGTACCCGATTTACCCCGAAAAATCGGCCGCCGCTTCGACGATTCGACTATTTTAGCTAGCCCGCGACAGAGTGGCCATTAAATGTCACACTTCCGCCGGTTCGTCGCGAAAAATTACCTCGAATACTCCACCACGCCTATCTGTGCCGAAAATCGAGACGAAACCGATTATTTTGCTTCTGAAAAAACTTCGTTTGAATTTCTGTTCGCGTGGAATTTTATGGTAAGAAATGGCTATGAACTCTGGGAACTTCTTTAAAAAGTGTCCCCATTCGCAGGAAGATGTGTATTTCCATATTTTATAAATGCCGTCGAAAAGTTCTAATTTAAAAAGCTTGTCCCTATCTATTCTCACAGGTACTTGATACATGAGCGGGGTTTCTTTTTCAAAAAGATTCCTCTTCCGTACAACGCCGGCCATCAAGCAGCAATTTTCGAAAAATCCCCGGATAGAAATTACTCATAAACGCGAAGTATACAATTGTTAATTGAATGTAAAGTATTTTGTCGAATGGTTCCCCCGGCGCGTGAACATCCCCGAGGATTTCGCTCGTCGTTGAACGCGGCAGAGGAAAGTGGGGTGGTTTCGGTAAATAGTGGAGCCGGATAAAACGTTCCAGAAAAGAGTTGTTCAGAAAGATGTCAAGGTACTTCTGGAACGCGGGAAACGCTGGGCGAAATGTCACGCGTCGAACTGGGTCACGGTGCACGCACCAATGTCATAAATAACTCCTAATAACCTGCCCCGGTGAAACTCTGGGGGCGGAAGTACAAAAGAAGGCCACCGTTCTCTGGAAAACATATTCCGTCTCGTTAAAAAATATTCGAGGCAGGTCCGCGCGCTGTCTAGCGGATTATCAGCTGTTCTCGAACACACTTTTTTTAATAAGTCTTCTCGGCCAACTGCTTTAAGTGCCCACTCGAGAACTTTATCGCATAACACTGCTTCTGTAGACTGTGTCACAAGATGATAATACAAATGGTTGTACGGATAAATATCAATGTTGTTTCTGCGTTAGGCAAAGCTCCGCCCACTTTGATCTTCATTGCCCCGCCCATTACGTCTCATTGGTTCCAATTATTCCTGCTAGCTTCATTCACATATTTTCCTTAGAGCCGTCCCAACATATTTCATTGGTTTTTCTAATCAATTAGTCTGCAAACATTGCATTAGCCCCGCCCATAAAATTTTACTGTTTCCGGGAGCAGGTTCTCCGCGTAACTCCTCCCGCAAGTTTCCCCCACGCCTCCCCGCGAATTTCACTGAATCCACGGAACTATGTCGGTGCAACTCCTCCCACAAACTTCAATTTCCTCCTTGAACCCATAAATTGATACACTCCGACACGGCCTAAACCTCGGAGTCTGATCACTGGGGATTACAAGGGTCGCAACACAGCCCACAGTCAGCAACACCGCAGGCAGGCAGGCAGGCATTCGTCGCGCAAAACTTGCGGCAGTCACCTCGCGGAATTTTAATATCGCGGCGGGGCCACCGATCAGAATTCACGGGGGCGGTTACGTGTGCAGTCTCAGCCGGATATTAATCAGAAATTTCTCAGGCGCTCGAGTCCAGCAATTTGCCGCGGCATTCAGCGTCGTCGGTGCAAATTGCTATTGTCTATGGTAGCGCGACCGCCGGTGAATTCAGCGCACAGCCTCGCTGATTCTGGAATAATAAAGAGGCTGGCTTCTAAGCTCTCCTGCCTCTCTCACTCCCCCGGTGTTCCACCCTGCTCTTTCTCGCGTCGCCGACATAATTCTTCGGATTTGCCTGACGCGGCGCCGGTCGTGTCTGAAAAGCGGCCGGCGAGATCCACGAGAGCATATTCCTCTCGGATCTTCCTCGGCCGCCTCGGAAAATCCTTTAAACTGTCGCGATTCACCGGCGACTTTTTATTATTCATGTCGGGGCTATCTTAATCGCGACTGGTCCGGCCAGGGCTGCTCGGGCTCTTTCGGGCCGTGTGTAAGCGGCTTCAACTTATCCGCCGAGGTCCCGAGGAACGAGACGCATCTTAATGGCCGAGCCACCCGGAAAATAAATACGAAACGGCTGGGGACCAAGCTGCCCGGACGATAAAGAATTCCATCTCCTCTGCTCACGCTCAACGCCGCTCGGAATTACTCGTCGCAATCGCGATTTCGCGGATTAAAGCTGGTCACGAGGCAACGCTTGTCTAGTTTATGGACCCTGTTCACGCCCCGTCTCCCGGTTATCATTCTGTCTTAGATTTGTCTGCCTCGGGGAGGTTCGTTTAATCCTATTGTCCCTATAGAATCAGGAAAATGAGCGAAGTGGAAATTATTTCACCTGCGTTTGTTTATTTGCAACGTTTCTTTTGGTAAACGGCGCATTCGTTCAGGTAAAGACGATTTTTACTGTAGTCACCGTTTTGACAGTTGCTCATATTCCACAATAAAGGCAAAGGCATCCCACACTATTATATATTGTGATAAAAATTATACAAAACCTAAATAAATAGAGCCCTGTCATTTTTGTAAGCTAAAACATTTTAATCGCTATTAGTGCTCGTTAAACATAATCATCTATATTTTGCAATAGATACAAAGACATCCTGAATATTCCCGAACGTGAACGGTGTTAGCTTGCATGCTACGAATACACGACCGCCATAAATCCACAAAGATCTACAGTATAATGTTGCGTATCTGCACTCGGAAGCTCTATCTCAACAACAATGACACGGGAAGTTTCGTGAATGATCGCTTGGCTCCGCTTGCGTACGAGGGCAGAAACAATAACTAAACCACGTAGCAGGTTCCTCATAAATTGCTATCGTAACCATAACCCGCGTACAATTAATCCAAGGTTCGGCGTTTATCGTGTTCGCTCGGTTTCTCTCTCTCTCTCTCTATGTGCTCCCGAAGTTCATCTGCATGCACGCACGCGCACGACGCAGCCACTAATATTAAATTACGAGAGAAATTATGCACGGCCCACCGGCTTACATCGTGTTCCTTGATTCAACGACGAGCATCATGCCGGCTCCCCAGGCTTGCCCCTCGTGGAAACTCTAGTATCAATCTTGCGTTATTGCATCCACCGCCCCGAGACCAAATGATTTTTCCGCCGACCGAGCAACAACATCCGACAGAGCAGGCTCTAAAGCGGCTCTCTCACAAAGCCGCCCACGCCGACCTCCGCGTTTCTCCGTTTTCCCTCCTCGCTGGGAGAGGGATTTCGGATCGGCTTCCAAAAACCGCAGAGCCTAGCGAACATTTTTCCAAAAACATAGCAAACGCAATTTTACTTGCTATTCCTAACAGAAAATATAGGGGATTTCAATCATACTCTACGAAACGAGGTTAATAGTTTCAATGTGCTCGGCACTCTCTTTTCTGTTTCATTCGGCGGAGGAATATTTGCCGAGCTATTGACGGTATTAATTAAATACGAACTACACCCCCGGTTTCTTTTTTCTACTCACTCGTTTTCGTGAAAGTGTACAAAACGATTTACACGGAAATTGTGTGAGAGTATAAAAAACCGTGTTAAAGAACCGTGTGCAAAAATTGGTCGTGTCAAAAGAGACCCCTTTGATCTGGTTTAACTATTTACCTTAGAAAAGAGAAATATTTTTACTCGATTATCGGTGGTTGTAACGCGTTACCTGCCGACGAGTATTTCATGCTTTTAAAAACACCATGTGAATTTAAATACACCGTGTGTAATGTAGTCATCTCTTTTGGATCATTATGTGAAAGAATATCATTGAAAATAAGACCAAACACAATATAATTTCAACTGTATTTAGTGGTTTAATCGACGATGAACGTTTCTAACGAACGATGTATGGGAAAAAAGAGTCTCTCTTTACACGCGCTGTGCTTCTCTACGTTCGGCTCGGCTTTGCGTTTATAGAGGATTTACCGTAGCACACACCTAATTATATACAGATACAACAGACTTCCTGTAGCTGAACCGTTGCTAACAGCCAAACCAAGTTCAACAAAAATCGTTGTCGCGATCAGCCGAAAAAGAATCCGCGTTGAACCGTTGAAGGCGGGTGTAGGTGTCGTCTTGGCGGGGAAAACTACAGCGGAAACAGGGCCGTCGCGGAATCAGCGTGTCGCCCAGGGCGATTCCGCGCGGAAACTAAGAACGGAAGAGCGAAAGGCTCGCCTCGGCATCGCATCGAACAAAAGGGAAACGGGGCTCGGCCCGTGACGAGTCCAATAGTCGTTTTCGGCGCCCGTTTCATATTGGATGGCTTTCAATTGGCCGGCTTATTGTTGCCGATTTTCATTCCGCCTCTTCATCCCTCCCCCTCCCCCACTCTTCCACTATACTTTTTCGCCGTGTCCCGAAGTCACCGGATAATAAAACCAAAAAAAAAAAAAGAGAAACGAGAATAAAACCCGGAACGTAACTTTTCGCGATACCTCGCCCATTTTTCCACCCCCATTTTCTTTCATTCGAAAGTTTTTTCTGTCCCTTTCCCAGTCGCCCGGAGAAACCAGCGAGCGCGCAGACGCGACCGGAAGTACCGGGATTCTTAATGGAAACGAGAAATACTCATCGGCCGGTCTCATTCCCGATTACGGGCTCGTTAGCGCGACCAACGAAGAGAGAGAGAGAGAAAGAGAGAGAGGGAGAGACCTCTCGAAAGTTACGTAACATTTCGGAGCCTCGACTTTGTGCAACATCAATTACGGAAATGAACCGCTCCAGTCCACCCGTCCCCGCCTCGGTGCTCGAGCGCGAAATTGTCGACGGGAGCCGATTCCGCGCGCAATCGAGACACGCTCGTTCGATAAATAAAGTCGCGAATTATTGGGGAAACGCTCCGGAACGACCTCTCTTTTTCACCGGCGAATTGTGAATTTTATGCGATCGCGACGCTACCGAAGATTCACGTTTCAATCACAGTTTCACCCTTAAGAGGCTGAGAACGCTGAAGCAAGGTGATCTATCCGATTGTTTTTTTAGAGAAACTGCGTGACGCTGCTTTTTCAAACTTTCATGATAATTTGCCTGATATTCAAGGAATGTATACGAATTTTTTGGTTGAAGTAGAATGACGATTACGGTCATTTCAAATGTTTTTTAAATGCCAGTCGGTGCAGTGTTCAGCCATGCATTAGTTAACCCTTTGCACTCGGAGCTATTTTGACTCGAAAATTAAACATTTCTTCCGACCTCGAATAATTCCTTCCTTGCGGATTTAAATGTTTAAATGTTTAGTAATTGAGTTGATACCAACATATTTAACCCTCATTTGTCCCTCGTGTCAATGTGACACAGTTTCCCCGAAATAAGTTATACTTGTAAACTTCGTGACTTTTATTTATTTAATACGAAACACAACCGAAAAGCCTAAGATGTAAATGTTAACTCATCAATTGGAATAGAAAAACATCAAAAAATAACTGTTTTTCACTGTGTCAATTTGACACCGAGGCGCAGATTCAGTTCGTGAAATGAGGGACGGGTGACGGTTAATAATATACACAATATTGTGGATAATAGTACAGCAATTTTTAGTGGTGACTCTGAGGCACCACTCGAGTGCTAAGGATCAAATATAATTTAAACCACGCGTAGCGATAATTATGTTAAACGATATGATTGCAGTGGAGTTCTTCTCTAATTAAAAGACACAGCTGTAATTTCAACTGCCGATCGTCGCAAGAATTCTTGGACCTGAGCTTCTTCCAGAGCTGTTTTATTTGAACGAATTATACACATTTTACACATCCAGACACGTCGTACAAAGAGGAAACGCGGCCACCTGTTCGCCGGACGAGAACAATCGAAACCGTTGAGAGGACTCGTCCGTCGCGGATCGCTTTGGCAGTCGGCTGCTTTGAAAGCGGGGAAATTGTCGGAAAATGAGTTGAGAAGATCGGGGGAGAGTTAATTCAGTTTGTAACTGGATTCCGAAACGAAACATCGAAGTAAACGACGAGCAGCCAGTTAACGGCGTCGGGTTTAGCCGACGGGGATAATTATTCGCGCTCGGTCGTGATGAATCTAATCAAACTCCAGCGTCGAGCTATCTATCTCTCTTTACCCTTCTCTCCCGCTCTATCTCTCCGGTTCTCATTAAAATTCTTCCCGAACAATGCCCGGGATATCGAACAATTCGACTTGATCAATTATGCGATATCTGGATCGTCCATGCTCGAACAGTGAAACGTTTGCTCGACGGTGACGATACAATCCAGTACGAGTTTTGCTCGGATACCCCTCGGAATATTGGTCCTCCGGTAACTCAATCTTAAGGGAATTAGGTTGAGAAGTGATTCTGTACCGTTTCGCTGTTCTGCTTTGCGAGAGCCATTAATGCTGGATAATTAGTTGCGTTGAATGGCGTAATTATCAGGCGAACCCTTAATTTAGAGCAGATTATCGTATTAGTATTTAATTGGCTCTAATTTATGTTTAGAGCCATTGAGCTCCAGTGACCTCCATTTTGGCTGATATTAAGGCTCAATTTAAGCGTTACCTAGGCAACCTTGAGCTCAACCTTAGGCGATAATGTAGGCCCAATCTATGCTCAGTTCAAGCTGATTCTTGACCAATTTTGGGACCCTAAATCCAGAGACTTAATTAATATGGCTCTGCGAGAATTTCACTAAATCATACCTTCATTAATATATGTATTATCTCTGAGATTAAGCTGGACTTATTTTCGAGTGAATCTAGATCCCACTAGACCCAACAGATTCCACTTAAACGAGGCTAGACCCTTGTCAAGATCTAACACAGATCTTCCCCAACGGTAATCCCAAACTCGTCTATACCTTATCTGGAATTCTACTTAATCGAGACCTAGTCAAACCCAAATCTAGACCAACTGCTACCTCGCAGAAATACACGACCGCAAAATTGCACAAAGTCCTCCCCTACGTCTCAGAAATAGGGTCAAGTAGAATGTATGCACGTTTACACAAACTTGATCATTGTTACCAACTACCGATTCTACCTTCGAAGCTATTCCCAAGTACCATAGGCTATCCTATCCATACAAACCTAATAAATTCTGCTGAACCAACTCCCTTACGTTACAGTGCGCCCCATTAGATGCATTCGAACATCATTAAACGCGCGCCGAAAACAC
This sequence comes from Lasioglossum malachurum, assembly GCA_028455605.1. Taxonomy (NCBI): domain Eukaryota; kingdom Metazoa; phylum Arthropoda; class Insecta; order Hymenoptera; family Halictidae; genus Lasioglossum; species Lasioglossum malachurum. Next base: position 26,361,936 of record CM052311.1, on the reverse strand, counting down.
CTGCGATTAATGCGTCCCAAACAATTTATACAATTTATACACACGACGTCCGAAATGTCAGCTGTCAAGATATACCAGAATTTTGCGGCTTAAAAATAAGGTTTAGTAATAACAAATATGGAAGCAATGCCATCTCTACGCGAAAAAAAACGAGTTTACTTTCCGAACGACCTAATAGCTCCGACCAAAGTGTATCCCAGCCGCAACCCACGCCAAGAAATCATCGACTAAACCCTCGGTCTAATAATGACGAACGATCCACTCGCGATCTACTTACGGTCCGAGGCTACTAAAAGCACAAGGGTCCTCGCGATCCCGGTCTCATTACCTCAAGCCACGACGAGTGTCCTTAATCTCGAGGTTACTGGATCACGTTCCCGGGTTCGATATCCGGTGGAGAACATCCCGTGCAGAGAAACGTGATTCCAACTGTCCCTTTACTTTCCAACGTTTCCCAACTAAAGAACAAACTGTACGAACAACAAATGTACAATGTCTGTTGTGGAAAGACAGATGTTGAGGAGCTAGACTCGTTTCTAGAGATGCAAGGGTTTTTCAGTAGTCGAAAGCGCTAGATAAAAGATCAATCTAGGCCGCGGTCGTCCTCATAAGTCTTATTTTTACGTTTGCAAGGCGTAATTTGCATTATTCGGCAGCAAAAGCTGCGCATGTTTCTCTCTTTTCACAAAATAGCGACAGCTACATGCTACGGAATAATGCAAATTACGCCTCGTAATCGTAAAAACTTTTGAAGGCGATCGCGGTCTTGATTGATCCAGCGCCTTTTGGCTACTGAAAGACCCCATCTTTGCATTATCGAGAGATGCATTACAGTAAATCCTCTATGGACGCGATAGCCTCGGGGATTTGGTTGCATCTATCGTGTTGTGATTCAACACAGAGTTCTCCCGAAATAAGTTATACAGCTCTCTAATTTTTAGGTAAATTTTCTAATGCAGAACACATAACCGAAAAATTTATGCAAAATAAAAATTGTCTGCAACAATTGCAAGAAATGGAAACTAAATTCAATGTTACCTCTTTCCGTAATGATCTTAATAAAGGAGAAATAATATATTGACATCTTCAATATTTAAAATTGTTCAACAATTTCGGATTTCGTATAGTCCATTTTGCTATAAATGCATAAAGATCCGCAGTCCACTCATCAATTTGGATACAAAAATTATTTCGAAAAAGTTATTTCATCGATCTTTTACCACTGTGCCAATTTAACACCGAGAGGGACAGGTCCAATTCGTGAAATGAGAGACGGCATGAGGATTAAAGGAAAATGTATTCCCTTGATTGAAAATTGTAATTGGACAAACGTAATGTAACAGCATCTCTTAAATCGTCGTAATGTCTTCGCGGGTCTGACTCGGCGTTTCACGCGAAGCATCAAGGAAAAGTTTCGCCCCGGAAGCGGTGGGCGACTCGTAATCCACGAATCACAGTGTAGTCCACAGTTGTAGCGCTCGACTAGCTGGGAGATAATCATTCGGGACTCGTCTCTCCTCCCGTTTTATGGCCCCGTTAGCCCCGAAATCGGTCGGAACGGCGAAATCGCGCGGCAATTCGCCCGACGATGGGTCTCCTTCGGCCGCCGTTTATTCCCGAAATCCTCCGACGCTGGAATTGATCTATGCCTCTCTTCTTTATGGTCAACTGCGAACCGAAACTTCTGCAGGCAATGGCACTTTTTATTTCGTCTCCAGTTTGAAATACGCTGCTCGCGACATTAAGCTTTATCGGGGTCCTTCGCGCATTTTTCTTTAATAGATACAGATCTCGCGAGGCTTCGGACTTCTTATGGGACTTTCGGCAATTCTTCGACTCTTCGTCTGGTAAAAGAGTAAAGAAATATCGAAATAATCGATTTTTATTTTTCTTCAAGTACGATGCACTCTCCCTATATAAAACTTGTGGTAGGGGTACCGACTTGAAACTTGTCACAGAGGGTATTCTTTGGGAGCCTTTCTAGGGGCCGGGCTATACCCTTTCTCTGATAGCATTTTCATAATGATTACAAAGTAAAATATCTGAAAGAAGTCTGGCTTATTAGCTAGTTTAAACATCGATTCTTCCCCCGTCTAATCTCATCAGATTAAATTCCGTTCGAGTCACCGTCGACGGCAGTCTCGAAAAAATGTCGAAGTTGTGTAGCATCTCGGGCAAACTTAAAAAACAATGTTCGCGAGAAAGCAGCGTGCAAGTTCGTTCCACCGGGCCCTCGATCTTCGATATTAGCCGCGATCGAGATGGAAAGCTCGCCTCGGAGTTCGAAATAAATAGCTAATTCCAGCGGGAAAGTTTCCGGAACTTTCCGTCACCGGGTTTCCCGGTCCGGCGCGGCGCGCGGCTCGGAAAACTTGCCTTCGGCGTATCGCGTGTTCCGCGTCGATTTTTCGGTAACATTCTAAGTAGAAAGCAGCGAATGTATATTTCAGAATATCCGGGCATCGTTGCATGCAGTGGACGCGAAACTTTCAGACTTACGAACTTCCGAATCCTCGCATAAGTGCGCCGGGACGTGCTCCCGGGATCGATATCAACTTCGAGCTCTCGCGGCGCTGACCAATCGGGAAATATATTGTTTTAAACTTCGAATCGATATGGAAACGCCGAATTATTCTCGCACTGAATTTTGTTTAGAAAAGCTTTGAATTGTCGATCGCTGAATTGTTCTGGACGGAGTCACTGAATTTGTTGCATAGTTCGCTGAATTGCATTTATTGGAAATGGACAATGCGGTAATCCGTCGGTGATTTTCCACAATTCCGAATAAATTGATAAATAAATGAGATATTGGAAGGGAACAGGGCGCGTGTGATCTTTAAGTAGAAGAGGTCGGCCATTGGTCAGACGTACGTACGGACATAAAGTTTCGTTAGTGATTGACACTAAGCTTACCGACCATAACAAGATTAAATTTATTTATAATATACTGGGTGGACATTATAAAGCGTTACAGACGAATATCTTCAAAAATATTGATTGTACGCAAGAATGTTTCAGATGAAAGTTGTTCAGTACCGAGGGGGACATATAAAAGATCTAATTCCGGTCATTTTTTTGACCGGCGGTGGTACGTTTAGTGTTAACACTAACCTCCTACGGTCAAATGGTCGGTTTTATAGTTTACAATTATCGAATGAATTTCTTCATCCACGAATAAACTTAGTGTTGCCATTTTTATAAGGCGACGCGTTTACCAGATACCTTTAATGCTTGGTAGGTTTATCGTTAGGTAAACGATAGTATACAGTGAAGACTGCATTACCGAGTAACTTTTAAATTGTTCTTATACGAATTCCGATGAATTCGCAGAAAGAAACGCAATTCGTAATATCTTCGAGAGCTCGTAGTTCCAAAATTATCCAGTTGGCTGTCCAATTAGCGGAACATTAAGGAATTCATTGTTCCCTGGAAACCGCGTAAACAATGGTCGGAAATTCCTAACATAATTAAGCAGGCTAGCATTTAATTACGTCGTAACAGAATATCTGCGAAATTTAATTTTCTATGTAGGTTTCGCACGGGGAAAGTTAATAACTTCTCCGCCGCGCCGGTTCGAAAAACAAAAAGATCTGTTTGAAAAAAAGAACGGTGAACAGGGAGCAAGAGAGAAAGAGATACGGGGGAGGAACGGAAAAGAAGAAAATTGGAACCGCGTGGCGCGCGAACTTTAATTCAATACCGGCCGCCGTGCGCATTGTCGACGCCGCAATCTCCGCCGACAGAGGGACGTTCTGCTTGGAATTCCGCAGAATTCCATGGGGGTAGCCCATGCAATCTCTCGGAAGATAAAACGTGCGCAAGAGTGACACGTTATTACTCATTGTCCCCGGCGTTGTTATAATCAGCCAATTTTTTCTTTAAAATATTATTCGGTGGATAATTCAGCGGAAAATACACCGTCTTGGAGAAGTCCGTGCACGAAACACACAGCTCCGTTAAAAAGACTTCGCTGAAGGCGGCACGCGCGCGCGCGATTATACGCTCGGCGGAAACGGCAACTCGCGCGTCGCTCGTCCTGTGCAGGCTGTTTTACATTTAAATCAAACCGGCTGTCTCGAAATCAATTCGCCGAGATACCAGATTGGACTGTTTTACAATTTAAATGGCCGCGCTCCGGGGAAATAAAAAGAAACACGCTCGTAAAGCGGCCATTAAGTCGGGGCCACCCCCGTGCCCCGCTCCGATAAACTTCCCTTGTCCCGATTATTCCGTTCTGTTGGTTCTGCGGATACGTATGTCGACTGCGGTTGGCTAACTGGTTTACACGCGTACCTTCAACCCTTTTTTTCTGTGATTTTAGTTTGTACTCAAATGTACCCTTCGTAATTCTTAATCTTCACGCCTGATAAATCCATTTAGGTCCACAGGAAAATTCGTAATCGATTAGTTATCTGGGTTATCAGCTGGTTTAAATATCGATTCCTCCCCCGTCTAATCTCATCGGATTAAATTCCGTTCGAGCCACCGTTGACGGCAGTCTCGAAAAAATGTCGAAGGTGTGTCGCATCTCCGCGGGCAAACTTGAAGAACATTGTTCGCGAGAAAATAGCGCGCAAGTTCGTTCCACCGGGCACTCGATCTTCGGTATTAGCCGCGATTTTCAACCCCTTCTTTCTGTGATTTTAGTTTGTATTGACATGTATCTTCGTAATTCATGATCTTCGCTCTTGATAAATCCATTTAGGTTCACAGGAAAATTCGTAATCGATTTGTTGGGACGCGTAGCAGGTTGCAGAGGCAGCAGGAGCGTTCTGTTTATTAGCGCGCAGCTCGACGGTATCTTCGAGTGGTCATAAATCTGAAGTAGTTGCCCGTTAGCGACATAATGAAGGGAACGAGGGGATGAAGCTGGGGAAACGATGTGTACACGAGCAGCAGCAGCAGCTTGCCCGCAATTTTTTCTTTTTCTTTTTTTTTTTTTTCTAAATCGTGCACCGTACAATTTGCGCTGTTATTGTCCGCGCGCGCTCGATACTGGGGCTTCAATTGTGTGCAAATAGCCTTTAAACGAGAGCCTGCATTATCGAAATGCACCGCCACAGAGCCGTACGATCCCGTAGCTCCACTTACATGACAATTGCTTTCGATGCTCTTGCGCGAGTCAGCGATTTCGAATGCTAATTCCCGAGGACAATCATATCGGAAATTTTTTCGATATTTCCTCGGACAATTTGTTGGGAGATCTTATATCAGTTAATTAACACGTTCATTGCCGCACACCGGTGTCCACACAAATTACTATTTTAATTACTAGAATATTTTGAATCTTCATACAATATGATTTGTTTCGTTTTATTTACTGGTTCAATGCTCAAGTGTTTCGCAATTTGTTGGACGCAGACAAGTTTAATAAGGTATAAAATATTTGGAATTTTTTTCTACCCTTAATAATTTAATCACAATGGTGAAAAAAATCTATGATACGAAGGAGGTAAATTCGAGTATTTTCGTTTTTTTTTAAAAATCTGAATATCTTAATTAACAACCGAGAAAAAAAATGATACAGTTAAGGGTATTTACCCTCATATCATCCTTATACGAAGGGTTAGGGACTTAAAATTTTAGGGTCTATCTTTCAACCTAAAACAATTTTCCACGAAAGTTCTCTCCACACAATATCTTAGTCTGCTAGACCCTTTGCTTTGTTCTCTCTTAACGAAACTCGCAATAGCAGCCGGCTGTTAACAGTGTTCGTTATTTTCAATACAACCTAGGAAAATGTTCTCCAAGACTTCCGCTCTCCGTATAAAACAAGAAGTAAAGACAATCGAGGCCTCGCCGTCTTCGGCGACTGGTTGGAACCGTGTAGCAGTATCCGGCAGGCCATAACCATCGGGTGAAATCGTCGACGGAGGCAGAAGGACCGGTGGCCTCGGTAAGAGACGTCTGAAATTCCGTTTTCGGCGTCTTTGTGTCTGCGAAGTGCCCATCCGGCCGCGTGTCCGAACACTGGGGACCTCGTTAAAACTTGATACCCCGTTCCACTGCCGTCCCTGGCCTCCTCTCGTCCTCTACCCTCTCACCCGTTAGGCATTATGCCTTTTTGCTTCCGTTGATGTCACGACTGTCGGTCGCGCGCCTACTGATAAAAGGAAACCCTCTCTCCTCTCTCGTCCACAACTCATTTTCTCTCTTACTCTCTCCCTTTCTACCCACGTAGCTGCTCTTCTCTATCTACAAAGACTATACTCGACAATTCTAGAACAGATTAGAACATATGGCTGCTCTTTACTTTACCGGACTCAAAATTTCTGCCTTTCTCCTACGAATTATGATGTATTTGCTATGTAATCTAGTAGATTTGTACCCGCGGCGCGGATGCAGATCGAAGTTTCGAACCTCTAGGATCAATAGTTGAGGATTTACGGTCGCTTATATTGTTACCCTGAAGGGGGTAGTGTGGGGTTCAGGGGATCGGATGGTCGGATCCCCGACTACCCACTAAAAAAACCATCACCCAGGACTTATGCCCTTTCCTCCCACATCTATAGGCTCGTATGTGGTGCGGCCGGGGCCCCGCTCTTCGCATTTTTTCCGGCCACTTGATGTACGAGCTAAGCCCACGCCTGTTCTTGTCTATCAATGCGGCATTTTTCAGGTGATCAGGTGACAACTGACAGTAGTAGCAGTCGCGCTCTGATTGGTCCGCGTCTCTGGTTAATAACTCGGTAACAAAGCCGCGGAGAACATTTTCGCAAAGAAAAGAGTGACTTGAAGTACAAAATTTTCTGGACACTCTGTATATCAGCATGTCCTAGAATATACTTCTCTCTCGCACAGCGACCGTCGACGAGAGGATAGATAAACGCGCGTTTCCAACCCACCCTCCTCTTTCCCCCACCCTTCGCTCTCGTCAGTTAAGTACCCGGCCTATTTTGGAACTTTCTTCCCGGTTCTACTCGTCACTCCCACCATCAGAGTCCTTTTCACGCGGATTTCGTTCTCGAGGCGCGAGTTTCTCCGAGAGGTTCCTTCCTGCGAGGGATCGGCGCTTCTTTTTCGGCGACTCTTTTCTCCACTTTTCTACTCTTTGCTCCCCTTTGCTCCTCTTTCCCGTCCTCCTCTTCTCCTTTTTTCTTCGCTCCTCTCGGTGCCCCTTTCGGGGAAAGTTTGATTGGTTGGTTAATAGTCGGATGGATTCTAGAGCGAGTTTGGACGGCGTTTTTTTTTATTTGCCAGCTGGAGCTGAAAGAGCGGGTGGCGAGATGTTAATGGCAGAGAGTATTTACTCGGTCGAAGAGGTGGAGTGTCTATTTTCTATTTTTTCTTTTTCACCGAGAAGCGATTCGTTCGAGTGTTTTCAGCGGGGTTTTCGGAGATGAATTTGCGATTGAACGCGTGCACAGACTGGACTTTGTTTGCGGGCCCCGTTTCGGTGTTGACTATCTTCGTTTATGCAAACTTCTGACAGAAATTTTCTGACAGAAGATAATAATTAGTTCGGCTCAGAAGCGAGACTATACTTAACTTTATAAACTTCTTAATAACTGCCCGTATCTTTCCTTTAAGATCTTTCGTGGAAAATTTAATAGTTTCTTTTTTAAGTTATTAGTTGTATTATGAAATTTCGTTTTCTGCGAATAATAACCAATACATATACAGTGGGTAACGAAAGTACGCGAACACCCTTTAAAACAAAATAACCATCTAAAACGAGTACAATATTTTGGGTTTGGGTGTTTTAAAGAGTCGACCCTTTATAGCAAGAAAACTGTTTCAATGTACGACAATTGAAAATTTGACTTTTCGCCACCGAAAACGGGATTCCAGCCCACAGTGGCGATGCCGCGAACTAAGAACACGTGATTCATTTGACATAAGCGGTCGGCTAACGAGCAACGGGAAAAGCATTAACGACATTCATTTCGGAACGGAAGATTCCCGTAAAGTCCATTACAGTCTTTCGTCCAGGAGGAAGAGGGGGATGAATAGGAAAAAAATATGAAAACGAAGAAAAAATGGAAGAAACATAGACGAGTCCGACGGATAGACCGACAACGGACGGAGAGGCGAAATATACGAAATGAAAAGCGCGCGTTACACGAAATACCGCTCCCTATTTTAACGAACGGCAGACGGAGCTTTTTTAATGTGTGCTCGTGGTGCTCGTCGACAAAATCGTTGCGTTGTTAACCCGTCAAACTGTATCCGTTCCCGTGCCCCGTTCGCCATCGCGACATTTATTCAAAACGAAAATCCCATAGGCAAATATTCTCCTACCGTTCTTTTTTTCACTCTTTCTCTTTTTCATCCCTGCCTGTTCCTGTTTGTTGCTGTTTGTTCCCTGCCACAACAACGATTACGAATCGATATGACCCACGGGATCAGTCGAGAGTTGCGTTTATGTGTGCAATTGTTGATCAGGATTTTTTAAAACGCTGTCGAATTGCATCGAATCAGTCTATTTATCAGATGATTTTTCGAGTGCTCTCTCAACAGTGTTCTATGATATCTGATGAGTAGACTGCGGCTTCTAAGAACGTTCAAAAATTGTTCAAATATAAAATACCACAGAATTTAGTACGATTTTTATTTATTTCAGGAGTACGAAGACTACTATCATTGAAAATAACATTTTACGTGATTCCACTTGCTTAAAATTTTCCCAGAAAAATTGAAAATTACATAAACACACACACCCGCAGTCTACTGCTGAGACAGTACTCTGTTATACGAAGTTCTTTGTTTTTCACTTGTAATTGATATTTTACGAAATACAGTGTCCCACCATTTTCAGTTATCGTTAATATTGAATCAGTCTGTGAAAATGGATACCTGTATAAATATCTTCAGGCTAGCCTGTATAACCTGGTCTATAACAGACTGTTAAATAACAATGGAAATTCCATATTGTACGGACAAGTATTTGTTTTATTAAATGATTCACGTAGAGCTGCCGATAGTAACAATATTCGAAAATGATTAAGATAGTCATTTAAGATGTATTTTATATAAATAAATATGTCTTAATGGTTTGCTTGGAAACTGTCTCGGCGACATTGAGATCTGAATAGTAACGAACAATTATTTTTTTAAAATACACACAGCAGCCCGAGGAAAATTCCGCGAAGTAATCCATTTATCTGATTGCTTCGCAACTTTCTTTAATTTTATTCGTACTCCGCTGTCGGCTCTGAAAGCATCAATTTTAATACATTTACATTTGTTTTCTGTTGCAGGTGAGTACTCCCTCGGGCAAATTGAGTTACACGGCTTCGGGTGAGTGGTTTCGCGAGCTTGTTCCTCCTCTTCTAATGAAACGAACGCGTCGATAGTTTCGTGGAACCATAGATAACGGGTTCGAAAGTGCCAACAGAGATATCAGCACAGGAATTCCCAGTTGAATCGTTGGAAAGTACGAGGAAAAGATGATTGTGGAAAGACGGTGTCGTCATAGCCTTTCTACGAATCTGCGCATTAAATCAAACGTCAAGATCACTTAATTGGACACTGAGAAATATCTGTGCAGATTATCGATCAAATACTCCACTGCAATTCAGAGAACGGTAACCTAATTTTCGATGGTTCTCTACGAAAAGATATTGAATCGCTGCTTGAGAAATTTCGTTGTTTAACCCTTGGCACTAGAGTGCCGACTCGAGGTAAAATAATTGTTACCCTATTAAATTATTTTATATCAAATGAATTGCTAAATGTTCGAGTATTGCACGAGTAAATTGCATCTCTCTCTCTCAGTTTAATATGTATAAAATGAAAAAAAAAATCATATATTTGGTTGGCAAGAAAGTAATTTCGGTATTTTAAGGTGAAATAGAACACAATTTTTTTATTCAAGCAATGAACTTTAATGAATTTTTTCCCCTTTTTTCGATTATTTTTTGCCAGAAAGAATAAATAGGAAAATATTTTATTGATTAAAGTATATCGCTTGAATAAAGAAATTCGGTCTTTTGTTTCACCTCAATATACCGAAATTACTTTCTTTCCAACCCAATAGATTGGAAATATTCTAGAAAGAATATTTCTAATTTACATTTCTACAAGAAATGAAGAATTTCTAAAAGAATTTCTCAGAAGAAATGTTTAGTTTTCTTGTTAAAATAGTTCCGAGTGCGAAGGACTAAACTTGAATTTCTAATTCAATTTTTGCGTATGAAATATCTGAAATTTTGACAAAATCAAGCGAACGTTTCCCTGGAATTTTAGAGATCCACTATAGGAATCGACGCAGCCAGTTTCGGAATCGCTCTGACGCTCTAAAAAGTCGAATTAGCGTCATTACGAGTTCCGAAAGCAAATAATGCTCGTTCGGAATTATTCCGTGTGTGGGATATTTCCGTCGGCTAACTATCGCAGCTAAACCGAACTAGAAACTCATTCTCCGTGTTAAAAACGGATCGTATCAAAATATTCATTTTATCTTGCTCTATGAATCGGTATGAGAGCGGAAACACGGAATTAGTTGTAAAATTGGAGAGGATTGATCAGTGAAAAAGAAACCGGTATGTGCGATACAGCGATGGAAACGATACATCGTTCACATTTGTCGTTGCCAAACAGAGAGTTAATCGAGCTCCGGCGCGTTAATGTTCATGCTATGGCAAATATTTGGCCGAGCCAATGGCCGGACCCTCTAATTCGTGAACTGTCCTCAAATATTATCCGAACTGCCCATAGTGATTTTAATGGATTTACGAGACGCTCGAAGCACTCGCCATCTTTACGCTCTGCCGCCTCCTACATAGTTTCTTCGTTCTCGCCGACCGAGAGAACTCTCGGGCCAGGAAGTTTTACCTCTCGGCACTCGGGAAACTAATTATTATTATTATTGCATTACCAAGTTCTTCATTATTCCAAATTCATCTTTATTAAACGCGAATTTTAATCTTTCATCGACGGAACCACCGAATCTTGGAGAACATCGACGAGAACATTGTTTTCAGATTTTTATTAAATATGACATTCTGTTTGTTACTAGTGCTATTAAGATGGTAACTTCTTTCGTTAACAAACGATCTACTACGACAACGAACAAACAAACTTCGTTCACAACAACCTTTTCCAAGACTATTTAAGGGTTTGTTAACCCTTGCGTATAAAATAAATTAAAGCTACATCTACCAAGTGGGGTCAAAATGACTTGCTCTCGATTTGTTCTTTTAGAAATATTAAAATTATAAATACTTTTTTTGGTAAATTGATTTAGCGAACTTCTCTATTGAAGTACAAGACGTTTAAAAATTATATGTCGCGACCACTATAGCATAAAAAATGATAAGTTTAGTTATTGTATGAGGTGTTATACCAATTTCATATCCATAAAATTTCAAAAATCATAGGGAATGAAAATATTCTAGACCGGAAGAAATTTTTAATTTTCCAGTTAGAATGCTTCGAGTGCAAAGGGTTAATAACGATCGTCGGATCACTATGGGACGTTTACCAGTTGGCCAGTAAACCGGCGACGAATGACGGAGTGAAGGGACTCGGAATGACCCGTAGTTCATTAGGGTAATTAATCGGCGGCGTGACGGTGGCGTTGGCGAGGCGCCGCGAAATTCTTAATCGCTAATTAAGCGAACAGGAACGCTCACGGTCTCGCACTCTCGGATCGATCAAACGCGGAACATTAAACGCGAATGCTGAGACCCGTGACACTCGCTCGAGAGGGAAGAACGAAATGGTTCCCACCGGCGAGTTCCCGTAAATTCCGGTGAATTCGCATGAGTCGAGTTATTCGGCGGGTGCAGCCACGTTCAAAGTGTACATAATTGGACGCGTGTTGCCGCTGAAGCGGCACTGCAAAGCGGGAACAGCCTCCGCAAACGGTAAGTGTGTTTAGTAATTTTTTAATGGAGTGGACGATGTGTGTTAGGGGCTCTAATTGTGGAGAGAGAAAGCGAGAGAGAGATAGAGGGAGAGAGCGTAGACTGGAACCGGGTCGAGAGGAGCTTTTTCATTTATTCAACTTTTGTGCCACTACGCAGTGTTTGTTGGATCTTTTGCCGGTGAATTTTTGGTTTATTTTTGGACACTGCCGGGCGATACAGAGGCCTGTCCTTTCGGGTGTCTCAAGTTTTAGCATTCTTTTTTAAAATTATAGCTTTTCTAGCTTTTCTCGTTCTATTGATCGTTAAGAAGTATCCTTCTCTACTGTCGAAAAATGAAGATTGAAGCTGCGAGCTTGAACCTGGGAAGTTGAAAGTAGGAGGTTGAAGGTTGAAAATTGAAGCTTGAAGATTCAAGGTTGTCGCTCGATACTGGAAAGTGAAAAATGAGGATAGACAACTTTGATTCCAGTCGAATCGTGTCAGCACTAAGAGCATTATGAACAAATGCAACAGCAATCAGCGTATTCCGAAGAATCTCCGGTGAATATCGCCAGGAATAATACGCGTGCCTAATAATTCCCGGGGAAGTACTCGTTCGATGGTGATTGTATTTTTTTCATTGGCAGCAGGTTGAACTCGTTGCACTCGGTGCTTGTTCGGTGCAGTCGGCGCACGGGTGTTTAATATCGGGTCGCGAGGGAGTTTAGCGACCAGGGACCGTGGTGTCTGTAATTCGCTTTCAAATCGGATCGTTAAGCCCGCCAGTATCGAAAAACTGTGCGGAACAAATAATTTTCCCGGTGACGTAAATCCCGCGGATTGTAAATCCGCAGGCGTGATCGATTCGCGAATAATAGGTCGTCGGATTGCTCGCGACGCTTTATAACAGGATTTTTCGCAAATCATTGCTGCCTCAAGAACTTGATAATAATAGTCGGCGCCCATCCCCTCGATTCTCCCGTCGAGCATTTATTTTTCGCCGTTCTCCTGCGACTTGTACCACGCGGAAAACAGTAATAATCATCTCTCTGATAAACAGATGAGTTTCGATCAATTTCGCAAACAATAATCGACGAGCTCGGTTCGAAAAATTACAGATTTTTATATAAATCGCCGATTGAAGATCGCGTTTTACTTGTTCACGGTTTACGCAGAGTGTTCTCGATGCGTGTGGTATGCTGGAAGAAGAATGGATGATTCTACTTGAAAAAAATGAATCGATTGCGTGGGACAGAGCGTTTTCGTTCATGACCACGTTATCGAGATAATCGATTTCGAAAGCAAGAAGTAGAAACGATGTGTCATGATCAGACACGTCGAGCGATTTCTATTCGAGTTTGAAAACTTGATTTTCTCGAGAACGAAGCTTCGAGTGAAATTATTTTTCACTGCTTTTTATGGCGTCATTTTTGGTGAAACGCTTCAGACAAAATTCGAATGATTTTACAAAATTATAACTCATGTAAACATCGAACGATTATCAAAAACTTTATCAACAATATTCCAGTAATTAAAGCATTAAATGTCACGAACAAAATCGATTACATGCTTGGATCATTCGTTGTGGCGTCCTTAAGGATCGTACGACCCTGAGTCCGTTCGTTGTGATCTATGAACGGGTCCAGAGAGGCCTTTGGACGATTAATCCTCGAATACACATGGATTATGGATCCGTGGACTATTTATCGTCACCTACACTCGAGTAACAGAGCCCGGGGCTGTTTATCATGTAGATGGATCACACATCTCGGGACCGTTTATCGCGAGCCGCAGATGGATCGCGTATCTCGAGGCTGTTTCTCTCGGAACACGGATCGAAATCACGATCGAGAATCGTCCGTTGTGATCCATTGATTCTGGGTCCGTTTAACGCGACCTGTGCGCGATTTCCAGGCACTGGGATCATTTATCCTCATCTGTGCGTAGATCGTGGATTCAGGGGACGCGTAATTGCAATCTACACCTGCCGTTTGATAGGAATCTTGCGACTGCTGGATCTGGCGCGAAGTGGAGTTGCATAATTCGGTTATTATGCAACTTGCGCGTTGGCAAATGTTCTTGACGGTTTGCGGAATTTTATGTTTTCTGCTCGTAATGAATTCTCCCGGAAAGAATCGGCAAGTCCCCGAGTTCAAACAGTTAAATTAATTACTAGACTGCGGATCTTTATGCATTTATAGGAAAATTTTTTAAACTGAACATGTCGAAGTATGATTTCTCCTATATTAAGACCATTAAGGGAAGAAATAACATTCAGGTTGGTTTCTATTTCCTTAATTGATAATTAATATTTCTATTAATTACTAATTGCTATATCGAAGATCTCGCTAAATGTGGTAAGCTACGTAGAAGCGAGCAACGCATTAATTCCGACGGCTCCACACCGTCGCGCGAGCCAGCGAAAAGGGGGCGTGGTCTCGGTGCTCCGTCGAGAGCCAAGAACCGGCCACCGAGGCGAAATAAATCGCGGCCCGAACGAATTATACGGGCGGGTTTCGCCGCGATACCTTTTCCGCGTCAAATTGCCGCGATTATTTCGGCTTACAGCAATTAATCGAGGACGTAAACGGGTCGTAGTGGGCCGGCACGGGGTGTAGAGGGGGCGGGGCGGGAACAGAGGAGGTGCAGCAACCGGGTTTGATGCACGAGTCGCAGCCGATCGTCGCTTCTCTGAAAACGGGCCCGCCTAATGCGGCCGATTAATCACTGCTATCCGGTTGAACCAACTAATTGCTCGGTGCGCGCAGCGTTTCCCTCGATTGTTAGGTACACGAAGCGAGAAAGAGAGGAGAGAGAGAGAGAGAGAGAGACAGATCAGTTAACCGTGAGCCTGGTACGATAAAAAAAGGAGGGGCGAAAAAACGGGTAAGTCAGTCGAATTCTACTCCGCCTGTGCCGCGCCGATAAGTCCGATATCAAAGCCGCGTTCATTTACTTCTCCTGATAACTCGATCGGTTACGTTCGCCTGATCCGGACCGTCGCGTTAATCCGAGCCTGCTGATGTATCGATAGCGTTTACACCTACGGGTTTACACGGTTTTTCCCTCGAGCCCCGCGTGGGCGGAGCCTTTTTGCTCGAACACCAATTGACTTCTGCTGTTTGCGCTTCGTTCGTGCTTTCTTCCCGTTATTAATTCGGGCTTTCGCGCGCGTTCGTGGTTGACACGAACCTCTCATACAATTTATAGTCATGAGGCTGATAATTAGACTGCGGATCCTCATGCAAAATAAACATTTTCTTCGTCACTTACAAAATGCAAGAACCAGATAAAAACTTCTTCCCACCTTTAGCAATTGCAGTAAATTTAAAGTAACAGATAGATGCCGTTAAATCGTCTTAATGGTTTGACTGTTTTAAATTACATCCACCTATTTTCGCCGTAAATGCATAAAATCCGCCGTCTACTGATAATAAATTAAGCTGCGTACGTTCTTTCCTTACAAACTGGTGAATAATCTCTGAGAGCCCATAAGTCGAAGACTTGCATAGGGAGCGACGTCTATGGAAAATCGTCTGATCAATTCACGTGGCACGTCGTTCACGGGGAAGTCGGCGCAGCGCTGGAACGATTCTGCTTTGCATTTCGCTACTCACGGGGCCGTCGATCCTCGCCGGTACCCGGTAATGCACCGGTGACAGCCGAGATCGATATCGTCCGCTCGGTTTGCTCGAGGATTTCGACACAGTCGGTTCCGTATTTGTACGAAATCGTCGAGTCGCGTCGCGCGACGCAGCTCGCCGATTGATTTTATTCATGACCTTCGTCGCGGAAGTACTTTGGATGCGGCGAACGGGCCCCGGGGAGGAAAAATACCGGAATGTGTTTTCCATTTCAGATGCCGCGTCGATAAAAACCGGCACGTAGAGACGCGGGACGTGTTGTCTAATCCATCCTGCCCTCCCTCGGAAACCTCTAGCGAAACCATTAATTTCATCGTCACGCGCTCACCTCTTCTCTGCAAAATTATTTATCGCTCTCCCGTTGAATCGCGAACTCGTTACGAATTCCCTAAAGCGGCAAAACTCATCCCCCGACCTCCTGTTTAACATTTTCCACGATTTTTCTGTCGACGCACAAAAGCGATTAAAATATTTCAGCTTATAAAAGTGACAAGGCTTCATTTATTCAGATTTTGCGAATCAATTTCGTTCAATCAATTACAATTTGCGAAAAATATAAAACCGGTCGTTTGACCAGCAGTGGTGGGTTTAGTGTCAAACATTTCTGAGAGTATTAATTGCAATCTCAGTAATTGTGAATTAAGTGAACATTTTTTAGTATCGACTTTTACTATTGAGCACATTTCCTCGCGCTACAAATTTCCGAAAATCCGCGCCCTAGCGACGCGCTCGTCGGATTGAAGTTTACAGAAGGATTAATTCGGGAAGAATGAATTCCACGGAGATGTGTTCGACGAAAATTCGACTGCGAAACGTGAAACGAAGCACTCGTACATCGAGGAGAGTGAGAGAGAGAGAGAGAAATTTCTATGGGCCATGCATTTGGCTGGTGAATCGAGGCACATCTGTCCGGGGATGAAATATTTCAGACGTGACGTATCGCCCGCGTACTAAAAATAAAAGGGGGAACCTCCGGCTCTAGTATCGCGGATGCACCGTCGACAAGTACGTCTGGCGAATGCACTTTCGCTGCTTCCATTTTTAAGGAAAATTCGCTCGGCTCCGTGAAAGGGCTTCGTCTACGCGGGCCACGTTGTCCGCGAACGCGAATCGTTCAGCCGAATGTGAAACACGAAGCTCCATACATATATGTATATATGTACATATAATTTTCATCCTTCGCGTCCTCTCTATATTTTCACTCGTTTACAATTTTCAATGGAGAAGCGTTTTATTGTTCAGCAGCTTTTACCTTCTCCTTCCTTTTTTTAACATTCGCACGCTGAGTGCTCTTCGCCGCGAAAAACTTCCAAGATGAAATACATTCGGAAGCGACGGGAATTATATTCGGATTTGTGCTCTGGAGATATTTGCTCTTGGTATAGATCGTGCTTGATGTCAATTCAGAAATCGTTTGGTATGTCCTGTTCCTCTAAGAGTCCTGCAAGTGTTCAGAATGCAAGGGAACAGTAGATAAAATATTCTGCAGTCTCTAGTTCTCCAAGGGCCTGAGCAATTTTGCAAAAAAGCATTCTAAGGTCCTTCGGGATCGAAAAACGCAGTCTTCCCAACGCATCAGGGAGTTCAGACAGGGCCAGTATTACCAGTAGAGTCTTATAAATTCACGTAACAAGCATTAGCCTAACTTACGCTGGTCTAGGCAACATCTGCAAGTGTTCAAAATGCAAGGGAACAGTAGGGGCACGCGAAGGTACAGAAGATAACATATTCTACAGTGCCGAGATTGTAAAGGGTCACAGTACCTGAAGGTCTTCCTAACCCAAAGGGCCAGACTGCCAAGAGTACTTACGTATGCACGCCTTCGGCTCTGTCTAAATTCGTCCGGAGCACTGCTAGCGGAAATTGATAGCCGCCTCCTGGTTCCACGCGTTCAATCCGTCGCATTTCGAATTCCGGGTTGGATCCAGGGTCAGCGGATAGCGTGTTCGGAGCCGCGAGCTTTGGGGATTCGCTCCGAAAAACTCTGTTCGAGTTGCACCGTATCTCTGACGCGCGGTGATCTCAGGATCGATGTCTGCTCCTCCGAAACTGCTCTCGGCGAACCTTTCTCCCGTGTGTCGAGTGCAACTTATTGAAAACGGTCGGATGCACCTGACGCCGCTCGCGCGCGTTCCACCCCTGGCTTCCTGCTCCGAGAGAGGAACCGTTTACCATCCTCGCGCCGCTGATCGCTTCTCTGTGTTTCATCCGGCTCGGTCACGTAGCTCCGGCTCGGGTTCCCTTCCGCACAGCCGCCGGAAATATCGCCCAGCCATCGATCCGCCATGCTATTTTATGTCTCCGCGGTGTTTTATGACCACGGGGATCGTTTCTTGCGTGACCCCCTCCTTGAGCCTCGTTTCGGCCACCTGCTTCTTACGGACCTGCATACCCCGAGCACACTTTCTTCGATTTCCAGGGAGATTCGCCTCTTCTCATTCTCATTTTGTCTCACGAAAGACTAAAATGATAAAAATGGATTACGTTCTGAAAATAATTGACAAATATGAATGTATGATTCCATACATTTCTCATTCAGTGATCTCGTTAAAATTTTTAGGGGTTATAATTAAAAGGGGTGTATTTTGAATAAAGACGAATAATTTCGGCAAAATAATTATTAGCTTTTTTGTTATTTAAAAAGTTCCGTTATTTTCCAGACATCCTGTGTAAATCGTCGGATATCCGTTGTCTGCTCGATCCGTCGACGTCACAGGATCGTTTTTCCTGTCGCGCAGTACACCGGACCGGGGGGGAGGCTGTTGAACGGGGTTGGGGTATCACGGTAACGGCGCACGTGTCCGCCTGTCCTCCGTATTATGCAAATGCTCGGTTAGATTCGCGGCCGGTTACGTCCTACCTCGGCAAGTGGTTAATAATACGTCTGCCGGTAATGGGCCGCGCCAGTTCCCGTTGACTTAGCCCCGCGCGGTGTCACGGCAGATTAAGACCCCGAGAGCAGCTGAGGACACGGCTGATAGCTTCGGTTTTCTTCCCCCGGAAACCTCACCGTCGCGACGCGAACCGAACCTCTGGCGGCTAGTCTGTTTGACTATGCATCGGGGCTGATTGCGCTCGTGCACCCCGACACTCCCAACCGAACGGCAATTCGACGATAGTCGCCAGGCTTTCGACAGAATAATTTTCTGCCTGGTCCCGGCCACTCTGCTTTCCATTGACTATCTAATTTCTTTACTGTCGTCGCCTCTCGTATATTCTCGGCGAACTCCGGTTTTTCTTATTTTGTTGAAATCCGTGGTATTTAGGCGAGCGATCACTGAACTGAGGATCTTCGTGCAAAATGAATTTCCTTTTTTTCTTTATTTAATCCTGATAGGTTGAAGATGAGCATTCTGGAATTCTTCGAAGCTATGGTTTTAAATTGCATTGAATGCAATGCAGAACATGAGAAATTTTGTTTTGTGGAATGCACAACGCGAATTTACACATCGGCGAAAGCACGTGGCCAGCGAAACCAATCGGAAACATCGTCGCCGTTGTTGCAGAAATTCGATAGGAACGATGCCGCTTGTCCCGCTGCCAATAAACCGTATTGCAGTCAGTATTCAGCGAGCCCGAGCCATTAGCCTGTCGAATGGTAATACCGCGTGGGATTATTAAGATAGCCAGCCTGCGGATTTCAAACGTAATGGATCCTCCGCGATGCAGTCATTCAACTGCCCCGTCGGATTTCTGAATATTGCATTTGTCTTGCGCCTTAAGGATGCACACGGTTTCCTATTGTTTGCGATCGCGGGCTAATCCTTTTCATTGTATTAGATATATATGTATTGCCTTGGAGAACAATGAGGGCCGATCCTCGACTATGAAAGCAAAATGAAACTATGCTAATGGGCAAGAAGAAAACCGAAATGGCGATCGATCCCGCAATTCCAGTAGAATGAACTTGCTATTCTGCCAGTAGATTTGGTCGGTGATAGTCAGACCAGTCGCTTCAGCTCTGTATTTCACTGAGAGAATTACTTCGTGAGTTAAAAACACGATGATCTGAGCTTTGTGAAATCAAAGCGTAAAGTTAGGAGCTTTGTGAACTCAAAGCATAAAGTTAGGAGCTTTGTGAACTCAAAGCATAAAGTTAGGAGCTTTGTGAACTCAAAGCGCCAAATTCGGAGCTTTGTGAGTTCAAAGCGCCTAATTCGGAGCTTCGTAATCTTAAAAAGCGTAAAGTTCAGAGCGTTGCGAACTCAATGCGCCGAGTTCGGAGCTTTGTGAGTTCAAAGCGCAAAGTTCGGAGCTTTGCGAACTCAAAGCGCAAATATCGGAGCTTTGTGAACTCAAAGCTCACAGCCACCTCATTTCCGACCGCAATAGTTCATTTAAAAAAGAGTAACTTTGCGAAGCGTTGCGAATTCGCACAGTGACTGTGTCAGAAATCAGCTGGCACGAATGTGTTGAAACTTGTCAAATTCAAGTTTGTCCAGTTTGTTGCGCGGAGATTGAATTGCTGAATGATTGAGGCGACTTTGTGGGGCCATAATGCGTCGTCGACAGAGTCAGGAGGCTGTAGAGAAGCATCTCCGTATTATAATTTATGCGAGAAACGGCGCGATGACATCTCGAGAGGGTGCACGAGGGCTTAATTGGGAGACAGGAAGTCAGGGCTGATTAGTCGCGCGGAATATGGATGAATGAAGGCGCATTAAGCAGATCGGGGATCTCCGTGATCAGACAAGAAACTCGCGTCGGACTCTTACGGTGATTAGAGAAATAGATCGAGCGTAGTCGTTCTAGAGAGGTTGCTGGGGCATGGTGGTTCGTTTGTCGAAAGGGGAATGATTGATAACGGTAGTCGATAGAAGAGGCGTGATTGATTGCCAAGCGGAGTAACAAGGAGATCATGAGCCTGTTTCGTCGGACGAGCCTCGGAATTGATGTATGACTTCGGCGAAACGTTGCTGGAACTGTCTTGACCAACGCTCTGGGCTACAATTAGGTAGTTGCTCGGTGATAACTGAACTGCGCATTTTATACATTTATGACAAAAATGGGTACGTATAATTTAAAGCAGTGGAGTTATTAAAAAGATTTAAGGCCACCAGTACAGTCAGTTTCGGTGCCGATAGGAAACGAGCAGCACGGGAACGCCGAGCAGAAATCTGATGCGTCGAGCGGAATCCCCATCGGATTACCCGTCCTGGTTACGATTGCGGGGATGGTTGAAGGGTAGCAGAGGGTGTTGGGTTGATGTAGGGGAGGAAAGCGTAGCGCGCTTTCCAGAGGAAATTGTGGTTCCGTGAATGCCGTTTGGATTACGGAAGAGCGTCCAACCGATGGCTGATTTCGGGGAACGGAGAGGTACGAAGCATTGCGAACCGGTACGAAGCTGTTCGAAGCCGGTTCTCTTTGGCATTCCGTCTCGTTTGAACGGCCGCTCAGAATGAAGGAGCCCTCGAGCTTCGGGGGATGGAACTCTTTAGCGACGATGGTCCTTTTCGAATTCCGGCGATTAATCTCTGTTAACTACCCGTTAGCTGAATATCGCCGAATTAAACACCGAGGGTCTCTTCCGCGGTCTAACCGCCTCGCGATACTTCCGCGGATTCGCGCGAACGGATTCTTGTCGAGCGATTTCCTCGGCGGATTTGCGAGTTCGAGTGGTTCGATGTTACGCCGAGCGGATTTATGGCGGAACATTTCGGTGATTCGTTGAATCGCTGGTACCACCAGTTACGAAACGCCCTGTATACAATGAAAATGCAATGATAGAATGTCTATCCACAAATACGAAATCACTTTGTTTCATTTCTAAGGTGCGGAGCGAATTCAGAGAATTTTTCGATATACAAATAGTAATGATAAAATACTAATAGCGTTGTGCTATTACAATCGTGAGCTGGCAAGGAGATTAATCAAAAATTTTATTCGACTGAGTATCATACATTCGTTCGTTTTATATAAAACAAAATGGGGTAGAAGGAAAATCAAATTAATTTCAATCGTCTATGATCACGATATAGTAAATTTCACAGAGTTTATGATGAAGCAGATGGACTGGGATTGAGAATTACGCACCAGGGATAGCTTACAGTTGAAGCAGCAACTTGAAAATTGTAACGCGAGCTCTAATGAAATTTTACCGTGCCTTCAGGTATTAATTCGAAGGTAATTTCGATAGTACAGTGCTTGGCAGTTCGCAGGAGGTAATTGTCCACTCATTACCGGCTAAGTGAATTCATCGATCTACTGACGTTACCATTGTGCTGCACGTTTGTCCCGACGGCTATATTGTATCCCAGGCGGCGACAATGGCACCGCCAACTGTCTCAATCGTATCATTATTCAGGATGATGGGGAAACGGCTAATTTCGGTGCTGTAGAGATCGTTAATTAATTGCTTGTCGCTGCTATAGTCTCTCGACGTCTTTTAAACAGCATTTCTGAACCATTTAAACAATGCATTTGTTCCATTGTACTTTAATGAATTTTAGAGACAAGTGGTAGGAGCCTGCGATTTGTCCGACGAGTAGAGAAACGTTCTCCTTCATCAAGTAGAGTGAACCTACCATTGGTCGGACAGACACTATGTTCTTATTTAAGAGGCATTTCTCATAACAATTTTAGAATCGCAATAAGTAGAATACCATAAATAAACAATTCCTTAATAGAAGTAACAGTAAACAATTGTTCGATCCCCTATCGAAATTTGTTCAGGAAAGCCGAAAGAAATTCTGGAAAAGATTGTTTAAATCACTATCAAAGTTCGTTGAGGGAACCAAAGTCTGATTTCTAATAACAATTTTAGATTTACAATAAGTAGAACACAATAAATAAATAATTTCTTACCAGAAGAGTAACGATAAATACTTGTTTGATGCCCTATCGAAATTTGTTCAGAAAAGCCGAAAGAAATTCTGGAAAAGATTATTTAAACCACTATGAAAGAGGAGCAAAAGGCGACCACTGAAGTCTGACGTCTAACCACGGTAGCCGTGGAATCGTTATGAAATTCGTGAAGTTCGACGGGGAGTGTTTGGCTGATCACAAGAAACGGAACGATCAAAGAACGGTCCTCGGAGAAGCTCGTTTGGCGGGACAGCTCGACCGTTGTGACATCGCCGGCATTAATTTACCGAAATCATTGACCCGAGAGCCGTCGAGCTCCCTCCGTCGAGTCGCTCGCGTCGCGAGGACACGGCAAACGAGCTGAAAACGATCGAGTCCCTGCGGGCCCCGCATCCGTTCCAAGTGTGAATCGTATCTTTACACCACCAGACGCTTCGCCCATCATTCTGTGAACTTCCTGTCATCGGACAAATCGGTTTCGACGCCATTTACCGCGCACGTCCCTTTGCAATTTTTCTCACCACCATTAATTACACTGAAGAACCAACGCGGATCTATAAAAGTATATTTGATCATTATTTTTGTGCATCGGTCTTTTGGTGAGTGAGAAATTTAATTTTCAAGTGGACGAATTTTCTCCACTTTTAACAGCTACACGAATGTTTTTTCTGTAAAAGCGAAGGCTCAAAAATAGACCGGTATATTTATAATGAATGGACTCCGGATTTTATGCATGTGTAACAAAAATGAGCAAGTGCAATTTAAAGCACAGTGAAAATATTAAAAGATTTTGAGAGAGTATTAATATATTATTTTCACCACGTTAAAATTATTAACGAAGAATATAAATTTATATTTAGCTCCTGCATCTTGCAATTGATGCGCAAACTTTATATTTTGCATAAACATCCGGAGTCTGATAATAAACGTTGTATTCAGCAGAACTTCGCGGACTATTTTCGCAGCGTAGAAATGCATTTGCGAAGATGCAGATATGCGAAGGGGATGGTCGTCGAACGTTTTCCTCCGGCTGTACATCGAGATCGAAGTGTGTCGTGTCATCTCGGTTCCCGTTCCAACAGCCGAGACATTCATCTCGCCGTTCGCAACACTTATTTGTCCATCGCGTTTCCGTCGGCTTTTCCACAGCCCCGCAACGCCGAGCAGGGTGCAGCCGAAATCAAGGCTGCGGTGCATAGCAAGCTTTCATCCGTGAAACC
This sequence comes from Lasioglossum malachurum, assembly GCA_028455605.1. Lineage (NCBI taxonomy): Eukaryota > Metazoa > Arthropoda > Insecta > Hymenoptera > Halictidae > Lasioglossum > Lasioglossum malachurum. Next base: position 26,338,476 of record CM052311.1, on the reverse strand, counting down.
AACCCCCTCGCTCACGGCTAAGACGTTCATCTCGCTTTGTGCTCGACGAAACCCGACACGTTCACTCTCTCGGCTTTCAGTGCCATGGCTAAGACGTTGATCACTCTCTCTCCCTCTCTCTCTCTCTCTCTCTCTCTCTCTCTTTACTCTCTCACGCCGCTCAGACATTCATCGCAGCTCTCTCGGCTCTCTCGGCTCACGGGCTGCGAGACGTTCATCGCACTTTCCGCTCGCTTAAGGATGAAATCGCGGGGCCGAAAGCGCCCTCAACGATCCCCCAGTCGAATGCCAGTGTTATCGCGCGCCAGGCGAAATTTCTGATGCACACCCTGAAATCCCCTTCGCGGATTACGCTAGCACGCTTATGGCTGCCGCTCGAGAGAAACGATGCAGGACTGCCCGGGAAAATCGAAACGGGCGACAACGCTGAAATGAAGGTACAAACACTATCGCGTGCTATCACGTTGCATACAGAGGGAGTAATAATATACAGGGTGGAAGTTATAAAGCGTTACAGACGAATATCTCTAAAGATATTGATTATACGAAAAAATGTTTCCGATGAAAGTTGTTCAGTACGGAGGGGGACATCATGTGGTGGGACTTTTATTTTTTCCGGTGGACACTCCAATGTGAGGTGAAGGTCAACTTTCTTTTTTTAAATGGAATGTCCTAATTTTTATACCATACTTCGATGGAGTATCAAATTCTGAGTATAAAACTGTTGACCTTCATATGTCCTAAACCTAATAGTTAACGACATATTATCCACAAAGAAGAAATAGAAAATTGCTTCGATAATATCTCGTTAACTATTAGATTTAGAACGGGAATATTTTTTAAATGGAATAATATGATTTTTAAAGACGAATTCGATAACCCATTACAAGAGGTCGTTCAAGGTCACTCAAGGTGACTTTGGTTAAGCCATAAAGTAGCTGATTTTACATTCTGTTCATCTTGAAATACAGTGGAAACAAAGACGAGCGGTACGAGGGTTACAATAGTCGAGCACTAAGGGGAGCTATACTTTCAGATTGCAGTGCAAGCGATACGTACATCGATTTCAAAGGATAATTCTCGATAGATTTGATGAACGAATAAGTACAACGACGAGCGGCATAGGGAGCACGGGTAGCAGACTCGTCTCTTCGCCTAATTCTCTGCGGATCCCCCGCATCGCTTTTGTGCCCTTGCGCTTCAACGATTCCGTTTCATCTCGGAAGCATCTCGGATCGTCTGTCAGCCAAATCCGTTTGCAGGATTTTATCTGGTTCCCGTTCAATTTCTTCGGCCGCGTCCGGGCCACTTTTATCCCGAACGTAACCAACTTTATATTCTCTTTGTCTGTCCCTCCCCCTGCCCCCGGATGTGATTCCGAGTCGAGGCTCCGCCATATTCCGGTGAAACTGGCATGGCGTATTCCTTTCTCTCTCTTTCTCTCCCATCTTTCTTCTACCTTATTCCGATCACACCGCGTCCCTGATCGAGAACGGTAATATCCGCCTGAAGGATCACGAAGGAAATACGGGCTCCTCCTTGTTTCTTGTTCGCTGCGTGGTCCGCCAGCACATATCCGATTCTACTTTCGATCAAATATTCCGTCTATCGCCGTCGTCCATCTCGTTTATTCGTTTCAACGCCACGTCGTGCGGCGTTCACCTCCAAAGGCGCTCGAAATCCTTCTACCAAACTGTTTCGTTCTGCATTTATTCCAAACAATTTTGTTTTGCCTGGAGATCCACAGACAAGTTACAATAAAAATCACTGAAAGTATAAATTCAATATTCTTATTAGAATTTCAATGCTGATTTGAACAACGTTTGTAACATCGATGCGAGATTGTTGTATTCGAATTGCCGCGGCTCTCCCGATGAGAACGAGTACCCACAAGGCCCCACTCTGATCATTTTGAATCTTGGGTGCATCGACCGAAGCACTTCCGTACTCGGAGGAGTATTAGATTACTCGAGTTTGCCTGGTCCCATGGACATCGTGTTTGGGCTCATTCTTCTCGGGAGAGAATATCCATAAAAGGATAAAAAAAATAATTCTGGGATGGAAGAAATGTTTCATTGTCGAATTATTATAAAATATCTCCGAGTGCATAGGGCTGAATTTACGTTCGACGACTCCGGGACGATAAAACTCGGAGCTGAATTTTGTTTTGTTCGCTGATAGTTTGAGGGAATACCCAATTAATAAATCTCGTTCAATGTCAACAATATTATCGCGGATGAGGAAAGGAAGAGTATTTTGCTGCAGTATGATACGGTGATAGTCATGCGTAATTGCTCGTTAAGATAAGCATAACCTCGCGTTCAAGCAACCGAATGTTAAAACTGTCCCACAAACACACATGTTTCCTGAGGTAGCGATTACATGTTTTTCTGCACGACTAATAATAATGATCATTAACCCCTTGTCGTAACATTTTGTTTACAGTTACGATGATTAAAACGTCTTTATCCCGAAAGATGTCGTTGTAATATTCATATTCGTTAGACGTCGTTCAAATCTTCATCGCGAGTCTGACTGGTTACAATACGGCAAGAGGTTAACAATAAAAAATATATAAAGACCAATAATAATACGGATTTACACTCTTTTCCTCTCTGTGAATCTCGCCGAATCTCAATTGCGTCATCATGCGTGGAAACTCGATTGCACAATGCGATAATGATCAGCCATAATTTCCCACTAATTGTAAGACAAGGAAATTCCAGTGTGTCAATAAAGACACCACAGTTGACGCAACAGATAGAGAACGAACAAAGTGGCTGACTTTTCACAGGAATTATTCCTGAAGCGTGTTATTAAAAACACAGACGAATATGGAGTATCTCTGACCCAGGAAAAGATCGTGGAAAAAAAGTAACGAAGTACGAAAACGATATCGACGTTCTGGTTCGATTTGCAATCGCCCGCGTGTGAAAGGTTAACGATAAACTTGGCACAGCACAGCTCGTAATTGCAATAATCGACTGCTGGAAAATTGTAGGAGGGATCAAGTATAATAGTGTGTGCTCGCGGCGACCAGCATCGATAGTTCAGTTGAGCGTCTCCTATCGCGACGGTTGCATGTTCGGCGAGCTTAATTAGTGATCAGTGGGAATTTAACTATCCGCCGGTTGAACTGATATAGTATCAGTAGAAAATAAGTAGTTCGCAGTGATTAGAATAATCGCAAAATGTTTAAATTTTCGCTGACATCTCTGGCTAGCGTCGCGCTCGTCGTTTTGTTCTTCGAAGGTGGCCAGACTACCGACGTGAAGCTCGAAGCTTCGAACATCCAATTTCCGAACGATCAATACAATAAATCTGCAGGTGAATATTGTTCTTGTTTCAACTCTTCGAGTGCCGACCGAAACAATAGAAGTTCTGTTCTTCGATGAAATTGACTTATGGCAGCGTTCGGATTTGTTTACTCGCGGCGGCCGAGAATCGAAGGCTACGCCTCCTCGACCCGGCCGCGCGTCCCGCTCCCCGTTGCGGCCCAAGCCTTTGATTCTCGACCGCCGCCAGTACACAAATCCGGGCGCTGACTTAAGGATTTCGACGATGGGGTTTTTCAGTAGTCAAAAGCGCTAGATAAAAGATCGATCTAGACCGCAGTCGCCCTCAGAAGTCCCATTTTTACTTTATTAATTATTAATTTGGCTGCTCTTTAATTGACCGGGCTCGAAGTTTGTGCCTTTCTCCTACGAATTATGATGTATTTAGTAAGTAATCCAGTAGATTTGTACCCGGCGCGGAGGCTGGTCGAAGTTTCGAACCTCTAGGAGCAATAGTTGAGAAGCTATGGTCACTTAAAGTTGAGCATATTTACAGTTTCTTGACAGGTAAGGGCGTTGCCATATTGGTTTGTAGTGACGACCGCGAGCCGCTTACCATTCCCCCACCCCACCCCCGCCCGACTTAATCGCCAACCAAGTACCACCTAGCGGCTCTGCTTGGTAAGCGGCGCGCGCCACTACAAACCAATATGGCGGCGCACTTACCTGTCAAAAACGCTGAAGAATGAATAACTTTAAGCAAGCATAACTCCTGAACCATTGATCCTATAGGATCGGAACTTCGATTTACATCCGCGCCGTGTACAAATCTACTGGATTACATGCCAAATACATCATAATTCGGAGGAGAAAGTTACTAATTTTGAGTCCGATAAAGTAGAGTTTACCCATTAAATTATCTAGCGCCTTTCACTGAAAACGCTCATTTGTAATCCTGGAACTGAGACTGCCCCCTTAAATATTTTCTGACCATACAAAGTTGGAACGGTTCAGGTTTCTCACCGGGAAGCTCTTGGTTGCAGCATGCCCGGACGCAGTCACGATAAACGGTAGAAACGTTTACCATGCTGAGCAGCAGGCGTTTTTTATTAACGCGTTCCCAAACACGGTGTTCAGAGGGCCAAAGGGCTATTGTGTGTCCACTCTGGAGAGGGGCGATTACGTTATCAGACCGGGCATAGGAGCCCACAAGCTTTTCAAGCACAAGGTCACGTGGAACGCGGCCCGAGAGATCTGTATGCGAGATGGAGGTAACCCTTCCCGCGATAAGTAGAGTAGACAATTACTACACAGCGGATCTTTATGCAAAATAAAAATGTTCTACTTGAATTGCTAATTCGAAGACCGAATTTTTCTTCCCACCTGAAATACTTCTATTTTATATGATTTTCTTAATTTTATCGATATAAAACTGATACAACACCTTATACAATATACTTTTAGTAGTTTATTAAAATATGAAATACATTTAGTAATTTATTGGATATAATTTTAATAATGCAACAAATATTTTGGATAATGCTACAAGAATTATCAGTGGTGCCTCCGAGTCACCACTCGAGAGGATAAAAATAATATAATAGTCATTTTTAATTTTTCTAATGTTTTTACTGTTCTAACATTACACCTACCCATGTTTGACATAAATGCATAGAATCCGTTGTGTACTAATTACTGTGTCGTTTGACAACGTTCCACGAGTCACGTGAGAAAGTTACGAAGATGGGGGACGGGAGTAAACGACAATTATCTCGCAGGTCAATTGGCCGTGATCGATTCTGCGGACAAGGAGGCGGTCTTCCGAAGTTGGATGACCAACGAGACACTGAACGGTGTCTGGTTAGGCATCCACGATCTGTTCGAGCAAGGCTCGTGGGTGACTTTAACCGGCGAGCCAGTCGCTGCGATGACTTATTATCCTTGGGCCAAAGACGAGCCTAACAATTGGCACGAAGAGCAACACTGCGGGATCCTCTGGGCAACACTTAAGACTAAAGGCATCAGCGACACCTCGTGCGCCATCAAGGAGTCGTTCATCTGCGAAATTAGCTTGTGCGAAGATCGAGGTCCCATTTTTCCCAGAACACGCATCGACTTGTTATAAACCAACGCGAACATCGCGTCGTGAAGTTTGATTGGTGTGCCAACCCGTCCTGTTGAAGTGCTAGAATGAACCTTGCAGTGTAATCAACCATTTTCTTCGGGACTACAATGATTGATAGACTGCGGATTTATGCATTTGTGGTAGAAATGATGGAACGAGCGAATAACTCTAAATATGTCAGACGTATCTAATTATTATACCGTTCCCAAGCCACGTCTTCCAATTTCATTTCTATTGTAAAAAGTATTCTGCTCTCTGAAGTGATACGATTTATTAAAAAATTTAATTGTAAAATTCCTGCAAGAAGTGTTCAAATTATTTCCCAGTAGCGGTAATCCGCGTGTGAAAGGTCAGCGATAAAACTCGAACGATTTTGATTACTACCGCGCAGTAGTATAAGTACTGCGTACGAAGTACAGTCTCAGTTCAGTTATGCGTCTCGAGTCATCAGTGATCGTTGAGAACATTATTCGAAGTTGTCGCAGAAATCCACAATGAATTCATCGGTGTTTCCCGCTATCGCGAGTGCCGTACTTTTCGTTTTGGTGTTCCAAGGTGGCGAGGCTGCTGAGGTAGGCCTCAAAGACATTATACGCCCCAAGAAAAAATTGGATACCGATGGTAAATATTTTCCTGATTTCAAGAATTGGGTCTTGTAGTGCGGAGAAAGTCTAGACACTGGAAAAATTAATATAGTCTTTAATTGTGCGATTAGAGAAGTTGGAAGATCTAGCAACGATCTAGCAACGACAAACTTCGTTTTCGTTGAGAAAATATTGGAAAAATAACAAGTTGCTCCAAATGTTCTCCTAAGAATGACTCGGGTTTCTCACTAGGATACGTTTGTCTCTCCAGATGCGCCGCCAGTAGTCAATATGAACGGCAATTACAATTATCATGCCGCGCAACAGGTGTTTTTTATTAGCACCGCGCCGCTGACAGTCACCAAAGGGATGAAGAACTGCGCGACCAATTTGGAAAGGGACGATTACATTGTTCGACCAGGCATCGGAGTACACAAGATGCATAAGCACAAGGCCAATTGGAACAAGGCTAGAAAATCTTGCATGGAAGAAGGAGGTAATTGTCGAAATTTTGTGGAAACGTCAATTGAATCTGACGTGGCGTAGAAAGCTGTCAACCTTTAGCACTCGAATGACTCTGAGGCGTCACTAAAAAATTGCTGTAATACAAAAAATATTGTTTACATTGTTCAATATGTCCGTATCTAATCAATTACAAAACATTTAGGTATTGTATACCAATTTCACATCTATGGAAATATTTTGAGTCGGAAGAAATGTTCCATTTTCGAGTTCACACGAAACCTACCAAGCACTCAAAGCAATTAAAACGTTTTAGCATACAAAAATGACAAGGCTCTATTCGTTTAGATTTCGTGCAATTTTTATTACAATATTTGAATGGATAAAGAAATTTATTCAATCAATTTTTATGTAAGCAACTTCATAATTTCAGTAATTGTAAGATGAAAAATATGAAACCGGTAATTTTTCCAGCAGTGGTAGGTTTAGTGTTAAAACAGCTCCGAGTGCAAAGCGTTAAATATTCTGGTATTCGGGTATTGTGGTTTTCTATTTTCAAACGAAAGGAATCGATTATTCTGTTCTTGCTCGTGCAAGACAATTTGTTTTCTGAAGAAGTGGCCTCGAAAACCAGAATAAGGATAAAGAAGCGAGAATGTCGGGCAGGTTCGCAGAAGAGAGGGTAATGAAGGGCAACTGTTCCGCAGCTAGTTTAGTCGTACTGAACTCGGCGTTGGAGGAGACCACCCTTCTGAATTGGATGAAATCGGAGAGCGTGGAGCGTGTCTGGCTAGGTGTTCACGATCAGTTCGTAGAGGGGGATTGGGTGACTGTAAGCGGGGAGGCCCTCGATACCGTTGGCTATGAGAAATGGTCGATGAGTCCGTGGCCGAACCAACCGGACAATTACGGCGGTCGGCAGAACTGCGCTCTCCTCGTCAAAGATGGAGGAATGGACGACCTCGAATGTGACCATTTAAACGCCTTCATGTGTGAAATCAGCCTCTGTTAAACTCAGTCGTGTGCCATAAAAAAATTTCGTTCGTCCCATCCGCCATCCGAGCCGTGTTGTTCGTCAATAAAGATCACAATAGACTTGCTATCTCCGTCTTGTGTTGTTCTACTCCTTGTTCATGAGCTCCTCCGTGCGACTATTTCATTTATTCAAGTCGTTTTTAACGTTTAACGCATTTATGTCGTTACGAGTTTCCTGCGGGAAGAGTAAATTTTGCATTTATCGAACGTCCAGAATCCTTGAACTTCAGGGTGAGTCTGTTGCTGTTCACAATATTATGTGTTTTGTATATTGACAATTGTTAAAATTATTTTCCAGTAGCGATAACCCGCGTGTGGAAGGTCAGCAATAAAACTCGAACGGTTTTGATGAATTAGATTAGGTTAGAAGTTACAGGTCAAGGATTACGATCCCGGGCAGTAGTATAAGTACTGCGTACCAAGTACAGTCTCACTTCAGTTGTGCATCCCAAGCCATCAGTGATCGTTGAGAACATTATTCGAAGTTGTCACAGAAATCCACAATGAAGCCGTCGGCGTTTCTCGCTGTCGCGAGTGTCGCGCTTTTCGTTTTGGTGTTCCAAGGTGGCGAGGCTGCTGACGTAGTCCTCCAAGACATTTTACGCTCCCAGAGAAACTTGGAAACCGGCGGTAAATATTTTCCTGGTTTCAAGAATTGGGTCTTGTACTGCGAAGAATCTATAGAGACTGGAATCCTGCGAAAGTTCGCTTCGTGAAAATTAACACTAAACTTACATTGCCTTATAAAATTTATATAGATTTTCTGTGATTTTACTACCTTTTTATCAGCTCGCTTTCTTGTCTGTCTGTCTGTTTGTCTGTACAAATTTTGCAATTGATTTTAAACTAACTTCCCGATGTGCTAGAGACTTGAAATTCTAAACATAGCCCAGAACTGAATAGCGTTTAGGAGATATAAACTATTTAAAATTTAACCGTTAGCGATCCCCACTCCGCGCGACAGCGCTCTCTACTTCAATACGCGCTCCCACTCTGACTTATCACCTCTCCACTGATCCGCTTCGCCCCGGAGGAGCTCAGTGTGGTATTTACAAAGTTACTACGTATTATTATACTATAATGTTTGTTTACTTATATATATAGCGAACGAACTGTTATACCGAGATTCACCGTCGAGCCTTTATCTCTGACATTTTACCACGCCGTTTGTTTAACGAAAATAATTATTTAAATGAAAATAAATTTTTTAAAAATACCACGTTTTTATAACGGACTAAAAAGTATAAAATAATTTAAATAAAAACAAATTTTTTAAACAATATCATGTTTAAAAAACGGATTAAAAAGTATAAAATAATTTTACCTAGCCCCATACAGGTTCCTAACCCCATACGGATTGTGAATTTTTAATAGCTATGAAAATACTTGCAAGATTTAAAACGAAGAACGTGGGGCGCATGCAATAGATAATTGATGCATGAATAGTTCACCTAAGTCACTAACAATTTTACTGCACTGCAAATGATATGAACTGTTGTGCGAGTTTTCTCCAATTAAAGAGGCAATGCATACTTTCTGCTAAGAGTTTTCGTCGGTTCCTACAGCGAGTTGTGATAAGAAATGTCTCGAATATAATACGACCCGACTGATTGGAGGCAAAATCTCTTGTGTGCCCACCTTGACACGACACGACTATGCTATTGTACCCAACGTAGGAGCCTACAAGATCCACACTCGCAAAACGACGTGGCACAATGCCCGAAAGATTTGCTTGGCCGAAGGAGGTAATTACACGGATTGTTTTCTAAGATGATCGCTTCGCGACGTCTATCGATCGTAGACGCAGTTCTATCGATACTGGCTAATATCTAAGGTACACGATAAAGTAGGTCTGTCTAATAGGTCAGTTAGCTGTGCTGGACTCTTCGGAAAAACATGAGATCTTCCAAAAATGGAAGCGAGAACTGAACAACGTGGGCCTCTGGTTAGGCTTCCACGATCTGTTCGAGGAAGGCACATGGGTCACCGTGACCGGCGAGTCGATAGATTCAATCGGCTATTATCCATGGGCTGATAACGAGCCCAACGATGACGGTGGTCAAGACTGCGCAGTCCTTTGGATGAGCGGGATGGATGATTATAAATGCAGTAATCTGGCAGGTTTCATCTGCGAGATCAATTTATGTGAAACTCTTGGGCATCAAATACACCGTTCCACATACGATCCCGTACGTGAAAGTTATGTTTTCTACGGATAAATCATTGAAATATGTTCGAATAAAGTAGATGCAATTAATTACATCGGAAAAAGATTGTACACATCCTCACTATGAAAACGAGTATACTCGCGAGCTTGTACGGATAACTTTTAATAAATAAAATACAAATAAATGCACTAGGCAGGTAGGCTTATTCTGCCAGATCAATTTATGTGAAACACTTGGGCATCGGATACACGATTTCACACACGATCCCATGTGTGTGATGTTTATAATCTGTGTGAATAAATAAAATATATCATTAAAATATGTTTAAATAAAGTAACTGCTATTGGTTACATCGGAAAGAGAGTGTACAGATTCTCACGATGAAAACGAGTACCCACACGACCCTGTTCGGATCACTTTTAATCGTTGGTACATCGAACGAAGCACTTCTGTGCTCGGTAGGAATACACGACAGCGAGGTCCTAATTAGGTCGTGTGGGTACTCCTTTTTCTCAGGAGAATCTTGCCATTTCAGTGGCGGATAGCAAACATAACTTCCCACATTTCTTTAAAATTTCTCTAAATCCCGACCATGTTCGTTCTTCGTGCAGTTCTCGCGTGAGAGATAGTGCAATCGCAGCAGTGCGTCGTGAGTCATTAAAATTTGTCCACTCTTATCGTCGCGCTCCGACGACCTCCGATTATGCTCGCGCACGCGCGTCTGTTGTCCGTCAGGCGAATTTAATCTCCGAAAACATTCGTCGCGACCTTAGACTCGCAGGCTGCGAGACGAGCCTGCGGGAATTCCAGTTTGGCCGGGTTCTCTGGTAGCAACAAGAGGAAAAAACATTGAGATCGGCGCCGGAGGAAGAAGAAGAACAAGAAGAAGAAGAAGAAGAAGAAGAAGAAGAAGAGAAGAATATTGGCGCAAACGGGTATACGGAGAGAAAGGACGCCGATAGAAAGTGAGAAGCCGCGCGTTCGCTTCGTCGGCTCGGTTCAGTTGTGCCTCGTGTATCGCCGCAGTTGCGTCCGTCGAGAAAACTTCACCGGCGAGCATCGGAGAGCATCCGACGAGTATCAGATCTACCAATGATTTTACAAACCGTTGCCACGTGATCCGATGCTCCGTGTCGAGGACACAGTCGAACGGAGAGGTTAGAGTGCGTTCATCCGTCGACCAGAGCGCTCCTCGAACGACGCGGCGGCGGAATCTGACAAAGACTTCGAGGATATACATAGTGATCGAGATCGAATCTCTCGTCGTATCACCGCCGCAGAAATGTGCAAATATCTGTCGACGTTGCTCGCTTTCGAAGCCCTTTGCGTTTTAGGCGTCCTGGCGAACGGGGACACCGTCATCAGCGACGAAACGCTCGAATCAGTATTCCAGACGCCTAGAGCCTTCAACCTGACCAGCCGCAATCAAGGTGACTCATTTCTGTGGTTGCCAGGAAAAACGCCGCATGTTACTCATGTTAATTTAACAAAATTTTAGTTTATGCATTGACTGTGCTTTATAGTGTAGGCTTTGTGTCTTTAGCAGAAAAAAAGCCTTGGAAGTGAATTCGAAAGGCTGAAAAAGATAATGCAATTTAACCGATCTCCTATGTGAAAGTATTAGTGATCACAACTATAAACGGCAATATCTCGAAAGTAAAAGTATGTGACACGCGGCGTTCTTCCTGACAATCACAGATTTTTGCTTTGGAGTACATAACCTCGTCGTTCGCACCGACAAGCTTCGTTTTCGCTGAGAAAATATTGGGAAAATAACACGCCGCTCCAAACATTCTCCGAAAAACTCGAGTTTCTCACTAGGATACTACGTTTGTCTCTCCAGGTGTGCCGCCAGTAGTCAATATGAACGGCAATTACAATTATCATGCCGCGCAACAGGTGTTTTTTATAAGCAGCGCGCCGCAGACCGTCACCAAAGGGATGAAGAACTGCGTGACCTATTTGGAAAGGGACGATTACACTGTTCGACCAGGCATCGGGGTACACAAGATGCATAAGCGCAGGGTCGATTGGAACAAGGCTCGAAAATCTTGCATGGAAGAAGGAGGTAATTGTCGAAATTTTGTGAATAGGTCAATATCGCCTCTGACGTGGCGTAGAATGATGTTAACCCTTAGCACTCGAATGACGACTCTATGGCGTCACTAAAAAATTGTTGTGTAATCATAATATTGTTTACATTATTCGATATGTCCGTATCTAATCAATTACTAAACATTTGGGAAATGTAGAAATGTTTCGGTTTCGAGTTAAATCAGCTCCGAGTGCAAAGTGTTAAGAGGGTATTCTGGTTTTCTATTTTCGAATCAAAGAAATCGATTATTCTGTTCTTGCTCGTGCAAGAGAATTTGTTTTGCTGAAGAAGTGACCTCGAAAACCAGAATAAGGATAAAGAAGCGAGAATGTCAGGCAGGTTCGCAGAAGAAAGGGTAATGAAGGACAACTGTCCCGCAGGTAGTTTAGCGATACTGAACTCGGCGTTGGAGGAAACCACGCTGCTGAATTGGATGAGATCGGAGAGCATAGAGCTTGTCTGGCTAGGTGTCCACGATCAGTTCGAAGAAGGGGTATGGTTGACTTTAAGCGGACAGGCGCTCGATAGTGTTGGCTATGAGAAATGGTCGAGCACTCCGCAGTGGCCGAACCAACCGGACAATTACGGCGGTCGGCAGAACTGCGCTATCCTCGTCAAAGATGGAGGAATGGACGACGTCGACTGCAAGCACTTTCATCCCTACATGTGTGAAATCAACCTATGTTAAACCCAGCCGTGTGCTATCAAAAAATTTCATTCGTCCCGTCCGCCATCCGAGCCGTGTTGTTCGTCAATAAAGATCACAATAGACTTGCTATCTCCGTCTTGTGTTATGCTCCCCCTTATTCATGAGCTCCTCCGTGCGACTATTTATTTATTCGTGTCGTTCTCAACCTTTAACACATTTATGTCGTTATGAGTTTCCTGCGAGGGAATATAACCACGTTTTTTCAAAATTTAAATCACTAAGCCCGAGGAATGCATGACAGCGAGGTCCTAATCAGGTAGTGCGGGCACTCATTTCTCTCGGGAGAATCTTGCCATTTCAATGGCGAATAGCAAACCTGGGTTCCCGTATTTCTTTATTATTCCTCTAAACCTCGACCATGTTCGTTCTTCGTGCAGTTCTCGCGTGAGAGACAGTGCAATCGCAGCATTGCGCCATGAGCCATTATAATTTCCCCACTCTTATCGACTTGCTCCGACGACCTCCGATTGTTTCGCGCGCGCGCGCGTCTGTTGTCCGTCAGGCGAATTTAATCGTCGAAAACATTGGTCGCGACCTTAGATTCGTAGGCTGCGAGACGAGCCTGCCGGGAATTCCAGTTTGGCCGGGGTCTTTGGTAGCTACAAGAGGAAAAAACGTTGCGATCAGCGTCGGAGGAAGAATAGAAGAAGGGGAGAAGGAGAATGGCGGAAGCGGCGATACGGAGAGGAAGGACGCCGATAGAAAGAGAGGAGCCGCGCGTTCGCTTGATCGGCTCGTTTCAGTTGTGCGTCGCGTATCGCAGCCGTCGCGTCTTTCGAGGAAAATTTACCGGCCAGCAGCAAAGAGCATCCGACGAGTATCAGATCTCCCAATGATTTCGCAATCCGTTGCCACTTGATCCGATGTTCGAGGACACAGTCGAACGGAGAGGTTAGAGTGCGTTCACCCGTCGACCAGAGCGCATCTCGAACGACGCGGCGAAGGAACCTGACAAAGACTTCGAGGATATACATAGTGATCGAGACCGAATCTCTCGTCTTATCATCGCCACAGATATGTGCAAATACCTGTCGACGTTGCTCGCTTTCGAAGCCCTTTGCGTTTTAGGCGTCCTGGCGAACGGGGACACCGTCATCAGCGACGAAACGCTCGAATCTGTGTTCAGGACGCCTAGAGCCTTCAACCTGACCAGCCGCAGTCAAGGTGATTATCATTTCTGTGGTTGCCAGGAAAAACGCCGCATGTCGCAGTTATCCATGTCAATTTCAAAAAATTTTAGCTTATGCATTGATTGAGCTTTATTGTATAGGATTTACGTATTTACCAGAAGAAGCCTTGGAAGTGAATTCGAAAGGCAATTTAACCGATCTTCTATGTAAAAGCATTAGTGATCACAACTATAAACGGCAATATCTCGAAAGTAAAAGTATGTGACATGCGGCGTTCTTCCTGACAATCACAGATTTTTGCTTTGGAGTACATAACCTCGTCGTTCGCACCGACAAGCTTCGTTTTCGCTGAGGAAACGTTCCTCCAAACGTTCTCCGAAGAATGACTCTAGTTTCTCACTAGGATACGTTTGTCTCTCCAGGTGTGCCGCCGATAGTCAATATGAACGGCAATTACAATTACCAAGCCGCGCAACAGGTGTTTTTTATTAGCGGCGCGCCGCAGACAGTCACCAAAGGGATGAAGAACTGCGTGACTTATTTGGAAAGGGACGATTACACTGTTCGACCAGGCATCGGAGTACACAAGATGCATAAGCGCAAGGTCAATTGGAACCATGCGCGAAAATCTTGCATGGAAGAAGGAGGTAATTGTCGAAATGTTGTGAATAGGTCAATATCGTCACTGACGTGGCGTAGGAAGGTGTTAACCCTTAGCACTCGAATGACGACTCTGAGGCGTCACTAAAAAATTGCTGTGTAATCATAATATTGTTTACATTATTCGATATGTCCGTATCTAATCAATTACTAAACATTTGGGAAATGAAGAAATGTTTCGGTTTCGAGTTAAATCAGCTCCGAGTGCAAAGTGTTAAGAGGGTATTCTGGTTTTCTATTTTCAAAGCAAAGAAATCGATTATTCTGTTCCTGCACGTGCAAAAGAATTTGTTTTCTGGAAAAAATTCCGCGAAGACCAGAATACCTGTTTAAGGATAAAGAAGCTGGCGGGTTCGCAGAAGAGAGGGTAATGAAGGGCAACTGTTTCGCAGCTAGTTTAGCCATACTCAACTCGGCGGTGGAGGAGACCACCCTTTTGAATTGGATGAGATCGGAGAGCGTGGAGCGTGTCTGGCTAGGTGTCCACGATCAGTTCGAGGAAGGGGATTGGGTGACTTTAAGCGGAGAGTCGCTCGATACCGTTGGCTATGAGAAATGGTCGAAGAGTCCGTGGCCGAACCAACCGGACAATTACGGCGGTCGGCAGAACTGCGCTCTCCTCATCAAGGAGGAAGGAATGGATGACGTCGAATGCGAGCACTTACACGCCTACATGTGTGAAATCAACCTCTGTTAAACTGAATCGTGTGCCATCAAAAAATTTCGTTACTCTCGTCATCCATCCGAGTCTCGTGTTGTTTGTCAATAAATATATATGTATTGTGTATTTTACTCCTTGTTCATCACTTCCTCCGTACGACTATTTATGTATTTATTCATGTCGTTCTTAACCGTCAACGCATTAATGACCTTATGCATCTCCTATGAGAAGAGTAAAACGTCTAGAATTCTTGAGCAATATGCCTAATGTTTAGCTTTCTTGGTTTCTGGTGAACATTTTCAGTATGAGGATTGGGACACGTTTCCTATCTGTCAGAATCGCGTTCCTGCAGGGTTTGCCGCATCGATGCGAAAGTATCGTTGTTGAATTGTGGAGATTCTTACGATTAGAATGAGTACCCACAACATCCCATTCGAACCACGTTTGGTAACAGGTGCGTCAAGCGAGGTAATTCTGTACTACGGTTAAACTGGTCCGATGGACGTCGTGTTTGGACTCATTCTTCTGGGGAAGATCTTGCCATTCGATTGATCATACTCTAACGAAAATACAGCATGGTGCACGTTTTTTTCGATGATAATGGTAGGATGTTATGTGTCTTATACGTCTCAAACAGAACATGTCTGTTCCTGTGATGATGGTCATTGCGGCGAATACTGTTATGTTAATTTCATTGAAACGATTAAAGAAAGAAACACGTGTCGCAAAAATATTTTGGTTGCGCGAATCGTCATAACCGATTATAGCGACGAGGAAAGTATGTATCGACTTTTCCTGTTATGACCATATTCCTTATGATTCGCTATCGCGTGAAAACCTTTTACTGTGCAACAAGTTCACGATAAATCATTGATAAGAAAATGGGGAAACATGATTAATCTCGACAGAGAAACCACGATCTCCCGCATTAAACGACTCTAATCTGCGCCGGTTGAGGTCAATGGAATTTTCAGTGATACTAATCACTGGGAAAAGCCCAAGTAGCAGTTATCCGGGGAATGATGCTTTTGCTAATGAGAAATACGAAATTTACAAAATTGTCAATTAGACATCATAGAGAAAGGGAGAGTCTTCAGTTGAAATAGAAACTGACTAAATTTGCTAAAATTAAATTAGAAAATTCAAATTAAATTAGAAAATTAAGATTAACTTAGAAAATTAAGATTAAATTAGAAAATTAAGATTAAATTAGAAAATTAAAATTAAATTAGAAAATTAAATTAGAAAATTTAAAAAAATTAAATCTGGCGCGAAAATTGTCACTTACAGAAACTCGTCGAAAAAGCAGAACCTTCAGTCGAAACAGAATTGATACCAAGAGCGAAATCTGTAATCCGGAGAAGACCGGCGATCGAAGGATCGCTGGGATCTCGGAGATCACGGAGTACGCGTAACCTAGAAGCGTCAATGGTCGAGCCTGGCTCGCTTCGCGCAAAAAACGGTGGTTCCCACCTGGTCGAGAGGTAAAGACGATTTCAATTACGTCTCGATAGCACACGTGATCGTCCGTGTACCGATCTACGGATGACAACTGGCGATGGCCGGTGGAATCATCGGCTCCAAGGTCGCCGGTCGTCGGCGAACGAGCTATGCCGTCGTTGCGGAATGCTGGATTTCCAGTTTGGCCGGGTAGCCCCGCGGATCCTCTGGAAGAAGCATCAAACCGGGAACCGAGGCGAACAGCGATGCAAGGGCATTGGCAATCGGTATTAAGATGAAAAGAGGGCGTTGCGATCCACGATCGAGACGTGTGCGCTGCGTGCGAACGACGCGAGTCAGTCGATCGTCACGGATCACGGTGCTAGCAGCGATCTACGCCAGTGCTCCTCCGTCAGCGCATTCGCATAATCGCTCGGCAAGAACTCGCGGCAGTACAATTTCTAGAATTATGCACGGTGAGTCGACGCACACGGTGGCCTTCCCCTTTTCTCTTCTGGTATCGATCGGCGATCTACGTTCGATCGAAGCGTTCGCGGGACCGCGTTCAACAGTGATCGATACAGCGTTCCGCTGCTGGAAACGCGTTCTCGAGGATTGATAGTGCATCGTAGAATATGGTTTTGTGGATAGTTATCGGAATGAAGTGCGCGATAGCGGATCTTTGTGTGAAATTTCAATTTTTGCGGAATTCCAACAGGCTCCAGTGAAATAGAAATCTTTTGTTTTTCGGAACCGAATTTCACTCTAGAATTTCTGTCTATTTCAATATTCGTTGTCAACGACTAGACAGCGTCTCTGATGCGTTTATGACAAGAAAACAATAAAAACGTTAGAGAAATTTAAAAATACTGTTACATTATTTTCAGTCTATTAAAAATGAAAATAAATTTCTATCCCACTCCGATTCGTTGCAATTCAGCTAGAGCAGTTTTATTTCGCGTAAAGATCCGCTGTCTATCGGTGATCAACGAGGAAAAGATTCGAGTCGTTTTGCAGAATATTATATCGAACGGAAAGCAGTCTTGAGTTCAACTAAAAATACGTAATCTCTGGGATTTCCAATTTTAATCGGTAACGGGTCAGTGCAGAGATGGATTCGAGTCGTTTACGGTGGCCTCTGACTTCTGTAGACTTGTGTACGCGGTATGAAACGCAATGTAGTCTCGAGCGATCAATAGACTGCGGGTTCGATGCATTTACTAGAAAAATGAGTAGATGAAATACAAAGTGACGAAAACATTTTGGGAATTTATAAATTGTGAAAAGCACAGCTGTTGTATGAGAAATCAAGTCCAAGTTCGAAAAAGATTACATACAATAAAAATGATCTGTGTTGGAAGAAATGTCCTTTTTTTTTTTGGAATTGAAATTGCTTCGAGTCCGAAGGGTTAAAAAAGAAATGAATTTCTATTTTGCACAAAAATCCGCAATCTAGTTACCAATGATTATCGAAAAACGGAATGATGGAATGATCGAAGACGTTCGCAGTATACTATTATATTTGAGCATAACGTAGTCTCGTCGCGAATGTTGTTCAGCAGATCCAAGGCCGACCGAGAGTAACTTTGTGTGATGATTAATTTATGCGTTCGCGATTCTGGAACCGGACGGTGTCGGTCACGTATTATCTCGAAGACTACGCGATTGTCGAATAAGAGGATTTTTTAAAGAGGATTTTAAATGTGGTTCGAACGCGTCACCGGCACGAGATGCGCCGGCGAATCTAATTACGAGCATCCGAAGGTCGTCAGGTTCTTCTTTTCCGTGTAGTTGAACCTCGAACACGATCCAAGTGAATGAACTCGATCCTCGAGGACGCCGATAAGTCGATAAGTACTCTCCTTACTTTCGAACCGATCACATCATTTTTGTTTTCTGTTTTCTTCACGGTAGGTTGCTCGTAAATGTTGTGGCTGAGATGTACAAGAGCTTGCTAATTTTCCTCGCTATCGCCGGCGAACTATCTCAGTTGTCAAGTGAGTACGCTAATCGCCGAACAGTGGATCAAGCTGCACGCGACACGCACGTAAACTGCAACGCGAAATTTCAGGACAGGTTGGGGACATGCGTCCACGCATGCTTCGGTCCGAGGAATTGTTTATTGTAAATTGGGATCTGCCTGCATTCTTTCGGAGACGCGAATATCGATGTGCTTGTTCTCAAACACGATTGTATTGATTGTTTAATCGTCTTTCAATTTCAAGACTGTGGTTTTCCAAGACAATTATCTCGAAAGAGTAATATAACATAATTGTATTGTAGTAATATAATTCTATGTAAAGGAAAACTACAACCATAGAAATGTTCTTTAGAAAAATGATTAAACATGCAATGTACAATCTTTCCTTCACTCGGACAGAAACGCTCGTACGATTACCACTTTTAATCATTTTGGAGAATCGAGGATCACGTATCGGCAGAATTACGTATTGTTCAATTTTTGTTGAATTCTTCTGTAGTTGCGAATTTCACAGATTGTCACCGCAACTGTGTAAAATCCACAGTCTAATGACAGCAATCTGAGTCTGTGAAGCCAATCGAGAAGTAATTTACTAAAATAATTACTTTTCTGAGAAACTTTTCACAGACACCAGTCCACTCTATGAAGAACTGTGCGCAATCGAGCCATGCTCATGCGCGGAAATCAAAGCGAAGAGTTGAGAAGCTGAGGATCCTCAGTCTCCGTCGAGTCGCTACGCTCGGACAAGGTCTCCAAGGACTCGTTAAAATTCTGTTGCCTCTAAAGACAGCTAAATCTCCTACAGGCTCTACGATCGTACCTAGAGACTCTTCAGGGCCATTAAAAGGCCTCTGAAGGTCTCTTGGAATTTCTAAAAGGGAACCGAAGATCCTTTGACTCTCTAGAAAATCCTGGAGCCTCTACAGATCCTTCCAGGATCCGTAGACTGATCTCTAGCGAATCTCCAGCTCTCGAATCTCTAGATCGTCGATGAGGCTCGAGATTTTTAAGACAACCTTGGTGAGCTTTGTTTGTAGCTTTCGTATCCTCAATCTCCGGAACAATGCAGACTTTTCTAACGTTTTGTATACATCACTGAATCCTGAAACTTCGAGAGACGCTCGTCCACTGTCATGTTCGCGTTTCGGATCGCAGAACAAACGATTCAAAGGACTCCTGTTTGCAGGCGCACAGACATACGAACCGGCGAGATGTCAGAACACTTACGACGGTGAAACGCAGATGTTCTACATAAATGGCCAACAGAACGACAACTTCGTCTCGAAGGTGAAAGAGGGCTATGTAGTCACTCGCGGTATAGGCGCACATAAGCTGTACACGAGGAAGATCGTATGGAACACAGCTCGCGAGGCTTGTATCAGGGATGGAGGTGATTCTACAATCTAACTCACAGCATACTTCCAACAACTGTCTCCTTGAAAACCGTCCTCAACTATTCCCGAAGAGAGACTAGCATTTTCTAGTCTTCGAATCCGAACACTACACCAGAACGATTCCTTATCCCAA
Source organism: Lasioglossum malachurum (assembly GCA_028455605.1). Lineage (NCBI taxonomy): Eukaryota > Metazoa > Arthropoda > Insecta > Hymenoptera > Halictidae > Lasioglossum > Lasioglossum malachurum. The sequence goes on along the minus strand of CM052311.1, from coordinate 26,318,624 downwards.
TGATTTCATAAGAAAATCATTATTAATTGTGTTTAAAGTGGACAGGATCTGTGGGACGTTTAAATGATGGCTTTTAAGGCGGTAGATTCCTTTTTCCAGGATTGCAAGGGTACGGGATTTAACTTCTTATTTCTCGATAATACACACACGGGGTATTTCAGTAGTCAAAAACGCTAGATAAAAGATCGATCCAGGCCGCGATCGCCCTCAAAAGTCCTCTTTTTCGTTTACGAGGCGTAATTTACATCATGTAGCTATGAGAATAGACTTTATATCGATCTTTTATCTATGGTTTTTAACTACTGAAAAACCCTGTGTTTGTTAATGCGAAATCGAGAAATGAGAAGGCGAATCCCGCACCGTTGCAATCCTGGAAAAAGGAGTCTACCCACTTAATTTTCTTTAAAAAGGATAGGATATGTGGGACGTTTAAATGTTGGCATTTAAACTGCAAATCCTGTATAATCATACGGTGTGTATGTATCAATTCTTTTCTCGCATTAGTCTTTGATCGAACTCGATCTTTTAGTTTCACTTCTTTCCATTTTGTAGACAGTGCTTTACCGTCCCACTTTATTCGAACGTTTTCATATGAAAATCACAATTATCGCACACAATTACCGAAAACAGTCGATGAGTTCTGACGGCCGCTGTTCATTAGGTCACTTGGCGATCATAAACTCCGTGGCCGAGGAGAAGGTCCTGGTGGATCTTCTTCAGCAAGCGAACATGGTCGAGGCGTGGATAGGCATTCACGATCTATTCGAGGAAGGCGATTGGATCACCCTAACCGGCGAGTCGCTCGAGAAAGCCGGTTTCGACACGTGGTCGACGTTGTGGCCGAACGAACCAGACAATTTAGGCGGAGCCCAGAACTGTGGCGTAATAAGGAAGGAAGGTTCTCTGGACGACGTGGTCTGCGTTCTGCATCATCCCTATATTTGCGAGATCGACATCTTCTGAATCATTGTTCGCCATTTGTCCACGACACCGCTGCAAAATCGATCGATTTAACCGAGTCAACTCAGTACACTCGCTGATCACATGATAATTCGATGTTGTACCACGAAAATGTATCCTGGTTCGTTAATTAAAGCCTCCATCACCGATATATCTGGGCTTTTTTTACAAAAGTAATCATCAGTTTAATGTTTTGAGAATTTTTTCTCTGAAGCTTCGAGCAAAACGAACCGATGGTCAATCCACAGAAAATATGGACGATCTTATTGTGGGGGAATAAATAAATTCTGGGGAAATAACAAGACTGTGCGGATCTTTATGCAAAATAAAAATTGTCCGCATCGATTGCAAGAAACAGAAAGCAAATAAAATATTATTTCTTCAGTTAAGAATTTTAATAGATGAGAGAAATAATATGTTGACATCTTGAAATTTTTTCCATTTTCCTACAATTTAAAATTTTGTCTACACAATTTTGCTTTGAATGCATCGAATCCGCAGTCTAGAAATAACACTCTAGATCAATAGACTGCGGGTCTTCGTGCCAAATAAAAATTGTCTACCACACTGCAACGAACTGAAGTGAAATATAATTTTCTTCAAATTCTTCGAATGTCTCCACTGTTCTGCTACTAGTTTTTATCATGAATTCATAAAACTCGCAGTGATTTTAGAGCACTCCGTCGAAAGTTCGCACGAATCAAAACGGATTAACAGTGATATTTTACGAAGAAGGAATTTATTATTTGGTCGAACGAAACGCACTAGAACCCGGAGAAAATCGACCGGAAAAAAAGGGTGGAAAAATTAGGTACAGTCAGAGGGAAATTTGGTATTTTCATTGGAGGTCGCTCGGCGCCCCGGATTCGAGGTTTTCGCCGGCGGACACTGTCCAAAGTCAATAGGTGCGCTCGATTTTTGAACGGTGCACATAATGTATGTAGATACGTAGGTGGTTGCCAATTTGCCGAGGGTTTTGCGTCCGGCGTCGCTGTTATCCCGCCGGGAGCTGACATCGGCCGTCGTCCTGTAAAAATTGTCCGGCAGGATCCGCGGGGAAGCCGCAAAACCAACCGGCCGAATTTCACCGAGTTCAGCAGTTCCGGGCCGAGGGACCCTGAGAACCCTGAAACGCTCGTGGGTTCTGGGTCGATTCCTTTTTAAGAGCAAAGCTTTTTCGTCCCTATTGGCTCCGACATACGTTTTTACCGTCCCCGATCACCCGTGTGCGCTCCTTTCCGCTCTATCGTGTCGCTTTTTCGTTTCGACCAATCGAATCGCTACGTTGTCGACATGAAACTCGCACCGAACTGCTTGTTCAATTTTTACGGACATCGTGGCAACCGGATTAGGAGCATTCTTGCGTTTATTATCACTTATTTATTGCTTTAAACTATATAAGGTTTCTATAGCACTAGATAAGTAGACTGCGGATCTTTCTGCAAAATAAAAAATATCTACGTCGATTCCAAGACACAGAGGTTACATAAAAATTTCTTTCTTGTTTTAACTATTTTATTGAACTGAAACTAATACGTTGATGTTCTGAAATTTTTTTAATATGTCCACTGCCTTAAATTGGACGTACCAATTTTTGTTATAAATGCATAAAATCCGCAGTCTAGTGATCATATTTGTATTCATCTGTGTAAAAATGGAATAATCGTTGAAGAATGCGAACAAAGTTTTCCTTATTTAACGGTTTACAATGAAATTTTAATCGATCATATCTGAATGAAATGAAAAATAATTTTCAGGCCTCTAGTATCATCTGGACCGCGATTTACCAACTCGATTACCATTGCTTCTGTATTTATCAAATTATTTTAATACACAGCGGGGCCGCTATTTTAAGACCAGTCTCCATCTCAGCATGCTACGCTGTCGTTCGAACAGTTTCTAACTAGCTTACAGGGCTAATTGAATTTGTACCAGGTCACTCGTAAGTAACGCGAACTTCCTGCCATACTTTTGGAAGGTGAACCAGTGATATTCTCTGTCATTTTTCAAGTTTTTGTTGCCCGATCGTATAGCTCGCATATTTATAGCGTTCTCTATTTAGTGGAAGAGCGTGGGCCGATGATCAATATTTTCGATTACTTTATGCTTTTTGTTTTTTTCTTAACCACCTAACATACAACCTATAGCAAAGTACTCGGTCTATCCTTTTTTTCGGTGGAATAGAATATGGGTCAATGATCGATACTCTTTTTTTCTCTCTATTTACAGTCCCACGCGTTGGTTCGAAGTGTTCATCGTATCCCCTTTTTGATGAAGCGGAATGTAGGACAGTGATCGATACTTGCCATGATTTTTTCGAATGTATGATTCTTTCCGGTGGCAAAATAAACATTAACAAACATTAACATACTCCCGTCGAATTTTCTAAAATGAGAGAATCAAATGAAACTGAGATAAAGTGTGTTAATTTCGAATGTACGATTTGGCTGATCTTTACTTTACCGAACTCAAAATTTATGCCTTTCTCCTATAAATTATGATGTATTTTGGTATGCGATCCAGTAGATTTGTATCCGGGGCGGCTGCAGATCGAAGTTTCGATCCTATAGGATCAATGGTTCAGGAGTTATACTTGCTTAAAGTTATTTGTTTTTCAATGTTTTCGACAGGTAAGGGCGCCGCCATATTGGTTTGTAGTGGCGCGCCGCTTACCAAGCAGAGCCGCTAGGTGGTAGTTGGTTGGTGATTAAGCCGGCCGGGTTGCGGGGGCAAGGTAAGCAGCTCGCGGTCGTCACTACAGACCAATATGGCGGCGCCCTTACCTGTCTAAAACACTGTACATTGCTCAACTTTAAGCAAGCATAACTCCTGAACCATTGATCCTACAGGATCGAAACTACGATCTGCCCCTGGTACGAATCTACTGGATTACATACCAAATACATCATAATTTATAGGAGATAGGTACAAATTTTGAGTCCGGTAAAGTAAAGTTTACCCTACGATCCTTCCCGGCGACAACCAATTATGGAAAGGAGTCCACAGGACGAAATTGTTCCTAACCGAACGGCTAATAAACATTAACACACTCTCGTCGAATTTTCTAAAAAGGAGAGAATTAAACGAAATTGAGATAAAGTGTGTGAAAGTATAGAAAAATATCAGCCACACTTCACTCGGCCGAATGTACACGCCCCACCGTATTGTTTAACTATGGCTGAACTTATCGACTCGTTTGTCAACGCGACGCTTAATTTTGTCAACGAGGTTGGGTCTCTCACACGTGAACGACTCGCGTCGTCCAAACAATAAATTTTTCCATCGGGTCGGCGAAGTTCCGCGGCAAGTTTCATATGAAACCGACGGCTGCCGTGTTCCATTTACTTTCATCTCGAACTGCTTCTTCGTCTGACGTCCCGGCAAAAAGTTATTTGCGCGAAAGTTGCTGGTTTTTCCCCCCTATTGTCGACAATTCGCTTCGACGGGCCAACCGCGTTTCGCTGGGGAAACACTCGTCCTTCTATGCCGGCTAGAAGCGTTAGTGTTTAACCGTTGTTTGCCCAGTCACTGGATATTGCGCAATTCGTGCCCTATACGGCTTCAAAGCAACGCCCGAGTGCCCTCGAACACAATATTCGCGAGAAAATGCTTATCTAAGCCGGAATTAATTAACTCGCTATTCGAGCAGAATTATTATATGTTGGTAAATTATTATGGGAACGTTGTAGATCGATTGGCGACAATCTCCCGAGAAGAATGAGTCCAAACACGACCTAATTCTGACACTTGTCTACGTCACCATACAATTTGTTTAATTGCAAAAGTGCGTTGTAAAATATCCACGTGATTAGAGCACGTCAGAAAGGGGTCGTGTGGGTACTCATTTTTCTCGGCAGAATCTCGACAATCCATTTTCAACACTTTCGAAGAGATACAGCAAGAAATACAATTGAAAATTGACCAAAGGGTTTTTTCGATAGTCGTGCTGGCAAATACATCGATATTCAGCTGCCTTGGGCTCGGTCGAACGGAGCCGTGGCCCCGGGGTTCGCGGCCGCGGGAACCGCAAATGGAAAAGCCCCGTAAAAAGTGCTCTAACCCGGTTTCCGGTGTCGCGAGCTCGACAATTCGCGACTGTAAATCCATTTTTCTCCGCTTCCGCGCGGTTAACCCTTCTGTCTGGCTGTTGTCTTTGCGCGGCAACAGCGTGTCGCGAGTTTTATTCCCGCGGAAGTGATTAAAACGCGACGAGCAACGTCGAAATATGCGCGCTCCCGCGCAGGAACACGCTGTCTCCGTCGGAGTTGATGGCAGAATTTACTTCGTTGCTAAAAACTTCTCCGGAACGGTATTTCCCTCATTTTATTTTTTTTCCCATCTCGGAAAACGCGACGACGGATCCCGAACAGCGAACGCAAAGACACTATTTCTCGCGATCGCATTTTACCTCGGCAAAAAACTTTTTCCCCGTTTTATTGGGATCTCGCAGATTCGCTTTCGTTTGCGGATCCACTCTCAGATTCCAAACTCCACCACTGTCGTCATACAAAATAAAGTATGACCTCGATTTACCGGATCCCGATTATAAACACAGATGCGTTTAAATAAGATTATATTATGAAGGGAAATAAATTTTCAAAAATAAGTAATTTATTTTGGAATATACGTTAGTAGCAAAACTGATCACACACACACTTTAAGCAGAATAACATTTTTATGAATGGACCAAACGACTTCAATTTCTCTGTAAGGCTAGAAGAATTAGTTTAGTAAATGCCGTCTAAAAAATATGTTGAAAATATTCATTTGGTCGGAATTGTGAAAAACAATAGCAAAAATTGATTTTTAGCTGGCCCGATAACGAAAATTTAAAAGATGTGTTGGGTCAACTCGTACAAATTATATACGCCCTGAAAATTTCATTAAAATTGCTCAATTGGTTTACGAGCCGGTTAATCGAGGTCCTACTGTGTCAACTATTTTTCTTTTCTAAGCACCGTTTAAGTTGAAACATGGTGACGAGTAGACACAACAATTTTATCCTTTCCGAGCGGACAGTTGTACGAAGGATTTCGTTTCGATCGCCGTTTAAACGAACGCAAATGGGCCACGGTTCCACGCGCGGCATCCCCGCATTAATTAAAATTGATTAATGCCGCGGCGTGTAACATTAATACGCGTCTTTGCCGCAGGCATTTCCGCCGTGTCTCCAATATCATTACGCATCCAAAATTCGGTCCGGCTGGCTCGGCACAAAGCGTCGATTCCTCGGCCAAATAATTACACCCGGATTAATCGCTAATCAATCGAAAGCTGTACTTCGATGTTGGGGGGACTGTTCGTGTAGCAGAGCAGGCGCGAATAAATTTGCCCCGGTGATTAAACCGATTGTTTGAGCTACGCGCGGTAGTCACCTTAGCTCGGTGAAATGATTCGTGGATCTCTGTCTACCGGTTGATCCGGGGATCCAATGGTTCGACGGGTACCGCAGTGTCGCCGTGGAACCAGCGTTAAATGAAGCGGCAGCGTTTAACGCGGCGTCGTTGCGCCACGCCGGAACAATTCCCGGCTAAACGACGGCCCGATGCGTCCATTCCTACTTGCTCGCTACAATTTCCTCTAATATCGTTCCGCTTGTCGCTCGCTCGACGCTCGTCGACCGTGTTGCTTCGTTACACCGTATCGACGGGCCTCTAACGCCGCCACCTTTTAACTGCCATCACCGGCTCGATTCCGATCGAGCGTTTCGACTCCCGTCGAAATCCAACGCGTGAATAACTCTGTTCGATTTTTTCAGCTGAACCGCGAGCAGAAATTCTGAACGATCACCTTTTCATCTTGTGATACCGTCAAATCTGCTTAACACTAAAGCTACCGAGCTTCACAAGCAGCCGGTACATAGTGATCGGATCAATCAATTCGATACCAAAGTACTCAATGGGAGGTATTGATACATATTGAAATGTCAGATATTTGGTATCAATTCGCGATACTGATACTTCATGAATCGATACCCGTTTGATACTTTACGAAAATTTCTACAGAGTGTCCCAAAATTCCTGCATATCCCGGAAATGGGAGGGTCCTGAGACCATTTGAAGCAACATTTTCCTTCGCAAAAATGTTATCCGCGCGCTGGGCCGACTGTGCCAACTTGCGTCTAGCTTGCGATCTGATTGGTCCGTGTTTTTCGTTAATAACTCCTAAACAAAGCTTACTGTGGGCGTCTCAAGTCGTTGTCGGTCAAAGGAGGCATCAGCCAAAGTTATGGTCGGTCAAATCTGGAGTCGGTGAAATGTTGTCGGTGAAAACCGTGTCGGGGAAATCTGTGTCGGTGACTTCCATGGAACCCGTTTGATATTTGGTTGTTGCATATGAAATGTTCGATTTTTAGCAGTGACATTAAACAAATGCACTTTTGTATACCCAACGTATTCTATCTAGTGTTGATAGCGTTTTGATACTCCACGAAAGTATCGGGAGGAGCAGATTAAAAGACACTGCTGTGAATAAAATCCTGTGTAAACAATTACAGTTATCGGAACGCGAAATCGACGTTTTGCGGATAATTAGGGGAAAGAGCGGGGATCGATATGGGGATACTACTGTAAATAAAATACTGTATTAATAACTGTAAAAGCAATTATAGCAAATGGTATTTTCCAAATTGTGATTAAACGCGGTACGTTTCCGGCTATCGGTTACCGGAACGCGAAATTGACGTTTTGCAGGCTAATTAGAGGAAAGAGTGGGCGGAGAAAAGAAAGGTTTCGTCGCCCATTTAATGAACTCTCCGGGATCGCCGGGTCGAGGAAACAGGGTGTAATAGGGCTGCTGTCGGGTATCTAGATAGAGGCGTGTTCGGTAACGAGTGGTTGCCGGGAGATCAGCTCGGGCCTCTCGTAATGAGGAATTCCTCCTAGGGACATTTGGTCGGGCGCGCATCCTCCGCGGCTTTGTGCCTCGCGTCGAGGCTCTATCGCCGCGTGTCGAGGCTTTGAGCTTGCACGAGGTTGCAGAGATTCACAGGCTCGCAGGCAACAGAGGCGCGCATAGGCTCCTAATTAGGCCAGGCAACTCGCGCTTCGCCTCGCCTCGTCGCGACCAGGTTTACATGCCGCTTTCTTCGACGACACGGTTAGACGGCTCCAGAGAGCAGCGGCCGCGTTTCACAGCCTTAGCTCACGTATTACGCGTGTATCTTCTTCGAGCCTCGGTTTCCGGGACGGTGAGGAGGCGGAAGGGGGGTGGACGACAGTTTCCTCGCGAATGAAAGGACCGAGGACCGCGTCAAAGCGCTCCAGGCATTTTTCAATTACCGTCTGTTAGCCGAGCACAGAAACCAAAGCTGCAATGCAGAAATGGAACGGCGAAGATTGTCGAAAACCGGTCACTGTGTGTGGAACGTTGTTTTGTCGTTGGATAACGTTCTTCTAGACGGCTCTTGCTGCCCCAAGGTCGCGCGGTTTAGAACCCTTAAAGCGAGGGCTTGAATCGGAGCCCGAAAATAACTGTTTGAAACTCGTCCCTGAACGATGAAATACGACAGTCCTTGTTTAACGTTGTCGAAGCCAATGTTTGTGTAGAAGAACGTTTGTGTATTGTTATCATGAGAATTTGTGCAAGCATGTTAAATACAGACAAATTTAAATACATACATTTTGGCTAACCACACAATGGTTAACATTGTCGAGGCCAATGTTTGTATAGAAGAAGGAAGGTCGTTCGAATTATTCTTGATGCCGAAGGGCTCGTTTACCACCTCGCCAGCTCGATCTCGAATTGCTTGTTTCGATAAGTTAAGAATGTCCTGGATCAATAGGAACGTTATCAAACATGAACGTGTCACATACGGACGCCGATTCCCGTCAGCGTTATCAGCGCCGTGGGAGAGCGATGTAGAGAGTGGGTTAACTGGGTCACCAGGGCAGAGGTCCAGTATAATGAGGATGACCGTAATTTCAAAGGATAAGCTACCTTTCCACTCTGGCAGGAGCGAGCCAGCCACTCGTCGATTCTACTTGGAGACCCGGGGTCTCTGTTGGCGTCCATTAAAATTCTACCGGATAAGGAGGAACCTCGAGCCGATCGGCGATAGTCGAAGGAGCCTTCTCTGGAAGCGGATCGGAGCGGAGCAGAGCAGAGCGGAGCAGAGCGCGGAATGGCTTTAATCCAATTTCGATTGCGCGGAACAACGGATGTTTAGCTAAGATCCGCGGAGTCGGCTGCTCTCGAGATAAATAGGTTAAGAGTCTGCCTCTCTCTCTCTCTCTCTCTCTCTCTCTCTCTCTCTCTCTCTTCGCTCTTCTCTTGACTACCCCTGGTTGGTTTCGTGGACGACGTCGACGGATCGCGTGTATTGTGACGACACGTACCTGCCGAGAGCTTATATGCGCGCACACGTCTACGAGCCCTTCCACTTTTCTACATTGGAAACGCGCCACCGGCGTCGATAACATCTTTTTGTGTCGCCCAGCCGTTCCTTGACCCCTCTGGCGAACGTTTTGTTCATTAGAAAATGGCACCTCCCCCGCCAAAAAACGTTGAGAAACGTTGCTCCAGACTGGTTTATTTCATTTGATTATCCTCTTGGCGTTACTTGACCCCCTGGCGATGGCTTTGTCCACTGAAAAATGGTACCCACCTCGCGAAAACCGGGGCAACTGTGATCGGAGCGTAATAGAAACTTGCTCCGGGCTGACTTATTTCATTTGGTAATTGTTCGAGCGTGATCGATCCCTCGGCGACGGCTTTGTTCACTGGGAAATCGTACCTTCTCGGCTAGAACTGAGGAGTGGTTGGAAATTGTGTGTCGGCCTTGGCGCTGCTCTGTGTCGCTGTCAATTTTAGAAAGCTTTTCATTTGCTCTCCGTATTCCTTTTCCATTGTTTCGTGTTTCCGTCCCGTTCAGGTCTCGCTCGGGCCTGTTCAAGGTCTACGGTCAGGCCATGGCGAACCTTTCCGCTTACTTCGTTCTTTCATGACACCCCCATTCGGTTTTATCCTACTCTTCTATCGTTGCTTGCCTGCCTACACCATTTTCAAGAAGAGCTAGTCTAGTAGACTTACGGAGGTCGATCATTTTATTTACTAGTGGGTTGGCGAGAACAAATTTCGCTATTTTAAAGGGAAATAAAACCTAATTTTCGTATTCAAGCTTTGAACTTTCACTAATGCGATGACCTGAAATCGCATTTTTGGATCAGTTTTTTATGAGCGCAGAATTGTGAAGCTATCAGAAAGATGGCAAAAGATCGTCGAACAAAAAAATGTCATTTATCAAATAACCACCGGCAGATAATGTGTTAATCCGATAAAGATTCACGACGAGGAATCATTTGCACTGAAGCACGGGGGATCTTTGTGCAGGTGTCCCGGCCAGAAATCTGATCGCAGCCATCCGCTAAATCTCCCGCCAATGGATCCATTAATTCGGAGCTCGTTCACATATTACCAAATCGATCGTTATAACGTCTGCGGTCAGCTGGTGTCGGCAAACAGTGGTTCGACAACGAGAGAAGGAGAGAGAAGCTCCGTTAGGTAATCTAGCGGCTAGCTCTCGGAAGTTGGGCCGCATAAGTCTCGCTTCCGTCGGCGTTAAGGGTAATCCAACCTCTAAATTCGCCATCGGTTTATCACGTACCAAGGACGACGACTACGACGACGATGACGACACGACGATGCGTTCGATCGAACACATCTTTCGTTATCGCGGTCCGTTAACGCGATACAAGGGATTGCGCTTCAGTTACAGGATTAATCGAACCCGATACCGAATGGTTAGCCGCGTTACAACGCGATGCGGCGATGTTACAGCGGATTCCACGGTGTTCCAATATGTACCGCATGTACACTTCCGGCTGGAAAGGATGCTGATACATAATGCAGTAGAAAGCATCCTGGGAAGAAATAACGATCAAATTTTAACCCCTCGTCGCGATTTCTCGCACTTGATCGTGTTGGAAAATTTTGAGAAAATTGTGACCTCTTCTGGACAGTCAGGTTGACAATATAGAATTTTTTAATATTTTTTGGCTGGAGATTTTTGTTGTAAAAAATCACGAAAGATAGACACGATAGAGGTGCGAACTTTTTGTGGTGGTCTATCTTAGTTTAATTTGTTTATTAGATCATAAGCAAGCTTACTCCATAAATTTTGAAAAAATCGTGATCTGCTGTGGACAGTCAGGTCGACAACACAGAATTTTTTCAGATTTTTTGGTTGGAAATATTTATTGTAAAAAATCACGGAAGATAATCTTTTGTGGTGGTCTGTTGAAGCTCCATCTTTCCTATTCGATTATGAGCAAGCTTTTTCGATAAATAAGCTATTGCGGACATTCTAATTATTAAAACGTCACATTCGAAAACTGTAAGCAGCATCGAACGGGATTCCACCTGCTCCGGTGCATTCGTATTTAATATAATTGCAGCCAGGATCTCGTAGAGGTTGCACACGGAGTGACAAAAAGATGTGGTAGGACTGCGAGACACGAATGAAAAGCGTCGGATCAACGGAGACAGAAAGAGAGAGAGAGAGGGTGGCAGCTGGAAATCAATGAGAGAGCCGGTGCCGCGTTAACAAACGCGGGAAGAGGGGAATACATATATACATTTCGAAGGACACAAAGAAAGTTAGGATCATCGCGGAACGAGATCTCAGCGGCGTGCTCTCCGTGAACGAGATCTGGAAAACGCGGGGGTGGATGAGGTAGTAGACGAAAGAAGAGAGAGGAAAAAAGGAAGATCGACAAAAGCAGAGAGCGTGCTTTAAATTCCTTTCACAAGCGGACGCTCTTCCGAGCCGTTTGTCGCGCGGGTTAGAGACAACTTTGCGTAGAACGCCTCGGAATATAAAACTTGCAGACACCTCCCCCTACTCCTCCTCCTCCTCCTCCTCCTTACCACCTACGGTGAACTTTCGAACTTTCAGCTGGCCTGTTTTTTAATTAACCCCGAAGCCCGATAATAATCTCGTCGGATTCGATCCCCGGAGCAAAGGTTCGATCCGACCGTCGAAAATCTCACTCGCTTTTGTGTCAGCACGTTCAATGGAATAACAAATAAAATCGCCTTCGTTAAGGCTCTCTCGCCTCGCTCCCAGCGAAAACCACTCTCTCTCTCTCTCTTTCTCGCCCCTTCGCCGAAGTTTCCATCGCGATTTTCCTTTTCGGCGGGAGAAACTTGTTTTAGCGAAAGTTCTTTCGGACGGTGCACTAATTAAAACGCCCCGCGGAATTACTGTGGCCCCGTGCTTTCCTCCCTCGGCTTTATGATCCGCCGCTGTGATTCAACTCCTCCTTTTGCCGAGATTATTGCGATTCCCGTTGCGCAATGCTCTCGATCGCGCAACAAATGGCTCGTTTCTGCTTACAAGTTCGTTCGAGTAATGTTTTACTTGTCTCGGGGATATGAAAAATATAAATTGGACGCGCAACTTCTGCGGTTAATTAGCTGTTTCCTTCGATTTGTTTAACCTCTTGCCAACCAGTCTCGCCATACGATGTCGAGCATGAACGCGTGATTTCATTAATTAAATACACAAATAAATTCGCTAAATTGACCGAAACAGTGTAGAAAGATTGCTGCTAAGTGAATATGAAAATCGAGTCGAACCAACAAGCCAGAAAAACAGGAACGAAACACATTAAAAAAGATTCAGAATAAAAATCAGTGCATTGTATTTCCATTTGATTTCAATGAAATAAGGCATTCCGGAGTACTTCGATGTCGAAAGAAGGCAAAGACGTTCGACGAGCATAATTTCTATTGATGCGATAACAGATCCACTTTGAAGAAGTTCGTCCGATTGATTAAAAGCGTCTTTGTCCTTTAAATTATATTTTTCCATCCACTTCGTATCTGCTTAAAAGACTTGCGCAGCCTTTGTATTAATCTAGAGAGAATGAGAGAGGAGGACAAGTAGAAGAAGAAGAAAGGGGAAAAGGAAAACTCGTAGAATTTTTCCGGTCGAGCAGAGGACGCTTCCGGCGTCGTCCATTAACGCTCGATTAGAAACGTATCTTTTGTAAAATTACGCTGTCCGCGCCGGAAACTTCCGCCTCGGCAAACAGCAGGGGCGTCGACCGGACATTCTTCTCTCACTTCCGGTTCCCGTCAATTTATTCCGGGAATCGCCAGGGAACGTTCCGCCAAACTATCTTCTTATTTGAACCGTGAGTAGTTTCGCAGAATGAAACAGAAATTATTAAAAGGAAGCAGGAGACAAATTCGGGTATTTTTGTTCTTCTCTCATCTCAATATCTCAATTAATAACCGAGAAAAAAAATTGGTGTTGTTCTTGAATTTTTTGGTAGGTGTCACTGAGAGGATTGAAAAAATATATTTTGCTACCCTTAATAATTTGCTCACAATTGTGAAAAAAATATATGAAATGCAGGAAGTAAGTTCGAGTATTTTCGTTTTTTTTTTTTTCATCTTAATATCTCAATCAACCACCGAGAAAAAAAAGTGACTTGACATTTTCAGGGATTATGTTTCAACCTGAAAAAATTGTTTTGAATGTTTTTAAATCCCAGAACCACACCGATCGTCTTCTCTCTCTCTCCAGGAGCAAATCTCATTGGTGGTCGAGCAAGAGCCGCGAACCTCCGTGGCAAGGAGAGCCGTCTAATAAACCTAACGCTTAATGCACTCGCAGAAATTGGAACGTTCCACTAATTTGGTTCGGGCGTCTCTGCGAGCGCGTTCCCAGCGAAACGACGCGTTCCGCGGGCGGTTTGCATAACTGCATAAGGAAGCTGCCGAGTCTGGTCCGAGAATAGTTTCGGGACGTGTTCGGGCCGCGTTCTCCCGCTCGTACCGAGTAAACACCTCGTTTGCCCGGACTTTTCACATCGCGCCCCGGACACGTTAATAATGAATCGTCGCTCGCGGTCCACCGAGTTGCCGAACCCTGAGCCACCCCCGCAGCTCGTAATTTCAACTCCTTGCCCTTTAACATCGAGCGTAATACTCGTAATGCGCCAAGTATTATTTAGTTTACAAACTTTCTTTGAACCCTGATGACAATTTGAACTGACCGCTAGCTCTGTAATATCTAGTAATATCAAGCACTCCATTTTCTACATGACTGTTTACATAGTGCTCTATATTACTCGACCATAAATACATTTTTATTCAATGGAATAAGTACGTCAATGCAAAATCGATATTTTCTAGCGTAGGCGGCACCTTTGTTTTTGCTTGAAACACTAAAGGCTATACCCGGGTTTGGAAAAACGCCGAAAAAAGTGGTTTTTACTTTTTTTTAACTGACACACCACTCTCGGGAATTTGAAAAAAAATTGAGCATAATACTTACGGTAATACCTAATTGCTAAATTAAATCTGTGATAGTCAACTTAAGATTTCTATTTGAAATTTGCATTTTTTCGATTTTTTTCGCGTTTTTCATTTTTTGCAACCGCAGTTTGCACAACGGAAAAATCTGAAAATGATACCTAATATGTGGCTTGGTATCCGAAATGTGTCAGATTTTTTTCAATTTCGATTTTTTTGTCGGTGTGGGACTCACCTTGCCGAAATAAAACTAATCGCCCAGGTTCCTTGAAGGACCCTTCTCCTTCTTCTCTCCAGCCAGAGACTGTCGCATTTCGTTGTCCCGCATTTCGCGTCGTACACGAAATCCTCCGGCTCTCTTCCCACACCTGCTCTTGGTTACGGTCGAGCTCGCCCCTGTGCGTCGTAGGAATCGGTCTGAAAGCGGCCACGGGGTGATCAAACAGGAGAAATTCCCGGGCCAGACACGGTCGGCGACAAACTCTTGCAAGATGCAGGCGGCTCTTCATTATTTAACAGTCTATCTTCCGGAGGGCGTGCCACACACATCTCTTATTCCGTGTTCGGTGTCTCTCCGGCTCCCGGGGCGTTGTATTTACGCGATATAAGCTCGCCGGTGACAATGGTTCCGGGAAGCCAGGAGCGTCTGTTCGTTATCTGGCCTCTCGACGTCAGTTGCGCCCGCGACAATGCCCAAGATCCGACAAAGACTTTTGCTTCTGCCTTCCAACTTTTGTGCGGTCGCGTCCTCTTTATCTTCATCCCTCTCTCTTTCTCTCTTTTTCTTGTTGTACCTCCGTTTTTTCGCCCTCTCGCTTAATGCGAGCAACGCGTCTGAAAGCAACGCTGATGCAGATGCATTTCACGCGTAATTTAACTTGAGCCGGGAGAGACGCACACCTTTGCGGTCCTGATCCCGATGTAGACGGGACTTTGAGTGAACCATGGTCGACAGTATGCAGTATATAATATATATATATATATATATATATATATATATATATATATTCACTGAAGAGAGAAAGGGAGAGAACGCTCTCTCTCTCTCTCTCCTTTCCGTGGCCCCAGGGGCAACGAATCCGACGGGATATGCAGCGAGACTTTATCCGGGATGCATTCGCGGTTGACAGCGACATTGTCAGCCACTGAGAATAAAATACCGACCGGCTGGGACCACACACGTATCGCGTTCCCAATGTTTTATTTAGCCACCACGCCATCCGGCCTTTCTTCTCCAGATTTTTGTCGAATTTTCACTCCCGTAATTAGCACTGCTTTTCTGCGCGAGTCGCTGCAACGAACAGGTCCACGGAAAACTGATTAACTTTTGATTACTCGCGTCTAGCGCTTATAATCGCACGTCGAGCAACGAGTTTGTAATTCGCGCCGTTATGTTATGCCGAGCTATCTGGCGCGAGTCCCAAAAATGTAAGGAAAACATTTTTTGTATTCTAATTAGATCCGTATATTAACGTTACAGATTAGGGTGTTACTGAAAATCCGGACTCTGATACTTTCACATTTGTAATAATATAGAAAAATGTTATGAACAATATTGGCACGGTACGTATGAGCCCCATTTTACCATTCAACTTTGTCCTTCAGACATTTGACGATATTTAAGGTGGTCAAGTTAGGTGAAATACCCTGTGTAATCAATTTTCAAACATTCTTAGAGTCAGTATGATGTACCGATGCCGTCCGAAAAATGGTCTAATTTGTTCGTGGGAATGGAGAAGCGTGTCGGTAGATCGTCGGCGTAATTTACTGCGTCCCGTGGCCGTCATTATGATAATCGGACACGGGAGAACACGTCCCACTAATTAAATCGGCGACATGCGTAAGACGCACTCGGACATCGGCCATCGATTATTCGCGTAACCTGCAATTAATCTTGTCCCGTTATTAATTCCTTCGCTGCCGATGATCACGTTGACTCCCCCGCGACATGCGCACGGTGTGCCTAATTTAATCTCTCCACCTTGATACATGATAGCTCGCCTTTAACCTTAACGCTCGACGCAACCTCGTTACCCTCCTCGCAGCAGGAACCACGTAAAACTTACATAACCTTCGGGGATGATTGTTCTTTATCTACTAATTTTATCTGCATCTCCGTCGCCGGTAATTTTGAAGTAATCTGAAACGAGAAATTACTTTGACGTTCGCTTGAATAATATTTTCTCTGTTTATTCCAATAAACGAAACGACGTCGTTACGTTCCCCGTGTAATTTTCATTAGATAGCGTAATAAAATTGTGCGCGAGATAGAATATTTTTAATACAGGCGGTTAGAGGATGAAATTAGAAAATAATCGCGACGAGGATAAGTTGAAATTATGGCTGCGCCAGCAAGGGGAACATGAATATTCCCGGAATAATGTACACGCAAACTGAGAGTTATGAATACAAAATTCTGATGCTCCAATTAACCCTTTAAATGCAAGGAACACACAGCCGCCAGCGAATGAATCGTACACTGAGCTCCGCCTTTATAAGATGAACTACATAACCCTGGATCTCATGCATAAATCGTGCATCTCATAATCCGTACACGAGGTTTCGTGTAATCCCGCGATTTCATTCGAGCAGTGGACTGGAAGCTGACTTTTACCCAGAATGGATCGATAGTTGCGAACCCTGGACGTATGGACATTTAGATTAATACGAGACAAATAACCGGGAAGAGGTCAAAAATCTTAATCAAGTCTGAGCAATTAAAGCTGCGATTAAAGTGGTTACCGAAGCTTGAATGTGTCAATGAATATTTTTTGAACCTTTCCGAGTGATCGAGAACGCTATAAACTTGTTAGGGAAGTCGGAATGTGTGAAGAAATATATTCTGATTGCTTAAAAAATATTAAGGTCTTCTAAGGGTTGACAGAAGGTCCAGTATGATTGAATGCCGGCTCGATGGCACAATTAGGTTTTCTGAGGGCACGGTCGGTCGACGTGGATCAATCGTCATTGAATTATAGACGAGAGCCCGGCGGCGAGGGAATCTATGTTCTCCTGGTAGGCTGTTTTGCGAAATTCGAATTTCCTCGGCAGGTATCGCCATTACAACGCACTTAACATCGCATCGAATCGATTAATTGCGGCACCGTGCTCATCCATCGTGTAGACATTTGTCGGGAACTATCGAGCGCCTCGTGTCTGATATATGTCGGACCTAATCCCCTGCGCCCGGGATATTCTATGACGTACCACTTGCCAGAACGATCAAGGGATTTATTTCTAATGGATTCTCCTTCCGGGAAGTGTCGCGGCGATGAAGAACCCGTGAAACGTCCCCCGATAATGTATCCGAGCTGCCTAATTGCGTTATCGGGCGACGTGATAACGATGTTAACACAGAAATACTGAAAAGTGGCGACCTGATTTCATTAACAAGATCTAATTTTATTTACCGGACTTCTTAGTGTTGTGCGTTATTATTTTGATAATAATAATGATACCAAGATTTATGATATCCAATGTTATTCTTAACAATGTTTGTTAAGCTCCACGGATATTTGTGTTCGTTACAAATGAAACCGTGCAGTTACCAAGAACGTTTGCTTCCACTCGAACGAAATAATAGCAAGAAGTCGCGCGACGATCAACGTCTTGACAAAAGAAGAAAGTTAATGTTTTTTACAAGCTCGCTAACCATGCACTCGAAGAAACGCATCACCATTTATCTTACCGCGTGCGTCTGCAAAAAGACTACAATATCCTCGCTACTTTAAGTGAACATTATTTCCCAGTCTGCTGTATGACAGACCTAATCCCCTGTGTCCGAGATATCAGACAGACATGCTACTTAGAAGAACGATTCACGAGGTGACTCACTGTTTACTGGCTTTTTAGTCACGGATACGATCTTTTTGTACACTAGTGTCCTGGAAATAGTCTGCGGGAGTGCACTAATCGATTTTTGTCGATAAAAGCAATTATAAAAATATTTTTCTGTAACAATTCCTACCTTATCCCCTGCGTCCGAGATGCCAGACATACACGCTACTTGGAAGAACGATTTACGAGGTGATGTACTACTTACTGGCTTTTTAATCACGGAGACGATCTTCTTGTACACTAGCGTGCTGGAAATATTCTCCAGAAGCGCACGATTCGTTTCTATCGATAAAATCTGTAACAATTAAATACGTACAATATTTTCGCAACTTAAATCCGTATTTTCCGGACGAACCAAGACCATCTCACACTCCGCCCCGAAAAAGTCTCAAGCAGACAGGACCAATAAAAAATGAAGAAAGCAGTTCGTGCCAATATTCCTCGTTCGCGAAAACAGAGCAGAAATCGGTGCAGCTTTCCCGACTTACTTTCGCCCGAGGAATCACGGTCTGCCTGGGTGCTCGGGGTTCCGATCGTATCAGGAAGACGGAGGAACATTCAATTTCCTTAAAACCATCGAGAAAATTGCGAGTCGGATCGCGAACAAGCCGTGGGGTCGTAGCGAACGAGAGAAAGACGGAGAGAGAAGGTAGGAAGGGGGCCAAAATAATAAATGAAGCGATTCATTTCGATTCACAGAGCCGGGTAGCGATACACTCGATCCAATCATGCTAACGCTGCGATCTTTCGCGCGCTAAGGACTGCATCGGCGTGCATATCGTCGACCGTCTCTTTAATTCGCAAATGAAACTGCAGGAACTGGGTCAGAGACGATTCTGTCTCCTCTTGCACAATCGCCGGAAGGATCTTCGACGGAGGTAATTTTAATATCATCCTGATCGAGCCGCGTTTTCCCGATCCTTCTATCCACTCGCTCCTCTCTCTTCTCTCTCTCTCTCTCTCTCTCTCTCTCTCTCTCTCTCTCTCTCTCTCTGAGCTATTGAGACGGATCGGCCGACCCTGTTCCGACCGGTAATGGATGTCTAGCCGATTTAATCTAACTGTGGATTGATCGTAATGTCTGCCGATACCGCGCGAGCGCGCCGCCCTCGTTAATCTGATTTAATTTGCGATCCCAGATAAGCCTTTTATCGTCCGATTCCCGGTTAATTCGATGACGCGGCTCTGTCCAAGCCGAACAAATAGCCAAGCGTTGTCCGCAGACTCGTTTCATAGTCCGCCGATTTCGCGACAACCGAAAGAATCGCGAAATTCCACTGAAAATCGCGAGACCGACCCGCGATTCAACGCGGCCCGTTTCCGAACAGAAAAACGCGTTTCCAGCTTTGTGCGTGGCTTTGTTCCCCGTGCGATTGACAGTATGATAGTCGCGGCTAGTCAGACTTTTGTCCTATTCCACGCGGAAATTGTTTAAAGCCGACTTTGTAAATTGTTTTACCTTCGTTGCATGACTCAAGTCGCTTTTTATTGACGTCTCCAAATCTTTCAGAATTTTTTAAAAGAAAGTATGATAATTAGACAGTGTAATTTTAAACATTAAAACCATTGGACGAATTGATGAAAATACTGTTGTATTATTTTCAAACTGTTAAACAGGATCAGAGAGGAAATAAATTTCTATTTTCCTCCAGTTCGTTGTAGTTCACGTGGAATATTACTTCTTTTAATCAGTAAAGCTCAATCAAGACTCCTCACAATGTTATGGAGATTAAGGCAATTTTTTAAGTGAGAGACGTCAGGTATTTTAACTCTAAATTTCACAGGATTGTTAAGCAACATGTGGAGAGCATACTCGAATTTATTGGAGCAATAATAATAGTTTTCTTTAGAGATACGGGGTTAATAGTGAGACCGTTCATAGATAGAAATTAATTACTCACGAACACGATTCCGCCGGATATTTAATTATCAGCACGAGTGCGCTGTACTATATTATTGCAATCAACCTCTCGACCGTGTTCCTCGTGTTATGATCTATGCATCTACGTAATTTCACCTCCCTAACTCAATTATGCATTGATTTATTGCGCATCGAACAAGCGGTCCGCAATTTTGTCTTTGTACGAAGCTGGGAAACGCTCGATTGAGATCATGTTTTAATTTGAAATTGAATTATTTTAGTACAATGAACTTTCGAATATATTCTGTATTAAAATTTTGCGAATCGACGATCAATTACTGTACGAAAAATTAACCAGTTATCTCTTTTGAATGTTCCGAATATTTTATGTCCACGCGTACACGTTACACTGTTCTGTTTCATTATTTATTGTTCCTCGGTGAAAAACGGAAAACTTAAAAACACTCGACTCTATTATCGGAACGCGGGTATTCTCGAGGAATAATTCTTGCCGCAGGAGGTTCGCCGTCTTACGGCCTCCTCCGGCAAGAATTTAATTACCGGAGAGTGAATGGTTGAATAAATTTCGTGTAAGGCTCGTAAGAGACTTCATTTGAATTCACCGCGCTTTAATAGTATGTCGAGGCGCCGGTGAATTTTTGCCCTAATTTCCTTCGTGTCTAGTAGATTTCGGTTCTGACTGCCGACGAGGATGCTTATACTCATACAACATTTTTTGGTAGTTCGTGTAAAAAGAGAATTCTTTTTCCACCCACGGAAAGTCTGACTTTTTCAGCTTTTCACCTGGGGGACCTGAAAGGAACACCATCAAGATTATGTGCTACGTTTTCAGTTCTTCACGGTGAAAGCATCCCTTAAATATTAACATGTGCTTTTCTGCGCGCTGCATATTTCACGAACTCTATTAGATATGGCACGAAATCGTTAAAATATAGAATAGTTTAGAATATTGATGGCTTTTAGAATTCTATGGAACTGTGCGATTTAATGTTTAACCCCTTTGTACTCGAGGCGCCATCAATAATTCTTATACCATTATTCACAATATTTGTTGCGTTATAAAAGTTGTATTCAAGAAATTGCTAAACTACTAAATAAATTAATAAACTACTGAAAGTATTGTTCAAGACGCATCAGAGTTTTATCTCGATAAAATTAAGAAAATCATATAAACTGGAAATATTTCAGGGCAGAAGGAGAATTTGGTTTTCGAATTATTTAAATTGAAATATCTCCTGAACTTTTCGACATACATAGGTTAGCACATTTTTATAACGAATGTCCAGCTGTCGACTACATCCATTGATGTATTAAAAAGTACCTCATTCCATTTAAAAAAATGAAGGTGACCTTCATATCTCTAGAAAAAATTACATATAAAAACAAAATTTGTTTTAGTATCGTATGAGCCCCATCTTACCATTCAACTTTGTCCTTCAGACATTCGACGTGTCTTTAAAAACAACAAAGATATTCAAGGTGGTCAAGTTAGGTGAAATACCCGAAGTACTTATAAATATATAAAAAATAAATTATATCAAAATGTCCTGTTCCCAACCCGATATTTCGGGTCCTCGCACACCCCTGTTTGATACCCATTTGCAATAGACACGTAAGAGGAACATAGATCGAAGATAGCATAAGCGAATGACAGACGTGGTGGAAGGTTTTCATCAGAATTCCGTGGAACAAAACCGGGGCGAACGATCGGAAGCAGCATCCGTATCGGAATTACAGGCTCCCTCGTTGAAACAATCGCGTACAACCATCCCGGGAACGTATTACTACGTCATTAACGGGATCAGACTAATGCGTCCCCGAGCGTTAAATATTAACCGTGTTTTCCGATGCTCATCAATGAGATGATACCGGCCGCTTGCAATCGGGACCGTCCCCGATCGTGATGCTGCGGTCGGGATCACGTATTCCTGGTGCTCATCAATGTATCACGAGGATACCTGGTTGCCTCGCAACCAATCCGATACAGTGATTTCTTTCCGACCGATAATCGAAATGTAAACCGAAAAGGACTCGCACTAAATTATTGGAGCTCGACCGGCCATAAGCTGGTGGCCTGAAAATTGCAAGAATTGTATGGCCGTTTTCTGCGAGTTCATCGATATTAATTACTGTATGAGGTATTATATCCGTTTCATATCCATAACATGAAAGGATCATATACAATGAAATTATTCTAGGTCGGAAGAAACGTTTAGTTTTCAAGTCAACCCCTTGCCCTATAATATCGTGTCAGAGTCGTGATGAAGACTCTGAACGGAGTCTAATAAACATATACAGGGTGTTCATTTGAAAACTTTCCAGCCGAATATCTCGAAAAGTATGAAAGATATTAAAAAAGTGTAAAACGCGTGTCCAAGGATTTCGAGGGTGAAAGAGGGGGGGCAGTATCAGTTTTTTATTTGGGTGGCGTTTTCAAGGTCACGAGGCACTGCGTTGGCATTGTTCCGTGTAATTCCAATAGTTGTAACTTTTTACATTCAGAATGTTTCGAATGCCGCGCGTGCCATTATTTTATAAAATACTCTTTTATGCAAATGGAGACGCATCTGCATTTAGACCGCCATTACACGGTGAACGTAAAAGTACGTGGACAGCATAGGATGTGTTAATTTACGTTGGCCCGCGGAATTGGCCAATTAAATTTTATTAGTCCTGTAACAGCGCTCTTGTGTAAAACAATTACGTGTAATTGAGGCGGAGCACTTCGTCTTTGAATTTCGTTGACTAAGAACCTCGCTCTAATTAATCGAGATCGCTGGAAAATTCGCTGGAAGAGAAAATAGAGAAGAAATTTGAAAAATGATTATTAGGGAACGGTCTTTCTAAATAAAATTGCAAGAAGATTTTGAAGAGCCTACTGTTCTCTTTTCCATTGTGCTTTAGGACATTCGTGTAGGACCTCCTTTTTACATACAAAATTGTTCAGGTAACAGACTAATTGGCGAGTGAGAAGCTAATCGATGAAGACTTCAATTATGCTTGTTTCATTCATATTTCATGAACAAGAGACGCGTCTTATTACCATCATTCTAGTATTACAATTAATCTTTCAGCTTGTACGAAGTCTTCGAAGTATAATAAATCGATCTACGTGCAATTCAACGCGCCTTATTATCATCATTCTGCACTTAACTGTTAATCTTGTTTAAACTACTTCTATATACCGCGACTCTGAAGTATAATAAAACAATTTAACGTATCTTTCTATCGTTATTCTACCCTTGCAATTGATTTTTCAAGTGTAATAAATCGATCCCCAAGCAATTCAACCCGTCTAATTACCATCATTCTACAGTTACAATTAATGATTGTGCTTAAAATGCTTGCACAGCATCTCGGAAGTATAACAAACCAACGAACGATCAATTCAACCGTGTCTCATCATGGTGTTCTACGCGTGCAATTAATCTTTCTGCTCGAGATGCTTGCTCAGCGTCTTCCGTATACAATAAATTGATTTACGCGCAAGCCAGCATGTCGCACTGTCAACACGTTATGTTAACCCTTTGTAAAAATTACCATACCATTATACCAAACAGTTTTGATATTATTAACCCTTAGCACTTGATTGTACCATATTTAAACTATTGTTTACATTATTAGATATGTTTGTATCTAATCAATAGACTGCGGAATTTTATGCAAATTTAATGCATAATTTATGCAAAATATATGCAAAAATATGTGAAATGGTCGCCCTAAATAATTGTATTAGTAACGAATGGAACAGTCTCGGATTATAATATGACATATGTAGAGTAGTTGTATAATATCTATCACTGCTTGTAATTGCCATTACAATATGTGACGATAATTTTTTATATATTTTCTGGTGATAAAGGAACATTTGGCAGCTTTTCTTTGTAAATTTCTATTCTACGTGGAAATTTCAAGAATATTTGTTTTACAGAAGCTATTAATTTATTGATCAAAGGAAAGTGTATTCGTATTTCCTCCGCTGTTCTGTGCAATCCATGTGCTACACATGTTATTATATGTACCATATTAAAATAAAATAATAATTATTATTAACAATATGATAATATTATGAACTGGTTATTCGCTGAGAAAAGCTTAAAATATGCACAATATGCAAGAAAACATGGACTACGTACAACATATGCTGCATGCAAAATATGCAAAATAAAAAATCAGCATTCGGAACGTTGATAAACGGTTTTCGAAGCAGAATAAGTCGATGTCCGAGCAAGTTGGAGATCTGGGCGATCGATCGGGCGCCGCGGCGCTGTTAATTTTCGAGTTGGAAAATGTTTTCAGAGCGGCGTCGAAGCGGCCGCCGATATAAAAGCAGCCAATTAGCCGTCTCAAAGGAGATTCCAACGAACGCAGCCAATTTCCGGTGACGGGAACGCGAAAATTACAGATATTCATGGCCGAGCTGCGCCCGGTCTGCACGGTTTTACATAAACCCGCGCACACGGTGCACGAAACGCGTGCAGCGTAATTCCGCGAGTAGCACGTTCGTTTATAACTCGCGCTTCTATCGGAAGTTGACATTAAATTGAAAGTGTAAAACGTTCCGCGGCAATAAGGCTCCGTTCCGCCACCATCCCGCAGTTACCGTCCGGTTTATGGTTGCGAGCGGAACCGTTCCAATTTGGAACCAGATAAATACAACTGCCATAATATGCACGCGCGTCTTCAACGAATTTCCAGGATTCTTCCCGACAGCAAAGAACCCGGGCGAAAAAGAGCTTTTGATAGAAATGAGATATTTCAGCTTTAACTTGAAAAAACAATCGTCGCTCTATCTAATTTCTAACGAAAGTTCTTTGATTTCGACGCAAACTTCATCACTTTGTCCCACTGCGGCGGCAGTGGAACAGTTTTACTGGGAGATTGAATTTTTAATGGAAAAACATGCGGCAATTGGAATCGCATAATTTTAACTCGGTGGGAGATGAATATTAGCTTTTTTAATTGTCTGTTGATCCGTTCGTGGTTTTCGTTCGAAGAAAACACCTTCGTTCATTTCTACCGTGATTGTTGCGATCGATTCCCTTTACGAAAATCATTAATAAAATCGTTTCTCTGTTACAGGTGAGTACACTGCACAATGGGCGTTCGTTGTATCCGAAACAAGTAAGTCTGGTCGACCAGAAATCATTTCAATAAAGAGTTTGGGAACAGATACAGTGGGTGTACGAAGTATTCGTACACCTTTTAAAAACGAATAACTTTTTCAAAATCGAACCCAACAGCTTGTGAGTTTTTTAGAGACGTTAGAAAGATTGGGTATAAATCTGAAAAAGTTATTCGTTTTTAAAAGGCGCACGAATACTTTGTACACCCACTGTATTTACTACAACGAATATTAAAATAATTAAAACAATTAAGATTTCCCGAATCACAAAAAAGTAAAATCATTTTTCAATGCATTTCTTTTTGCTATGTTCGCAACAAAGAAAAATGAGGCTGACCTTCAGGAACGAGATCGGCCGCAGGTTTTCTGGACGATCGATAAAGTTCACGACCGTCTCGGCGAGGAATCGATTAGAATCCGATAGATCGCGATTGTTAGCGATAGCCGGGAGTATAACGGTGCAATCACGGCCTCCGAATGATTTCGAGCTCGATGGCTCGAGCGTTGCCAACGGAACCGGTCTCTCGCATGGTCGTCTCTCTTGTCCTCTCGAGCCTGATAAAGACATTATCGATTTCTCGCACTCTGTCCACTCTTTTTCCTCCTCTCTCCTTTTCTCTCTCGTTGTTAAGAAGCCCGTGAGCACATTCTTGATCAAGCTCTCTCTCTCTCTCGTACTCGAGACACACCGGATTATCGATCGAGAGTCTCGTTTTTCACACGGCAAACGACGGAATCGCCTCGTTCCTTTCTTTATCCTGTCGCGTCGTCCGGCGGAATGGAGAGCCTTCAACCTGACCCTGGGGCGCTTATCGTTATTTATTCAATGTTTATTGCGACGGATAAAGGAATAAGCTGACTCGCCTCCGCCCCGAGGAATCCTCGAGGCTTGTAATTGAAAGAGAAACATGGCTGTCGGTGAAAGTCGACTACAGCATCATTCAAAAAGAGAGGCACCTCGCGATTTTATTTATGAATTCGTTAAATACTGTAGTCCAGGGAGTTTCAGCTTCTTCTTTTTATTTTATTGTACAATTGTAACCTCCAATAACAGGTTATTCTGCAGTCGAAGGCACGTAATCTGTGATGGACGTGATAGCGGCGTTATATACATAATCCGCAATCCTTAAGGAAGGAACATAAGATCTTGCATACAGTGTTTGTAGATCTGTGGAGTAGAACGTTGCATGACAAGGGAAGAAAAAACCCCGAAATCTCAGGTTATTCTATGTAAATTTCAATCTGCGAGTGTCATGTACACGACAGTGCCATTAGACATGATCTAATGGTTGGCGAATAAGTTCGTTCGGTTTTTTAGAGTGGAATAAAACACAACTTTGTTTGGCCGAGCCAGAATCGATCCGCTGTAGCCGCGCTCTGATCGGTCCGTGTTATTAATCAATAACTCCTAAAATCAATTTGAAAAACTTTCCAGCAATTTCGAATTTCATCTACTTAATTTTGCTACATAAATGCATAAAGATCCGCGGTCTACTAATATTTTATCACGTACGCAATTACATTATTTCTCTGCAACTTTAGGAATTGAATCATAGAACAATAGCACAGTTAATGTGGCGACATCCGTCCCCAAAGGCTTAAAATTCGTCTCGAATGCTCTGGCACTCAAGCGCGAGGGGTGGCCATCGGTCCCAAAAGGATTAAGCGAGCAAAGACTCGACAGAGTGACAAGTAGCAAAGAAGTTGCGGAAGATGTGTAGGACTGAAAAAATAAAAAGAACCGCTGGGAGGCGAAGGACGGTAGGAAGGTTGGGGGGATGGGTTGGCCGTAGAAAAAGCAAGGTGTTGCCATGACTGGCATTACATTCGCTAATGGGCGGAGAGTGGAATGCCTGGTCCGGGCCAAGTTGTCGAGTGCTGCTTCGCGTACGGGCAAGAGCAAGAGCACGAGCAAGAGCGTACACACGATCATTAACCCCAATTACGTAGTGCGCACGACGGGTCCGAGTACCACGCTTCGGTCATAATGAGCTATTTGTGTGCCTCGTACAAGAAGAGAGACACGCAGAGAGATCCGGAGAAGGAGGGAGAGAGAACTCGATGAGACGGCCATGTGCACGCGTGCGCGAGTCGCGCGTACTGTACCGAGCGTGATAATGATGCGCACCTTTCGCCTCTAACCCCCCCCCCTCTCTCTCTCTCTCTCTCTCTCTCTCTCTCTCTCTCTCTCTCTCACTTGGTGCCCGGCTTCTTTCGAGTCTCGACCAGAGCTACACGCTTTTCAAATTCTGAAATAACGATGCGCGGTTTCGTTTTGCCTCGCGAGAGCATTCAGACTCGCTACAGGCGCTTTCAACAACGATGGTCGAGGGGCGTGTCTCTGGGTAAAACGACTTGGAAGTTTTTTCATTAACTCGATGGCATTCTGTAATTTATTTTGCATTATTTGTGATAAACGATTGATTGCCAACCTTATTTCTGTATCGTCTAATTTTTCATCACGATTTTGTTGAAAAGCAAGAGAAATATTAACGCAGCTCCGAGTTGGACAAAAATTTAATCAACGATTGACGACTAAATTTCCACTTCTATCGTTAATTGCAATTAACAATTAATCTCCTGGTTTAGTCGTTAATTGCGGTTAACGATTGAATTCTGTCGTCGGAGAGAAGATAAAATGTATATTTTTTGTATGGCTACATTCATTTCAATGCTCAAATATTGATTACAAACGAATCAAATTTTATTTCATCTAAAATGAAACGCGTAATATTTATATTTGTTAGGCTTCGTTAGAAACCTTTATCACGAGTCTGTGGCTCGTCAAAATACGGCAAGGGGTTATGCTGAAATTAATACATTGATGTCCTTGAATCTTCTTAATTTGTCCACTGCTTTAAATTGTACGTGTCCATTTTCGTCATAAATGTATAAAATCCGCAGTCTAATGATAATAAGTAAATTAATTAATTGTTTTTTTTTTTATGCCGTAGCACAATAAAATCGATAGTTAATGCTAACCCTCGTTCCAGAAATGTACTTAGCTCTAACGAACTTGAAGAACTAGGTCCTGAGTAATTGTTCCACTTCAGAATTCAGCCAGTATTTCATAAAAAGTTGCCACGAATGATAACCGCGATAAAACCGAGGAGTATCACACAGTATCGTGTTTGAAGTTTATTTATTTATTTATTGATACCGTAAACCATGTTTAGTTCATATATTATACGTAATACATACATTGATATACAATTGTAAAGTGTTATACCATACATTAGTATAACATGTTACAATTAATAAATGTCCCAGGATCGTGTTCATTAACCTTCTGCAGATTGGGCGCACTGATTTTTGTAGTTTTTCTTTTCTCTTTTTTTTTTAGTTCTGTGCGCATCGGGATTCCTTTGAAAACGACATCGAAAAAAGCGTTCCACGCTAACGAGGTGCATTCGCGATTAGATTACCGAAGTTTGATAGTCATCGAATATCGGGATTCCGGGTATAAAGCCGGCGAGATTCGATATATGGCCAACGCCGTTCGAATAATAAATAGGATTCGATTTATTGATAATGTGGCCAACATGCCCCACTGTTAGATCTCGTTGAGTGACGTTTTCATTACAGAATTTTAAGCGTAACACTTTCCACTTCAATTTCCTTTGTGACTTCCGCTCCGACTGACTCGCATTTCATTTTTTCCGTCGATTTATCGGGTCGGCCAAAAAGTTCTATCACGGTTTAAGCAGGAATTATGTGAAATATGTATTCAATGGGTGCACATAGTATTCGTGCGCCTTTTAAAAGTGAATAACTTTTTCGAAATTCGACCCAACAGCTTGAGTTTTATAATATTGGCTTTTTTCACATGATTACTGTACTGAAAAGAATTATACGTGGTCAGCCCAATGTTTTATCAGACTTTAAAACTGAAGGTTGAATCGAAAATTTAATCAAGCATAAATTTGTTAATTATAAAGTTAATTGTTAACTCCGTTTTTCGACGTATCTTTTTCATTTCAATTATTTGTCGTTCATCCCACTGTAGTACATTATATTATTAATTTCGCTCGGTTCATTAGTCGTGCTCGTTATTTCCGTTTCCTTTTGTCACTGGCATTAAATAATTAATTTTTCCCCTGTATTATTTAACGAGTACCTTAATAGATGTATTACATATTTCACTGGCAGCGGCAGTGTATTTTCGAAAATTCTACTGTTACTGTGGTCTTTTATCGAACATTTCCAACCAATTCTTCTGACACGAATATTCACGATTCCACGAACCGGAGAATAATGAAATATTAAGAACAAAATATATAAAATACGTCTCTCCGGTTGCGAAACTGTGCACTACCTAATTCAGAAAATGAACGAATCTCGTTAACGTCGGTGATCGACCAATCGCCAACCGAAACGTCGATCCTCGGCGGAAATGTCATCGATCACCGAGCATAATTAGACAATATTTCACCACCGGTTGCAAATTGACACTTCCCCGTAAATGTTTCCCCGTTTTTCTTCCCTCGTTCTTCTTTTGATAACGCAACAATGTTAACGAGTACGCGGCAATAATTAATGACGTCGCGGTAATTAACGAGTGCGCTCGCGCTCGTTAGCCTCAAGTAATTAGTTCCTGATCACAGCTCCGCTTCGTCGCAGCAGTACCAGAATAATACCCATAAAAAATTTCTTTGTAATTCGAGACTACGCCGCGAAAATCGATCCGAATTTCAAAAATGGTTCGATTCGAAAAAATCTAGGAATTACAAAAATATGCAGGGTGAGAGAGAGAGAACTACGAATCGTGATCAGTAGATTACTCTGTCATTATCAGATGTAGCATGATTTAGCTAGAGGAGCATGATGAGCTTAGGGAACCCGAAGCTCGGCGAATTCAGAGCTTGGGGAATTCAGAGTTTAGGGAACTCGGAGCTTTGGAAATCCAGAGCTTAGGAAACTCGGAGCTTAGGAAACTCGGAGCTTGGGGAAATTAGCTCTGATTATATCAAATTTTTTGTAAAAAAATTTAAAAAGCAATTTTTTAATGTTATTGTACTTACCGAATTCGTCTAGAAATGCTCTAACAGATAGGCGCTAAGAAATTTTAGATGTCTTCGCAGAAGGTTGACAAAAGTGACTGTATAAATATGCACAAAACTTTGACAAATGCGGTTTTAATAAAGAATAGCTAAAATACGGTTCTTTGGAGATTTTTAATTCCGCGCCAGTTTCGCGCGCACGCGAGACTCCGACTATTAACGCGACGTTAATTAGCGGGTGATTAATGACAATATAAACCGGCGACCGGGACCATTATTGCCGCAACTATCGATTATCGATCGCGGTTCTTTCAGAAGGATTATCCGCCGGAAACCGGATTCTTCGATGCAGCTTTTTGTCTCTTTTGTTTGCTGGTCCAGCGTTGTCTAGCAAAAAGTGCCGGGGGTCCGCCATTGACGCACGGTAATTAATAATAATAAGCCACATCGGTTCCCCGGTTACCGTGTTTTGTTAATGAACAACCGTTAAATAGCGACGGATCGACGCATCGAGCTCGCTTCTCTGACTGTACGCATTCTGCTTCGAGCACAGCGAAAGAGAATTTTCT
Source organism: Lasioglossum malachurum (assembly GCA_028455605.1). NCBI lineage: Eukaryota > Metazoa > Arthropoda > Insecta > Hymenoptera > Halictidae > Lasioglossum > Lasioglossum malachurum. The sequence goes on along the minus strand of CM052311.1, from coordinate 26,287,988 downwards.
AATTACAGAAAAGTGAAGTCGTCGATTAATTAGCGATCGCAATTTCACGCGTCTCTGGATGCTTGTTGTCGCACGAGACGTACATATAAACGCCGGAACCCGAAGCTTGATAATTTCAGAGCGAATTAGCTGCAAACGATAAAGAGGTTCGTAGGCGAATCAGTAAACTAACGTCCAAACACACTGAGGCTTTACGTTGGCGTGGGTGTGCGGAAAGGGATGGGGGAGGGGTTTGGAGAGGAAGGGGAAGGAATGGGTGCCAGGTTAAATCCAAACAAGAACTATCGATTAGAACCGAGGCACGCAGTTATAGCGTTTTCGACGGGACACGATTCGATTCGACAACGGGCTTAATCGTAAATTCCTAAACCCGGTGGCTCTGCGATACACACGGCACATGGCACGGGATGGAACAACCCTCGGTTTACCTGGACCCACGCTCGCCAAGTGCAATCTAATGTTAATCAAACAGCGTCTCTGCTACGTAACCGCGCGCGCAGTTTAGAAGGGATGTCCGTTTTACGGGGAATTACGAGTTTTCGGTGTTCGGTACGCTCGGTGACCGCTTTGACGATGCTATCAGGGGATGGGCTCTTGGGATACTTGAGAGTACTGTTCCGAGAGTGTTGCTCGTCAGACAAGAAGGACAAGCTTTGTTTTCGATGTTCTTGTTTTGTCAGTGGCTTCGCAGTATCGTGAGAGGAGTCGATTTCTATCGAGGATGTGGGGGAACGTTTTTGAAACAGGTCTGTGGCCTGTGGCTGAGACTAAGTACATACTTGGGAGGGTGGAACAGTAAAAGCTTAATTTTGAACGTGTCTTGGGGGATATCTCGAGGAATTATTTATTTGCACGACAGTAGCCTGTGGGAGTAACCTGCTGAGAGTATTCCCCGCTTAATTTTGGATCTATGCTAAAGTTAGAGAAGAACCCCTGCTAAGTGTGCCGCTCAGAAAAGTGGAAGCAAACCCTCAGTTCTATACGTAGAGTATACACATGCACATATAAAATAAAGAGTTGCTATCTAACGTCGAGGTGAAGAAAGAAGTTGCCGCGACTTGGCACAAACGACCGGTGCTCCACGCAGCGCCGGCGCGTGTAACAATTTCTATTTGGGAAGTTTCTATTAGATCCCGGGGGCGTTCATTCTGTAGGTTTATCGCGTTAGAGCAGACCCGTTGTGCCGGTGATTAAAATGCCGTTCGACTGCACTCGATTTTCGCGGAACAATCGCGGCAGTCCCGGGGTTTTCGGAAGTATAAACAATGGGGCCGTGCTTCTGCGGTCCGTTACGCCTGGCCCGCTCTCTCTCTCCCTCTCTCTCTCTCTCTCTCTTGCTCTCACGCTGAAATACCAGGGACGACAGAATGTTCCCTGGCATTCCGCGGTCGGCAGCTCATTTTCCAGCCGTGTGTCGATATTTCTATCTTGAAAAGCGGATTCTCGGCAGCCGGCACCGTCTCTCTTATCGTACGCCACCGCCGCGACGAACGCCGCGATGCTCTGTAATTGAATATCGATTCTCGCCGAGGCTTTCCACCGATCTCCGCCGTGCGATACGATAAATTGTTTGCTAATGATCACCGGGCAACTCGAGGAAAAGCGTCTACCAGACCCCTCATATCTGCTCGCCTGCCTACACCGCGACTATAGCCATTGCTGCGGCTGTAGCTTCTGCTGTTGTTACTGCTGTGTTACGTTTCAATATGCTTAAGGGCTTCGTTAGTCTTTCGTGCCGCGTTATGTATTCGCAACAGAGAAGTTACTTCACCGTGAGCACATGTCGCGGCGACGTTCATTCAACGATGGGTTCTCCTCCGGTATTTACAGTAATCGGGAATAATGCGACGCGGCAAATTTTCGAATTAATTGGCTGCAGTGTTCTATGGTGTTCCGCGGAATGCTTGATTAGCTGTGGGTTTCTGGAATCAGACGTTTGGGGAATTCGGAGCTTGGGAAATTCAGAGGTTAAGGCACTCGAAGCTTTGGGGCACTCCGAGCTTGGGAATTCAAGAACTTGGGCACTACGAAGTGCCTGAAAAATCGGAATACAGCAGCAATAAACAATCGCGGAATATTTCGCGCCCGGTGCGATTCCAATAAAGAAACCGATTTCTATTTGGCCGTTTCGCGCGCGTTGTTTCGGGCCATCTGGAAATTCGTCTCGGAACGCCCGGAACACCTGCTGCGATAATTTATCGAGCCTCTTTAGCGCTCGAGTTTCGCTCGCGGAACTGTGGAAAATCTCGTTCCCTCACACTCTCTCTCTCTCTTCTCTCCCATTCCTCCTACGAAAATATTTTCGCGATCTCGACGGTGCCACGATTCCTGTTTGCAGCCGATTGCCTTATTTCTCTGTTGCCAAGCTTCGCCTGGCAGCCGCCGCCACTGCCGCGCGAGAAACAAAGCCGACAATTTTCTTTTCTTCTCGCTCACGGGTCAAGGAACAACGCCTACACACGTGCCAGCCCCCAAGGTATATCGGGACACTTATCGAACGCGAAGTAAATTTGAAGAGAAACTTCCCTTTGCCGCACTAAAGTCTCCGATGGATGTTGCCTCGAAAATTGTCGGGACTTGGAGAAACTGCTGGCAAGAGAAAAACCAGTGGTTCTTTGGTGTTTATGATCGGCCAATCTTACCGGAAATTTCCGAAATTTTCCTTTTGTCAATGCTTGCGAGGAATGTCTGCAGTTCCACCGACTTTTTCCGACACTTGATTGGACTGGAAGCGAAACTCTTCGTTCCTGCTTCTTCTAACTCGAAACGAATGTCATTTTTGTTGCTTTATTCTTGTCACCATTGTTACTTTAAAGGGAACGTGTTTACCTCCAGCGACGGGGAGCTAAGTTTTTTTCTAAATTTTTCTAAAGAAGAAGTGAAACTGGTCTTAATCCAATTAAAATAATGCACCGATATATTTCTGATCTTCGAGTGACGTGGATAAGATGCCTGGAAATAATTATACGTTTGAAGAAGAAGACACGATGAAAGGATGGTGGGAATGTATAAGTAATTCGATCCATAAAACGAAAATATACGACGGTCGAAGTTTATTAGGGAAGAAAGGCGCTGATTCGTTTGTTTTTAATAACCCTTCGACCGCGCCTGCTCGTGCAACGTCCCGAAAGACTACTAGGCTAAGGTTTCTGCTGTCCAAGCGATTTTTATTAAACGAGCAAGCCAGCGTGCGAGCAAGAGAGTACATTGTTTGTCGCGAGGACTGCCACTTCGCCCCCTATCGAGGTAAAGTACTTAGTTCTAACCTTAGCTATGAAACCGTTCCCTGAACCGTAACTGCTGACGAACACCGTGTCGAAGTTACTGCATGTTTTATTGGAAACGTTGATCGCTTCTTTTTAACCGACTTCGAGAAAGGAGGAGGTTACTCGATTCGATCTGTATGTGCCTTTTTTTCGCTTTTCTCTATGTATGTTCGCCGATTACGCCGAGATGGATCTCGGTTCACATTTGAAAAAAAAATAACGAACGACAAAGAAATTCGAATCGCTGTGACTATAAAACAAATCGTAGCAGAAGGGGTTCTAGATGTTTTATTTCCCAACAGTTATTGAAATGATAAAGATGTGGTAAATGGTTAAATAAATTTATTTAGTGGCGCATATATTATAGCGCAACTTATCCAATACTTATCGGAGTTCTTTCCAGCTAATAATGCTGCGAGATGAGTGCGGGAACGTCTCATTCCACATTCGAATCGAGGGAGCCGATATTCCGATGGTGATGCGAGCATTAGGGTGAATTAGATCATTCTGTTGGTAGCTGAGAAGATATACTTAAGAAGATATCGCTCGCGGGAGCAATCACAGAACGATCGGGGGAATATTTCACTCGGTTTAATTGAAATTCAAAGTTACTAGTAGAAGAGAGAGAGAGAAAGAGAGAGAGAGAGAGCAAGAGGGGGAAACGAGGGAATGGGGTAAAATCAAGTAAAATTTCTGCGAACGGTGGCCGATGGGGCGGCCGCCGGAAGTGGAATAATGCATCGTCAACGTCCAATTAAATTTGCTGACTGTTTCTTCCTCCGGCACGGTGAATCGGAGGATTCGAAGCGCCGCAGGAAATAGTCCGCGGAGTTTTCGGCAGCAGTTCTCCGGGACGAGTTTCGCATTCGTGTACGTGTTCGTGTTTCTCTGTTCGTCGTGTTCGTGTTCGACGAACGCACAGAGCCCTGTTTCCACGAATCCATTCCGGAAACCGAGCGGCGCCCCTGCCATCCAGTACTCGGATATGTATTTAAACGTTTCGAGACCAGACGGGAATTAATTACTTCGACAATGAAGGAAATAAGGGGATGGAAAATTAATGCTTTCAACCGGCAACCTGGCAAATACGGTTTAACGACGTTACGAAGACACGCTTTTCGGAAGTGTGCAACTACAATTCTCGTTGCCTACAAATCGGGGACCTACTGTGAACGTTGGTTCAGCATACTTTGACTTTGAATTCGACAAAGCTCGTAGATCGGTGCGAGAAGTCCAAATTAATCGCTCTTCTAGTCATTTCAAGTATAGGAAACAGGTCATTTAACCCTCCAACGGCTGTGCCTGGATCTATTTTGTCACGGCACACGGAAACGAATAGCTGAATTTTATAGGATCAAATAATATATTTTATTTACTATTTAAAATACTATTTTCCCCAGCTCTGATTAGTACAATTTCCTTCTTACTAAGTTGGGGGAGGGCCATTCTTGGTCGCATCTATCGTATAGAAATTCTTGCGCCTATAGAGGAGTTACTGTAATTAGAGTTGTGAACGGTCCTGAGCATCGTTAATTATATCACTAGAAAAAACGTCGAATATCTGAGGATTAAGAGACAAAATTTGGAGAAATGCTATCGAATACAACCGAACGGAAATGCTGTTTGAACAGGATTGAATTCGACACGGTGCACGCACACAGTTCGAACGTGTAGCTTCCCCTCAAAGATAAATAGACGCATTGGAGGTTTTGGACAGGTCTTCCATTGGTCACGAATCCTTTTGGACGTCTCGTAACGGTCGAACAATGTCGGCGTCGGCGTCGGCACCGGCGTCGGCGTCGGATTGGCTCTGGATTCGACGTCGCAGGATTTTTGGAACAGGTCCAAACTTCCGGCCGCCTCTGTAGAATTTTAATTACGCCGCGAAACGACAACAAAAGCGGCCGGTGCGCCCGGTACACACGGTTTGCCCTTTTTCTCGCTCGCTCGCCCGCTCATTCGCTCGCAGCTCGCAGCAACCCCCTTCGGCTAAGAACTGGGAACACCGCTATTCTATTCTACCGCCAAATAGGACATCCGCGACGGGCCTGCTCCGCTGGTTTTTCCTTTTTTCCTCTCCCCTCTTTTCCTTTCTCCTTTTTCCACGGCGTTCGCTCTACATAGGTGGGCACTATCGCGGCGCCTGGAATTACCGCGATTTATTCAGATCGGGACGCCTTTAATTGGCCCGATCCTTCAAGCTGAATCCACACGTTCCAAAAACAGAATACAACGACTAGGAAATTCGCCGATTTTTTACTGTAGTTTCGGTGGGTAATCATTTCTAGAGATGGATGATGATCGAGAGCCACGTCTCCCAGAAATCCGAGACATAACTATTCTTCTATTGAATAAATCTTTTTGATTTTACGGAATTTTTTAGACTGCTGGATGAACACTTTAAGATTTTCAGCGTTTAAAGAAGATTTACTTTCCTCGCAGCGTGTTCGTCGAAAATCCTGTCAGAGTTTAGAGGTCCTCCATTTTTCAAGACTCTCTTGTCGGACCTTTTTCCTTGACCGGCCATCAACGTGGAAAATGAAGCCCGAGTTAATTCACGAAACACCCGTATAACAATTTCCTGAACGGAGACTTTTCCCGGAGCAAGGCAAAAGTTTGAAACCAAGAAGACAGCCGACCGAACAGTCCACTTCCCGAAGTTGCCGGTCACCGTACGATCCCGGTACGGTTAATTGGACGTTGATGAGAGTGGAGAAGATAGGTGGTCCTCTCAAAGTGCTGAGTTCACGAGACCGTCCACGATGGACGTCGCTGGCCATTTTCCCGGGAGCCTTGGAACTTCCGTTCGACGTGATCGCCGGGCGTCGAGTCCACGGAAAAGGAATCGCCATCGAGGCCAACTAAAATTTCCTAGCAAATTTTCGTCGAAATTCTAACCACCAGAAATATTCCGTTCGACCGTCTTTCTTCCAGATTTTATTTCTCCAAAACAAAGGTTAAGGGTCTCCATAAACCTTTGCGAAGCAGAGGCTACGACCTCACGTAAATTTTTATGGGACCCTTGGAACTTCCGTTCGACACGATCGTCGGGTGTCGCGTCCACAAAAAAGGAATTGTCACTGAAGAAATTTTAGATATTTTAACCACGAAAAATATTCCATTCGAATTCTCTCCAATCATTTTGCTTCCAGATTTTGTTTCTCTACAACAAGAGTCAAAAGTCTCCATAAATCTTTGCAAAGCGGAGGCTACGACTTCACGTAAATTTTGACGGGGTAACTGGAGGCTGTGAGACGAGCCTAAGCGCAAGGTAACAGCCTTTCAAGGAAGATTGGCTACGCCTTCGAATCTTTTCCCTTTGTAGACTGGAAACTCCGTCGGAGACCCTCTTTGTTTTCTCTTGGCCGGGAAGCTTTTATGCTGGTCGGTGCTTATCGATACGATTCTTGAATATTTCCTTTGAAAACGGACGCGGCGCTCTCGCTCGGGCTCGGCACGAATACTCGTACACTTACTCTGGATCCGCCATGAATTTCATGAGCTTTCGGCCGGGGATTATGATCTCCGAGTGAATGGTCTGTCTCGTGTTCTCCCGCTTTCCGATTTGCTACGGTGGAAGAGACCGGGTCTCGCGAATTCTTGCTTGTAAATGCGACACTTCGTTTAAGATACGCGTGTTACCGTCGACCCGCGACGGTTTACGCGAATAACACTGCCAGAGATTTTCCTTTTGCATCCTGGACCGCTGCAAACTGAATTCCAAATGCTTCTCGCATTCGCGATCGCTCGTTTGAACCTTCAGGCTTCGAGATAAATCGCTCCTACGATTTTCAGATTAGCGGAGCTGCCGAAATGGATCGGGTTCCATTATTTTATAATTGTTGCAATCAGGGAATAGGACACGGTGCAATATCTAGGTTAGGAACAGAGTAGGTCAGAGTAGGAATGAGTGAGACAGAGAGAGAGAGAAGGTATTACGTGTGCAAATAAGTTCTTTCCCCTTTTTTCCAAATTTAAGATTGTATTACATAAATACGGTACAAGATTACCTCTCAAAGTAATCACCCTCATTCTCTATAACCTTTGCCCACCGTGCGAAGCCGATGATCGTTCAATTTCTTGGATCTCATCGTTTTCGAAACGTTTTCTGGGCGCTTTTACGAACCGAAGTTCAACGCCTCCAGGTGCTGTAGCCCATAATTCTATTTGCGCCGCATGCCTAGCTGCCGTATCGCATTATTTCCCTCCCACGCCGCTGCTCGAACTTTCCCGACGTCCACGACGGCCCCCGGAAAATCGGGAAATTGGTCCGGCGACTGTCCACTAATTTTTCTTGACCGGAAATCGACGAAAGGAAGCAGAAAACGAACCAATCTCATTTCGGGACTCGGTAAAAAGTTCGAAGTAATTCCAACAACGAAATTGTGTCCTGAAAAATTGAAAGAAAATAGCAACAAAAGCATCTATAGAAGTGCACACAGAATTTCAATTTGCGAAGGGTTTTTATGCGGAAGATATTTTTAATTGGTTCTCGGCGAGCCCGTTGCTTCGTTCGAATATCGTTCTGTTCATTAGGATTCCATTTCATTGAAACTGCCCGCCTTCCGCGGCGAGATGCTAGCAGAAATAATGTTGTCTTTGTCGCGGACCACATAACGGAAACGATAACATAATGGAGCAAGAATAAAGTTTACGCTCCGGCGGCCAAGTGTCGTGTTACGCGAGAGTGCGCGTTGCCGTTTAAATTAATTAAACTATCGCGGAACAATAAACAGAGGCCGGAGAAACGTGAAACGGAGAAACTCGCGATCTCAACTGCAAATTGAATTTGAATCACGGGAACAAGAAACTGGAGGTCAGCTTAAAAAATTTGAAAGATCCCCGGAACACAAAATCAACTGAAGAATTCACAATAGAGGCGTGAACTAACAGAAATAATAAATTCCGTGGCGATCGAGGATCTAATAAGCGAGTTTGCGATTTTTCATCGTCTAAGTACGTGACGAGAACGCGTACAATTCAGACCGATCCCTCTTGCAATTTTTACGCGCAGTATATACACGATTGTTCTCGCCATCCTCGAGCGCTATACATACGTTCTCGAAACTGTGCTCACGGTATCGCGGATTACCGAGCAATAAGAGAAATCGAACGTCGATTCATACCGGCGAAGTAATTCGCCGTGGTTCGTGCCTGGAAAACTCGAGAGGATCGTTGAATTTCGAAGAGGGGACCACTCTGACACCGCCGCCAATGGGATTCCTGGCTGGTAGTGGGGGCACTGGGCCAGCCAATCGGGAATGTCCTCGCGAAACCTGACTTGTCCACGTATAGCTCCAAAACGCTTTCAGTTTGATTAAACATCGAGTAGCTTTTACTTTTTCCGTGGCTTATTCCTTTCTTATAACAATATCGAATTTACGATCGGCCGGGCAATAAAAAAATGGGAACGATTGCCTGCCGATGCAAAGTGCGCCCCATATATGTCATAGTAAAACTTTATACGACGCGGTCGGCAAGATCAGCTCCAGCGGCTCTCAACCCATCTTTACGTGCGACTCGTATTCGATCGAACTTGGCTACAACGAACAGGAAGTGATTAGATATGGATTGAATTTCTTGACTTCTCGTTTTATAATATCGTGTACTGTAATGGCGAAGCCACGTCGAGAAGAATGAGTACACACACGACGTCATTCGGACAACTTTAGCCCGAGTGCGGGAGTGCTTCGATCGATACACTTGCGGCTGAAAGTAGTTCGAATGGGGCCTTGTGGGTACTCATTCTCATCGTGAGAACCTCCATGATTCAACTACAACATTTAAAAGTATTTTACAACAAAGATGGATGAACGTTACCCGAAAATCAATTATTTTGGAGATACGTGGGGTGTACGAAAAGTCTAGTAATAAATTAATTAACACAAAAATATAGAAACAGTTCGCACGCATTTGACCAGCAGGATGGATTCGATAATCAAATTACCTTGAATCGAACTGGCACTCGATTGCTAATTGTCCATCGTCAGTAGAGTCGTCCAGATTGGTCGTTACAGAAGGTCCTGATTGTCGAGAGAAGTTCCGGTGGCGTACGCAGTTGGAAATTTCAGATCCGGCCGGCTTACATAATTCGTTTTGGCCTGTGTCAAAGCGGTCTGGGGCCGAGAGCGAACAATGTTCCCGGTGTACATCAAAGTTATTGTTACACCGAGTTCGTAATAGACAGAGAGAGAGGCCGGTGCCCCGGGCAACGTTACAAATCCTTGATGAGCCTGATTGGCTCCGACCAGCAAAGTGTTTGCCCCGGCCTTTACGGCAGCGTGTGCGTGAAACTTGATTCGCAGCACCGTTTGACCGGCACGGAGCGCAACGGAACAGGTATCTTATTAGGTCGACGACAGGTACCCCACCTCGCCGCACGCACCGGCGATCGACGGCTCGGAATTTACCTGAAAACGAAAATCGCGATTCGGTAAACGCGGACCCTTCACCACCCTCATTCTTTTTCTTTTTAATTTATTTATTTATACAGGTCGCATCTCAATATCTAGATAATTAATGTCCACTACAATTTATACAGTGACTCCCACTAATATTCGGACACTCTTAAAGACACGATAACTTTTTAAATATTGAATTTGATTTAAAGTGTTATGTTTCATCGAAATCGATTGATGCTAGGAAAGACGACAGACTTTGAAAGATGTAAGAATCCTCTAAAAAAATTCAGCGGGGGTGCTGATCGGAGGTGTTGATCCTCAGCTCCGTCGGGCACCTAAGATCTCTCGGTAAAGGGATCTCCGAGGTGTATAAATCATCGAGAAAGAAGCGTAGCCTCGGATCAAAGGCAATGGCCCATGCCGATTACGAAATTTCGAACGGATCCCGGCAGCTGAGCCATATAAACTCCGCGACGCCTAATTAACGCGGAATTCCAACGCTCCCGTCACGATTTTCGCCGAGTTCCTTTTTTCTACTCTCCCTCCTCCACACCCGAAAAGGAAATATCGTTTTCGTAAGTATCTATCCGGGACTCTTCACTCCTCTAATTGCGTGGTAACCAATTAACCCTGTTAGAGTGGTTCGTCTGGCGTCCCGCGCCTCGCAATTTCGCAAAATATCGCGATATTTCCACGTGCAAGTTTCCGAGCACCCGCGACTTTCGAGATAAAAACTGCACTGCTTGTACGAAATCATGGGACGATGAAACCGGAATTTAATTCTGGAACGTATGCTCACTGGATAGATTAATTAGTGGATTACTGGGTTTAATCACTGGACCAAGCCCGAACCTTCAAACTTTCTCGGAAAAAATATTAAACAATCCAGACTGGATGGTAACCCTCTAATGAGTATAATGACGAGGCCGTGAATTTTTATGCAAAATAAAAATTGCATGCGTCATCTGCAAGAAGCAGGAACGAAATAAGAATTCCCTGCGTCATTTGCAAGAAGCAGAAGCGAAATAAAAATTCCCTGCGTCATTTGCAAGAAGCAGAAGCGAAATAAAAATTTGTTTCTTCCTGTGATCATTCTAATAAGTTGAAGGTAATGTACCTATGTTGTTACTGTTTTTTGAAAAAAAGAACGACGATCGTTGGAAAGCCAGCAGAGTCGGCGTTGATCTAGGTCGCCGCGGTTAGGCCAGCTCGCCTAACAGTCCGATGATCGCGAAGCCATAGGCGTAACGCCCCAGGTCATCCCCCTCTAGCGAAGAAATAGAGTGGATCCGCCGGCGTCGGACACCTACACGGCACACGGTCTCAGCTCGGCTCGGCTCGGCTCGGCTTCGCTCAGCTCGGTCGGTTTGCTCGCGAGAGAGCCAACACTTCCGTGAAGGTGAAACTCCGAAGAAGGCCGAAGAAGAAGCAGAAGAGGGGCACAAACCTGGCCAACTGGCTGGTTCGCTGCCTGACTGGCTGACTGGTTGTCGACTGCCTTTCGCGATTTTACGTGCTGCAACCACTTAGTCGCGCCTAGACGACAGTCGCGAGCGCTACGTTCCTTTACCGACACACTATTCGCGCGCGATCTACCGTCCGGAGGCCTGGAGATCCTGGGATCATAGATCTATAAGTCCTCCGTTTAGAATCATTTCCATCGAGGAAAATTTCTGTGTGTGGTTTCAAAACGTGATATTCAAGATATTGAATACTAGTTGTCTACCGTGGGCACCTCGATCTACAGGATCGATGATCTAGAGACCAAAAAATCCTAGGATCAATAATCCTTCTAATTTCCTTCCGAGGAAAATGTCTGTGTGCGGTTCCAAGAAGTGGATCAATTACATTGGATAGCAGTTGTCTTTCGTGGGCACCTCGATCTACAGGATCGACGACCTAGAGACCAGAAAATCATAGGATCTATAATCCTTCTCATTTCCTTCCGAGGAAAAATTCTGTGTGTGCTTCGAAGACGGATGCGATTGGTGTTGGATAACGCCTGTCTTTTGTAGGCCCCTCGATCTATAGGATCGACGATCCAGAGGTAAAAAAAAGTCGTAGGATCGTGCATTCCATGGTTCTCTGCTAATATTCATGCGAGGAAAGTTTCTACGAGCGGCCAGAAGTCCGAAGACGTCAATCACCTGTGCTGGATAACGATCGCCTTTCATGGGCACCTCGATCCACGGGCGTTCCTCGCTTTTCAGGATCGATGACCGAGCAACAGTAAAATAACTGTCTGATTTGGAAAGGATTTGGGAGAGTGTTTGTTTTATTAGAATAACCGGTTTCGGGGATCGAGTCGTCTTAAATTGATGCTCGAGAGATCGCAAAGTTTGTGAAGTTACGACCGTCGTGAATTTCGGGTTTTCGAGAAGAAGATATTGTGGATGCAGTGATCGTGAAGAAATGTTCCTAGGTTACTGGATCATCCAAAACGAAGATTAAGAAGCCATAAGGTCCCAGAAAGAGTGCACAGCGATTGCCAGAGTAAACCACACCTCTTTCAACGATTTAGCAACGGTATACTAATTTGGACATCCAAGAAAATCGTTCAATATGGCAATGAAGTAACCGTAAAGTCGCAGAAAATGTAGATCTGTTTCCATTGAAAACAGAAACAGAATCAGAAATAGTTTCTCAACGATTGTTTCGAATGTGACATATTAAAGATCGATCAGGATCATCGGTCTTCGCTTCCGAGTGAATGTCAAAATGTAAACTGTCCATTAAGTTCGAGAGTAGATTACGCTACATGTCCACGATGACAACGTTAGGATAGTTCGTAGACCGCGATCGATACACTGAATGATCTATCTTCGTCCTGTGATAACGGTGATTCAATTGTGATAGAAGACATGATGGTGATAAGCGCGCTGAAGCACGTCGCGAACGCTGCGACGAACGCTGTTCATTCGGCGACGAACAGCACCGCTGGACATGGACATGCGAATTCCGGTAGGTTTCTGCCTTATTTATTAGAGTGCGGATTTCACGCATTTGTGATAAAACTGGGCACGTACAATTGAATGCAGTGGACATATTAAGAAGATTTAAGGACATTTATTTGGCTCCTGTGTCTTGCAATCAATGGAAACATTTTTCATTTTGCATAAAGAACCGCAGTCTACTTATTATGGTCCGAGCTTCTGAACATTTTTTTCAGCACGAACGGGAAGAAATATACTCGGTGTAGGCTGCGGATCTTTGTGCATGTATAAGAAAAATGTCCAATTTAAAATTGTATAAAGGTTAAGATTTATACGTTCATGTTATTTAACAATATCGAACGTACACATCGCGATAGGAACTTTTGGGACAACCCACCAATTTCTATAGAAAGTACGCCGCCTTTCCAAACAATAGTTTACGCGCTCGGACGATGTGCTCCAATGATTGGTGCCGCGTCGAGCATTGTATCATTTAGCTGGGCTGTGGCACGAATCACGGCCGATCCATTTTGGTGTGACTACGAGCACCTCCGACGAGTTTTAATTATGAAACCATCGCGCTAACGAGTAGCGGAATACGAGTAATCATTCTTGAAAATTGTTCGATACCCGGGCACGTGCTATTACCGCAGAAAAACATGGAGAAACATTTACCACAAATAATTGATATCATTGCAAACTGGAAAACTTTTGCTGCATTGTTCCGAGAATTGGGACATTTGTATCTCAGTAATTTAATTAGAAATTCAAGTAGGTTTAGTGTTAAAAGGATTGTTATAATTTGATCGGAATAGATTCTCCGTTGCTGGTTGAATTCTACATGAAGTATTAGCTCGAATTCCTCTGTCAAGGAAATCTGCACGAGCCAGTCCCGCGATAAAAAAAAAAAGGTATTTAAATAGGTCGTGGAACTGGAATCGCGTAATTAAACGATTAAAATGCACCAGATTCTGCCGTATTGATTGCACACTGTGTGATAGTGAGCGGTGATAAAACTGTCCGAGGCAGTCGTGAAAGGTCAGCTTTCTGTCGCTATTAACAGGAAACGTTCCCGCCTGAAATCGAATTTCTTTCATCGCGGTAATTGATCCATAATATCGTTTCATTAAGCCCCGGCGATACACTCCGGTAGAAGGTTTCACCGTTTTTTACACGATGCGACGCACGTTCGTTCGTAATTCTCGCTTATTCGACCGATCGATCGCATGCTAAACATTCGAAAATTTTCATTTATTCGAAGTCCAATACCTGTAGCATCCAAAATTCATGGAATCATCCGGCGAAGGCTAGAGATGAATTTATTACCTCCGAGCGGAGCTTTTTACACGCTCGGATGTTCAAAATTTTTAATAAGTTTGAAGTCAAAGAGATATAATATTCATGAAATGATCTGGCAATGGGTAGAGGTAAATTTGTTTGCCTCGAACAAACCTTTTCATGCGTTCGAACATTCGCGAATTTTTCATTTTATTTGCAGATTTCGCAGTCAAAACCATTCGAAATCGATTGCGCCGCTTCGCACGCTCGTTTCTGTTGCAATTGCGCGTCCACAGTTCTTACTTAGAAATACGGGGTCCGCGAAATCAAATTTAATATTTGCAAAATGCGATTTAGAAAATGGACAAATTTTTGAATCACGATTTCACTGTGTTCTCGATTGAATTTTCAATCGATGCAATTTAACTGAAGTTGATTTGATTGATGAAATTTTATTGAATCAAAAATCGATTCAATCACTGCAATTAAACTGCAAACTTTCCCCTATACTTTCGCACCTCGAACGTTCGAAATTTCAATCGGGAACACACTGAAATCGCTATTCGATAATGGTATTTTGCAAATTTTAGTCGCGTATAAAGTATTAGCACAATTGAAAAATGACTGAATCGACTTTAAATGAAAAATCAGACCGTAGGAATTGTCGATCGAAGGAAGACGAAGAATTGGGAAGAAAGATCGGGTCGGTTCGAGCGAGAAAAACGATCCCCGGTCCCGTGTTTCGCCTTTTTCGGTTCGCAGGCGTGGGGAAAGCATCCACGAGACGGCGATTGTATTCATATTGAAATATCGGGTTGCGCAAAATGGAAAAGGTTACCACGGACCGGCCGGAGCACGATCGAGAGCCGCCTGGCTATCCGTTTCATAAGAAGACGTTGTTCTCTTCCACCGCTATAGTGCTCACTTCTCCAGCTATAGTTCGCGTACTCGCTCGTACCCGTAACGCTCGTAATGTCAGACCGTGGTAATTGGCATCGATCGACGGGACACGTACTCGCACCGTCGATGATAAACACAAGGGACACGCGGTCACAACTTCCACGAGCAATTATCGAAATCGTTTCGATGTATGTATTACGGCTCGCGAAGAAAATTTAATGCCAACACGAACGGAAGACATTTTCCATCGACCGAGGATAGTGATCCTCTCGATCGGGGATCGAACGCTGTGGCAACTGCGCTGCCACGCCTAATGTCAAGATCGCAATTCCATTGTCTGCACTGACTCTTCATGCGCTGCCACTTCTTTAGGGAATTATGCTTGCGATCCGGATCAGCTCAAATTTTCTTTAACACTTCTGGTATAAATTTGTTCCTTTCTGTATTTGGTTTTTAAATTGTGAACGATAGGAATGATTTTAGTTCAAACTTTTTGCAGCTTCCCTTGTCTATTCATTTTTTAAGAAAGAATTTATACGATGAAATGTTCCCAGTATAAATTTGTTCCTTTCCGTGTTCATCCTTTTAATTGCGAATGACACGAACGATTTTAATTTAAACTTTTCGCAGTTTCCCTTGTCTATTCATTATTTAAGAAGGAATTTATACAAGGAATTATATTCACATTGCGTATGTGAATTTTAACATAAATCTAAACGGTTCTGAAATGAAATAGTAAAATTCCGAAGCAAATCCGCTGCAGATTTTTCTAAAAGAATTTCATTGAGCAAGAGGCAGAATAAAAATTCTTCGACGAGTAATTGCAGATGATTATGCTTAAAATTTGCACAAGCCTCTCTTCCCAGATAATTTCGCGAAGCCACGGACACATAACATCCGCAATCTACCGATAATCATTACGCAATCGATGAACTTGCCAGCGTGGTACGAGTCTATCCGCAGAATAGAGCCGTGGATTGCGAGCAGGTTGTGCGAAAACGTTTGCGAATATATTTTTGCTGGGCGGCGCATCGATAAACCGAGGATAAAGTTTGATGGAGATTAATCGATGCCAGCCGAGGAATGAAATGGAAGTGCTATAAATAGAACGATACGGTCTTCGTTTGTTTGCGATCGTTCTATTATATCGTTTCGCGACTCTGTTTTCGATCGAGCGGTCCGGAAGCGACGGTGATTTTTTATTCCATCGCAAAACGCGTTGTTGTACGCGGAGAAATGTAATTGAAGTGTGTGTTCTAGGCAGCCGGCTAGTAAAATTGTTTGCGGATATTGGTCTGCTGAATATATAATCGTGTTTCTGACCGTCGAGACTTTTAACGATGCATTTTAGCGATGCATGTATTGCATTTTATTGGCCTGTTGTGATTAGAGTGCGGATTTTTATGCAAAACAGAGATTCTCCGAGGAGTTACGTGAAAATTGGTCTCCGCTCTTAACCCTCATCCGTCCTTCATTTCACGGATTGAATCTGTCCCTCGGAGTCAAATTGACACAGTGATAAAAAGAATCGATAAAATAACAAGACGAACAGTCACTTTTCAATGTTTTTTTCATTGAAATTAATGAGTTAACATTTACATCTTAGGTTTTTGCAGTTATATGTTTCGCATTAAAAAAATAAATGTCACGAAATTTCGGACAAAACCTACAAATAACACAGAACAGTTGTTTCAGAAAAATTGTGCCAAATTGACACGAGGGACGGATGAGGGTTAATAATTTTAGCGATACATTTATTGCATTTTATTGGCTTGTTGTGATTAGAGTGCGTATTTTCATGCAAAACAGAAATCGTCCGAGGAGTTACGTGAAAATTGGTTTCGCTCTTCAGAATTCGGACAGGTTGAATGTGTCATTTATGGTAAATTCTTTGCATAAGCATGCAGCCCGCGGTTATTATACTCGCGGCGCGCGATAACAAATCGTACATGTCTCGCTTGAACTTTTCTCATTTCTCGACGGGCCGGCCTCGATTCCGCTCGGTAAAACTGCTCGGAGCGGAATCGTTGCCGCGAACCGAAACGCGCCGCGGAAATGTTTTCCTATGAAAATGATTTTCGAGAAAGTTCCGGAGGGGGAGCGCGTCCGCTTCCGGCCGGAATTGAACGTAGACCGAGGCTGGCTGGTTGGATTTCGCGGAAGGTCGGCGAACTTGATGCAATTTCGTTTCTCTGGATCGAGTTAGACATTCCTGACTCGGTCAAGCGACCACGGCGAACGTAACGAGCTACTAAAGAATCCTCGAACTACTTCCGCGAGCGGAGACCTTTAAAAAAGGCACGACTGCCGAGTGTCCTTCGGGAATCTCCGAGGTGGTTTAAGAATGCCGAGTTATGTTTGCGAGTGTTTTTTAAAGATGCTGAGGACTGGTAGAAAATTGTGAGAGGGTTTGAGGGTCCTTTAAGGATCCCTGAGGATCGAGTATGATTTCTGAAGGAGCTCGCAGAGTCGTGTAATACTGTAATTTATTATAGTTGTTGTGGAAAGATGTCTAGGAACTTTTCTGATATCTGAAGACCTTCGAAAAAAATTCTCAGCTCAACAGCCTCGTACAAATCGTTTTCCGGAGCTCATTTTTCAAGGCAGGTTTGTCGTTGCAGCGAAAACGTTTAAGAGATTTTCCTCGCCACAAAGATCGCGTCGATCGTTTCCTACGAGTCTAAAGAAAAAAGAACCGGACCTTGGATCGCCGTTATAGGATCGTTCCTGCACAAAGCGGATGGATGGAACCACGAGGAATCATTTTTACCAAAGAGAGAGAGAGAGAAAGACGTTCCTCTATGAAAGAAGCCGCATCCATCCTGCAGATCGATATCCTACGAGAGAGAGTTTCTTTTCTAAAAAGAAGTGGTTGATCCGCGGAAGATTACTCCCCTAACTGTGTTTCCAGCGGCAAAGGGACGGGTCCCGCGGTAGAAAATTTCCCGGTAAAAAATTAAATGAGCCACGATAATGCCGTTGTGAACGGGGATTTTGAATATCGGACGCAGCGAGTGTGAGAGCCTGATAAAAAGATTCCGATAACGCCAAGAAAAATCCAATGAAATTACTTGTTACCTCTCGGCATACTCGCACTAAATATTTAATAAGTATTGTATACGTGGTCGGATTATTTTCTAATTTTGCAGACACGATCTGGAGACATCTCTCTTGCAATATACATCAGATTATGTCCGTAACTTCGGTCTCATCCGGATCTGTCGCTCGTCAAAAATTGCAGACGTGCAAATTCGACTGTTTCCACGAGAGGAAGTATCGAATCGCGTTGCTAAAGAAAACTCGCACGCGCATCTCGCCAAACAATTTCATAAAACGTTCTCAAAGCCCCGGCAGAGAGCCCGTAAATTTTCAGCAGCGTGGCTCCACCGTTTCGCGCGCGAATATCCATCGCTATTTCGCGCGGCGGGGAGCCGTCTCCATTGTGGAGTCGTTCAATTTCTGAGCGTGTCGACGATTTCTTCGCGGCGTTCTTGCTTCGAAGTCACACTCGAGTGAATAGTTTCGGCACGGTTTGCCGCGAGACTCACGTCGGCGCGCGTTGTGTTTACTCTCGGCGATTTTTTCAGATTCGTTTCTCGTCGGGGAGCCGTTCGAGCGGAATTCGAGCGTGCTCCGACAAAAAGTAAAATCGCGCGGCCGATGGGAGCTTCTCGGACGAGATCGCGTTCCCTCGATTCGAGAAAAAAAAAAGTGAAAGTCCATCGCACAACGCGGTGCCGCGAGGAGGAGAGGCATTCCGCTCGAGGAGAACGCTAGGCGACGTGTTACGAGCGTTACGAGCCGATCGCGCGGAATCGCTTCCGCGTGCTCGCTTGCGAAACACGCTCTCGGCTTCGACCTACGACGCTGCCACACCAGGAGCCGTAAAAAACCAACTGCCTCGTGAATGTCAGAGCCAATGATCGCCGTTTACTTACCTCCAGCTACGATACTTCCGCCCGATTCTTTTCGGCGATGCCCGTCGCGCTGTTCTTGAAAAGTGTTGGTCCTTGTGATTTAACCCTTTGCACTCGGAGCTATTTCAACTCAAAAATAAAAAATTTCTGTTCGATCTAAAATATTTCCAATCTCCATGATTATTTAAATTTCATCAATTTTTCAATACTTAACCCCCTGCCGTAACATTTTCTTCGCAGTTACAGTGATCAAAACGTCTTTAACACCAAAAATGTCGCAGGAAAAGGAAAAGAAAATTTCACTAGTCTGATTCGTTAAAATACGGTGAAGGGTTAAATGTTCAGTAATTGATTAGATTCAAACATATTTAGTAACGTAAACAATATTGTGAAAAAATTGTACATCTTTCAGAGTTGGGCAAAAATTTAATGAACGATTGACGATTAACTTCATCAATCGATTAAATCGATCGTCGATTTTTCTATGATTTCTTTTTTTAATCGTACACATTAATCAATCAATCACGATTAAAATTTTAATGCCCAACTCTGGCATCTTTAAGGTCTGTAAAAATGTTGCACGTCGTCGAGCCCATTTCCCAACTTTGTCTCTTCGCTCTTTGTTTCGAACATTGCAGTTCAGTATATCTCCAACGTCAGAGCAGCAACTGTAAGCGATACGCTGCGCCCCGGCGCGTATTTCGCAACAGATTATAATACCGAAAAGGTATCGAATGGATAATTGCAGGCGGCTCGCGCGGTGCTTAACACGGAGAAACAATAAACTGTTTGCCACGCGGTGAACATCTGTCGCTTTTGCAGCTAGATAACAAGCCCCGGCGCGCGTCCTCGCATTACAAACGATATTCGCAAGGCCGGCCACGGGCTTATTACGTGCCCTTCCAGCACGAAAATGCGCGAATCGAACACAGCCGAGGTCGCCCGTCGCGAATTACCCAATGAATTTTAATCGCACGTACGCACGTGCGCGCGCGCGACAAACAAAAAACGTGTCCGCCATATCAACCGTGACAGAGGCGCCTTTTCATCTTTCGAATGGTGTTGCTTTGTCTTTTGTACACCTCGGCGACACTTTCGCCACAATTATTTCAACTCGGATATATTACCTCAGTGGACAAAATTGAAACAAAATTATTGTCGTTATTGTCGAGGAACCGTATAATATACTATTCCATAGAATTTAAAAAATTCACTTTAATTTTAACTCACTAATTTGAACATATGCAACCTCAAAAGATTTATTGATAAGATAAGACTCTACCAATTTTAACATGTCGAAAAGATTGTTTATTAAAGGAAAAAAATTATTTGGTCTCGTTTCGACGAAGATTGGAGTCGAGTTTTCGCTTCGACCGGAATACTGCGATTTGCGAAAGGATAATTTGAAGAGTTCTGAGCGAATGAGTTGTTAAACGATTGTTTTATGCCTGCACCGGCCAGAGACAGGGAACGGGAGGCTCGCAGTCGTTCGATGACCTCGCAGGCGAGAGGAGAATCGCTCTTCACGAGTTTTCACCGATACCTTAGAAAGTTATTCAGGTGGGAGTGAACCAGGCAGCCTTGAAAATTGTCCGCGCCGCGCTCGGAAAGATGTCACGGACGATATGCCTCGAATTTCGAATGTAAATCCAAAATTGACAGCGGTCGACGAATATCAATCGCGCCTCCAGCCGTATGGAAATTCCTCTGAAAATTCTTCGTCGCTACTCCGAGCAAATCCGTAAAATTTCCGAGTTGCTGCTGCTCCGAAAAGCAATTAGAAACGATCAAGTAATTCGCCGTTCAACTAAATTCCACCGAAAATCCTGTGCCGCCGCTCGGAAAATTTAAATCGTACAATTTCCAAGTGCTTGCGATTCGAAAAAGCAATTAGAAACGGTCTAACAATTTATCGTGCGACTATTAATAACGTTTAGAGCTCGTCCGTCTTATTAACAGCTCCATCAGCGTCTAAAGTGATCGATAGACTGCGCATCTTTATGCAACATGAAAAACTGTTGCGTCAACTGCGCGAGACGCAAGAGCTGGAAAAAAAGATTCCTAGCAAATTTTATTAAATCACGAGTCTTGTAGGAACGATCATTAATCTTTTTCTGAAATTCTTATTACCGCGAATGCATAAAATTCCAGTCTAAATCTTCATGTACACATTGTTTGAAATTTTGCTGCAGTTCTTCTTCCCTTTCACAGATTTGTAGAATTTTTATGGTAAATACAGTTGAGGGAAAATTGTTCGTAAATTAAATTGAAGAGCACCATCGTGTGTCCGGTATGGAATGTTAGTCGTTTGTAGAAATGATCCCAGCCAATCGGGCTCCGAACAAACGAATTCCTCCACGTGGCGGCTGCACGGTAACCGAAAAATGCAACGAAGAAATAACATTTGAAAGCTTCCGAGTCGCTGGAGCCTAACACTCTGTTCGACAGCAGTCAAAGAGCGTTGGTTCCCTTTTTACAGAGCGGAAATGGGTTAAACGTTCGAGCACAAAGACAAGAGATTGCGAGAGAGAGAGAGAAGTCCGTGTCTTGATGTCTTCGACGCGTGAAAGGCATCGAAGAGCCCTGTTGTTTTGTTTCCTCGCAACTGGCGACATTTTCGCCGTTTTTATTTCCCGAATATTCTCCCGGAGAGACAGTTTCCCGGGCTTTATTTCCGAACGCTCTCCGAGCACTTTCTTGCTACTGTTCGCCACTCCCACAATTTATTGTGCGAGCATAGTGCACACTCTCCCAACACATTTCGACTTTTGGAAAATTGCTAGAGAATAAAACATGTACAGTCTCGAACGCAGATGCCAAAAAATAAAATAATTTTATCTGACTTCTTTTCGCACGCAAAAATGATATTCAAGCAACTCTGAAACCAGTGCAACAGCCCGGCGCGAGTCGGTGTCTACGAAAGATAAGGCTGGTTTAGGTCAGACAGCATGATCCCGCCGTAGCAACGACCCGCAAACATCCTCGGGGACCGGAAGCACCTGGTCTCGGAGGTAGTATGGCCGACAAAACGCGTTGCTCGTAAACCGGAGCCCGTCTTTCGCAGCTTATCGGGGGAATCTGGCGTCTTAATATCACCGGCGGCCGACTTGAAATCGATCGGCCGCCCAAAGGAGACCCAGAAGGTGGCCCAGCGATATTAGAAACCGTCAGGCTAAGAAAATATCTCGGCTATCTACGTATCTCGGCGACAACCGGAAATTTATCGGCGATATTTCCTCCGCCTCCGAGTATCG
This sequence comes from Lasioglossum malachurum, assembly GCA_028455605.1. NCBI lineage: Eukaryota > Metazoa > Arthropoda > Insecta > Hymenoptera > Halictidae > Lasioglossum > Lasioglossum malachurum. The sequence continues at coordinate 26,266,039 of CM052311.1, read as the reverse complement.
AGCTTCGTTTTCCTTCGGGAAACGCGGTTTCCTCTCCCCTAACTTCCCCTGTCTTCAGCGACCATTCTTTTTCAACGATTCTTTTTAATTTCTCCCCTCCATTACACATTGTCCCGCTTTCCTCTCTCTCTCTCTCTTTCTCGAGTTTCTCTATTTCGGCGATGTTGGCGAACAGTCGCCCGAATAATTAGCCCTGTTTCGGGTCACTTAATTAGCCGGGAACCACACGGGCCCGAGCTCTCCGCAAGAACCCGCCGCGCCGAGAAAATGGGTCGTTCTCGGAAAACGCGCGCGAGAGAGGGATCAAGTCGACGAGCAAGTTCACGGTCGTCGCTTAGTTTCCCGGCACGACTGGGTTAGCTCGCCGAGTTTTCTTTGCAGTTCGCCCGCCGAAGTCGATCGAGCTTGCTGCCGCCGCCGCCGCCGCCGCTCGGAGCTGGGAAAATTACGATTTCCACGACTGAGCTGTTGCTATTCGATTGAGAACGGATTCTACAGGGTGAACCACGAGTTGTGATCATCAGAGATTATTCTGTTATTAGCAGTGCGATCGAAAATGATTTTACCAGATGTCGGATGATTTCAACAGAGAGAGAAAGTAAAGAAAGCAATTTTTTGTTACTGATCACTAGATTACGGATTTGGATGCATTCACGAAGAGAAATTGGTTGGATGAAATATAAAACAGTAAAGGATTAGAAAAATTAAGGGATGAAATCAATTATTATATTATTCCTGCTTCCCACAATCAATGCAGAACATTTTTATTTCAATCGCGCCTCGCGGTTCACCCTGTATATCAGGAATAAATGTCTATGCAGCTGACTTGCGATTAATGCAGTGAATTTGCATTTTTCATAAAAATCCGCAGTCTGGTTGCGACCTTTTCGCTTGCAATAATTCTTGCTCCGCTTAGCGAGGCTCGCTTTTAATACGGAGCGAGTAGTAATTCTCACGATTAGGGACTGTGGAGACGGGAACTACGGTTGAAAGCCGCGCAAAGGATTGTAGTCGCGAGTATCGAGAAGACAAACAGCGTTGTCTGCAGAAGTGATCCAGGGTTGCGAGAGTAAAGTGCGTCCTCTGTCGCGATCCTCTAGTGGGCGGGGCCTATCCAGGCCGTTCATACGCTTGCAATTTACAAAGTTCCGAGCCGTAATTTCACGCTTTTCAAATTCGCGTTAGCGAACGTGAATGCGAACGCGCTCGGCGTGCGGGTCACGTGCGGGTTACATTCGAATGCAACGAATGCGACGGGAGGAGTATGGCGGCGCGACGGCCGGGTACGTATCTCGGGGCGCACAGAAACACAGGATCATTGCCGTCATTGAGCCCGACGGCTGTAAATCAAGCTCGCAAGTGTCCCCGGTGCTCCGCTCCTGGATAGACTCGCACAAGTATCTGCTTTCTGAAACGATATACGCTTAAAAGCCGCCACTTTCACCACCGTGCACCTCGGTGCCCGTCGCTGCTGCACCGTTGTTGCACCGGTGCACCGAGCCGATACGATCCGATACGGCCGAGTCCTTGCAACCAATATCGGGTGTCCTGCGAAAAGATGACAGGCCCAGCCGCAATAACCAACTCATGAGTGGACTGCGAATCTTTATGCAAAAGAAAAATTGATTTCTTCCCTTAATGACTTTATTGCATTAAAGACAATATTATAATATTCTTCAATTTGGGTAATCTTTACCCTACCGGACTCAAAATTTGTTCCTTCCATCTATAGATTATGATGTATTTGGTATGTAATCCACACACAGGTAGATTTATACCCGGCGCGGATGCAGATCAAAGTTTCGATCCTGTGGGATCAATGGGTCAGGAGTTATGCTTGCTTAAAGCTGAGCAATCTGCAGCGTTTTTGACAGGACGCCTCCGACATTTAATGACCTTTCCAATCATCTTGCAATTTCTCTGTTAGAGACACTCATATTGTGGAAATTTGGCCCTTTTCGTTATCATTTAACGATTTCATTTAATAATAAACGAACATAAAATATTTTATATAATCCTTTTAAACTTTATAAATCTGTGTACTTACCATACAAAAACGTTCGAAAAATTGCACTATCACTAGTATTTTTAAATATTTCTCCGTGGACCCCTAAGATTATTTCGTATCTTGTACTCGATAATTTTCAAAGTATTTTTGAAACGGGCACATCTTTACACTAATACTGTTAATAGTCGACTGACTGCATACACAGTGTGTAGAACACATTCTTTCGAAATAAAAACAGTACACCTCCGAAAACGAAAATAAAAGTAGAAGCTGACGCGGCTGGTGAACCTATCATTATTTCGACCACTGTACGAGCTCTACTTGCTAGCAGCGACGGAAAGTTGAGAGCCGCGAATTCCCGTGACTGATAGCCGTGTCAAAGTTCGCAGTCCCACTCTCTAATCTGCCCCCAAGAATCTGCTGCAGAGAGTGCATATAAAACTGCGTTCCATCCCAGTACTGCTCAGTGTTTACCAGTCGGACTGAAAACGACAATCGATTCAGAATGTCCGGGGCCCTTCGATCGTCTCTCATAATCCTCCTAATCGCGAGCGTATCGTGGTCGAAAGAAGAGGATGCCACTTGCGTTCGCTCGAACGGTTATACGGTTTGCCATCGGAAAGGAGTTTTGGTCGAGGTGACACAGCAGGAGTCAGAGGACAGACTGGAAATCGATGACTTGGACCTTTTGGCAGTGAAGGCAGGTGCCTTTAGGAACGTGAACACCGTGCGCCTCAGCTTCGGCCTGGGGAACAAGATCTCCGTACTGAGAAGAGACTCCCTCACAGGATTGAAGAAGCTGGAACGAATGGACCTGGACAGCAACGTGGTACCCCTGTCGCCTAATTTATTCGCTGAACTGGAGCAGCTGAAATCTTTGTCGCTGATCTTCAACAAGATCAACTCGGTGCCCAAGGACTCGTTCGCTGGCCTGACGAACCTGATGTGGCTGTACTTGGGCCACAACGATATAGACGCCATAAACAAGGACTCTCTGTCTGGATTGTCATCTTCGTTGACGTTCCTCTGGTTGAACGATAACAAGATCGCTAGCATCGAGCCTGGTAGCTTCAGCCACACTCCAGACTTGCATCGACTTCATCTGGAGAACAATCAGCTGACTTCCATCCAACCGGAGACCTTCAAACGTCTGCACAAACTCGATGGACTGTTCCTAGAGGAGAACAAGTTGGCCAGCATCTCCGCAACGGATTTCAAGGGCCTGATCGCTCTCAGGATTCTCAGGCTACATCACAATCAAATCACCAACATCGAGGTGGGCGCTTTCAGCGATCTGGGACAGCTGGAAGAGCTGGATCTCAGGAAGAATCTGTTGACGCACGTCGAGGACGGCTTGCTCAGTGGATTGAATCAGCTGAAGAAGATCGATTTGTCGAATAACAAGATCAGTCGGGTGGATCCGAACGCGTTCGTGGGACTGCCTGCACTCAAGACTGTCAATCTTGATAATAATAATATGACCAGAGCTGATAGCAGGAGGTACATGCCTAGGAACTAACGTGAGGCTGAAACGATGGACTTTCGAGTGGGGACTATATGTTATACTTGTGCGTTTTAATTAAAGAGAATTTGCCCGAAAGGATTGTTGTAATTGGGGAACTAGAACGTTTTTCTTGGTTTTCTACCACTAATGATGAATGTTTAACAGCGGAAGGCAAGATGTGGGGCAGCAACGGTTCCACGGGAAGATTTAATTGGCTCTCGGTTCCGATGACCCGAAAATCAATTGTAGAAAGCACGTAACAGCCCGGACGAGCGTAACAATCGCGACAAAACCCTCGATCTATTAATCTCGGTGCTCTTGTTCGAATCGGCAGCCCCCGAGTGTCTTATAGCTCGGCAGCCGCCGAGCGTTAACTGGCCTATGCAGATTTGCTTCGTCGAGCACCGTTTCGTGCGATTAAATCCACCGCGTCGCTCTCTTGTATCTTTCTTTCACTGGTTCACTGTCCTCTGTGTTGTAATTCCTTACTTAACCCGTTTGCTCGACGCCGTTCCCGCTTTTTATCTCTGCTCCGTCGTTATGAAACAACTGGTCGACTGTGACGGAACCGGGGATGGTTCTCGCCCTCTCAATACACCATTTTCTCCGGGAAATCTCAATGAAATCGGTGTTTGAACTCCAACACGATTTTCCAAATAATTTTGTGTGCATTCTTTTACCAATTTTCACCCTGAATTTCTATAAATCGCTAGATAAAAACTTTTAAAAATGTTCAGAAGGTCCAAAGAAATTTGTATCTGCTGTAAAATGAAATAGGATTGCGAACAGAATCTTTCTAGATAAATAAGAACGGTAGATTTGCAGTTCGATTATTATTCACGGGCTGCTGGGTACATCGCGGCGGTTCCAGCAAGTCGACAATCGACAGTGACTCATTCGTAGCGGTTTTAATAAGAACAACCGTCGAGCAGGCTCCGATTTTTCGCTAATCGTCGACAGAGGTGGAATCGAACTCGAGTAACGGGTATTCGGAACGAGTTTTCCACGTGGAAACCGTGCGGGGGGTTGCAACGTCCATTGTCCGAAGCGGAAAGCAATACTTCCAGTAATGAATCATTTTCGAGCACCCGTGACACTCGTGTTTTTTAATGAATTTAAACGGAAAGTGGTATATCGTCGGAGCAGCCTCTCGAAATCGCTCGCTCTCTCGAAGCTTATTAAAGTTTTAACCCACGAATCGCGCGCGCACGCACACCCCCTACTTTATCCAATTTCATCGAATCGAAATTAAACATACACCCAGCACTTTGTTGCGGGCTCGACTTGAATACGGTGTAATTCACGGTGGAATGCACCGACGATCGAAACTTTCAATCGGCGATTCGGTTTCACGGCGCTCCGGCCCTCTCGTGATTTTATCGATGGTCGCTTAATTTCTTTATTCCCATATTTTTTATTACTTTTACCTGCCGTCCCGCCAAGCGAACGATACATTAATGCCATAATTTAATATCCTCTTCAAACACATCCCGTTTACAATGAAAATCTACAATATATTGTGGGTGAGCGTGTTTACATCGAAGTATCGTATGAAAATTATATATTGAATTCTCCTGTGTAATTTTATTGTGATTTAATAATAGCTCCGTGTGTTTAACATTTAATTTAGAACATTTAGTGAATGTTTAATTTTATCTGCACCCTTGCGAGACCTTTGACAGGGGTAGAAATATGTCCGACTCATTTTTATGGGAAGCGAGCGTGTTTCCTGAACAATGCTCCGATCTAAGAACGATCCTAAATTTTCTCGGGACGTTTAGTTTTTTCCTTTGTAGGAAGTTAGGGCTATTATGAGTATATCAAGATCCACCGGTGGCCGTTTTACGAGTAAGAACACGCATCGCGTGCCGCTCACAATTTTCCCGCGTAATAAACGGAGGAGGAACCGTGGACGATGGAGAAGTGCCGTAAATCCTGCTCAAAGGTGGCTTCAACGTGTCTTCCAGGTAGTTTAACGCCGTTCTAGACAATTACACGCGTCTCGTAAAACTCGGCGATACTAATTCCGAGCTGCCACGTCCCGCCCTTGGCCATTCTAGCCCCATCCGAAACACGATTCCTCGACACGATGCGTCCTACTACACTGTTGTGAACGAGTCCTATTCCCCTAATTAGGATCAACGGATCTATTTCAATCGTTATCTCCCAATAGAATATTGCTGAAAAATCCATTTCCATACGCCTCAAACACAATGGAGGGAATCTACTCTTTACACTAAACCAACCACTGCCGCGGTGAAATGATCGGTTTCATATTTTTCATTTCACAATTATTGAAACTATGAAGTTGGTTACATGGAAATTGATTCGATAGACTTTTTTACCCGGGTACATATTGTAATAAAAATTGTGAAATAAAAAAGTAAAATTAAACCGGCTTCGAAAAAACGCACTAAAAAAATGCACTAAAAAGTATGAAATAATTTCCATTTGACTTTTGTGAATACACACGAACTGTTAATATAAAAACAAAAAAATGCTTTTGATTTGTATGAATACACACCAACTGTTAATAAAATTGATTAAAATGTGGAACGAGCAGAATTCGTAAAAGATTGGTTCATCCATCTCAGCGTAATCGGTCAACATACATAGAGAAAAGCGAAAAAAATGCACACACAGAACGAATTGAGTAACCTCCTCCTTTTTCGAAGTCGGTTCAAAATTGCACAGAATCTAAATGAATAGAGCCTTGTAATTCTTGCAAAGCTAAGACATTTTAGTCGCTCTTAGTGCTCGGTAGAGGTTTAGTGTTAATACGATTCTTCGGTTCGCACAATTTCAGAAAACTACAGCGTATGAAAGTCCTACAATAATTTTCCTGTTCTCCGACAAGATCACGCATAACATTCCAAAGCGAAATTGAAACGAGGCAGCCTATGCGGTGCATCGTCACAAGCGCACTTCGATGACCGAAAAGAGCAAAGCTGCGGGCAGAAGAGAGACAAAGAGACCGAACAGCGGCAGCAAGTTCTGCGGCTGTCGACGCGGCAGCCGATAAAAGCAACGAACGTAAATGGTAATAAAGGTGAACCGAGCAAGAAGCTGCGATTATTCGAGCAGACGGGGTCTGTTTGTCGCGTGTTTAGCCAGCGGTTGCTAGCCTCCCCTTCATCCTCTGCCCCCCGCGTTTTCCCGTGGCTCGAGATGAACGCTCGTTCGCGGGACAAAGGGATCCGAGGACAGAATAAAAGAAGGATCGGCCAAATAAAGGCCGCCCTTTTTTCTCTCCCCATCTCTTTCTCTCCCAGGGCCCTGTGGCTCCTTTATTTTCTAATTTGTGGCAAGCCCCTCTCCTCCTCCCACCTCTTTTCTTCGTCGCTTTTCCTGTTCGTCCAGCAGTCGACTTCCCCGGGAAACTCTTGCCGGTGCATCCATCATCGTGCACCGCGGTACCTGGATGTATCCGTGGCCGAGATTGCACGGTAATTTTTCACATTTTATTGGCCCGTCATGTCGCCCCGGCCAGCCAAGAAACATTACATCCCTGGACGGATCTCGGAAAACCGCTGTACAGGGTGGTTTCGCCGGAAATGAGCGGATAATGAGCGCCGCCGCGCGATTCCGTCCTGTTTTTCCATCCAGCAAGGCGGTCCGACGAAAATTGCTTCTTCAATTGCGATGATTAGACCGCGGATTTTATCCGTTCACGAGAAATACGTGTAATCGCGATTTAAGCAGCAGACAGATTAAAAGTATTTAAGAATATCAACACAGTAACCGAGGCCTATGTAGTAATGTGAAAAATATTTTCAATAACAAAATAAATTTTTAATGGCGTCGGGGAGTCGTCACTTTCTAGAGATGAGTTTTACATTCAACTTTAATCCTCCAGTCTACCGTATTTCACGAATTTTAGTCTTTACTTTACTTAGACTGAGCTCTTAATGTCATTTCGATTTCTGTTAACTTTGTTGGTTAACCCTCATTCGTCCCTCGTGTTTTCCTGAAATAAGTTACACTGTTCTGTTATCTGTAGGTATATTTGTCCGAAACGTTGTGTGTGTTTGTAGTAACTTTTCTTTTTTTAATGTGAAACATATAACAGCAGAAACCTAAGATTTAAATGTTAACTCATCGATTTCAATGAAAAAAAACTCGAAAAGTCACTGTGTGACTTGTTATTTTATCGATTTTTTTTATCACTGTGTCAATTTGACGCCGAGGGACAGATTCAGTTCGTGAATGCTTGGAATAGTTGTGCCACCGTGTACGTAAATTGCTTTTACGAAGATGGCGGCGAGAAACGCCGCTCGGAAGCCCTGGAATGCTTCTTTTTCGCAGATTTGTGATAGTTCGGACACTAAATAATAATAATGGTGTATTTATTGCGCGACGGGACGGCTATAACGGCTGCGCGAAAAAAGTCGGATGAAGGATATCGCGAAGAAACGTAAAACACGGTGACAGTAACAATATCTCATGACTGAAGCGAGACCGAGTATGATTAAAGCAGTCTAAAAAGAGTAAAATAAATTACAGTGAAATAAGAACTACGTTTCCCGACTTTGTAATCAACCCTTGGACTCCACCTGCATACACCATTTTCCAAAATGGCCTCGCGAACAAAACATTTACGCTCTACAAGCTAGGCTCGCCTCGTTCGCAGAAGATTAAATTTAAATGTATTCAAAGTCGAATTAAATTAACTCGATTCGTTTAATTCATTTCAATAAATTTGAATTCATGCGCATGCATCGAGTCGATGTCATTCGATTTCGACGAATTTAAATTCGAGCGATTAAAATGCAAGTTGCGGTGAAACTTACCCAAATGGTGCACCCTTTTCGCTTGAGCGTGTCTGCGACCTAGAACAAGAACAAATACAATATTTATTAATTAAGTATCATTAATTAAGTAATAAATTAAGACATTTCTTGCAACCCAGATCATTTTTATTCTATGCAATCTTTTTTATTGTACATTGTGTTGTGTTTTCCCATATAACAGTTGAGCTATTCACAATTCATAGAATACAGACGAATTTAATTATATTAAAACTGTTTTGAATAATAATATGGCAATTTTTACTGGCGCCTCGGAGTCACCATTCGAGTGCAAAGGGTGAATATTAAAAGGAAGGCGTGGCGAGCTCTCCAGAATTAAATAACAACAATAAAATGAGATTGAATAACAAACGGAACGGTGTGTAGCACAGTCGCACAAAGCGTCGCAGGTTCTCCAAAGATAATTCCGGTGAAAACAGTCGAGCAACTTCAATAATAAAATGGGGTCCTTCCAGCTCGGGAGCACGAGAAAGATTGCAAGGGAGTATCCAGGACCTTTGTCGGAAGATTCGCCGATGGAAAAAGAAACGGAGTATTCATTTTCCATGAGACTTTAAGCACTGGAGACGTGCGATCGAATCCGGAGCCCTTCACGATTTTTCTGTCGGCCTGTCCCACCTCTTTTTCTCCTTTTCTTCCTTTTTCTTCTTCTCCTCTCCTCATTCTCCTTCACTATCTGTCCGTGTCTCAGACATTAAAGTGCCCGAGCAAGCGGAAAATTGTTCGCGATTTCTCGCTCGCATTGAATTCATCGACGCTCTAATGGAATCGAATATTACCTCGATCGAAGAATCAGCTTCTGTCTGAAGCTACCCGAGGAAAAAAGAAACACCGGAAATTGTGTAAATAGAGTCGGCCGGCTGATTAGCGGAAGTAATTGATTCGCACCTCGCTCGGAAGCGACGGCAATTTCGTGAAACACTGAAACGGAAATGTTGCAATGTTCCAGCTGTATGGTACAGCGATGTAAACGTTTAAATATCAAAATTAATTTTAGAGATGGGAATGCTGAGGTTTCGCCGAAATTATGTCCGCGATCGTACCGTGAAGTGTGCAGGAATTGCTCCGAATTTATGTTCAAGTTGAAGTCTGAGGTTAATGGAACTCTGGTTTTAATGAAACCAGATCTTGATATTTTGTTCAGATTATAACGTTCACATATTTTACCAAATGAATTTTGCGAAATGCGTGCCTGGGAATGTACAGTGACTCCCGTTAATATTCCGACGCTCTCAAAAAAACCAATAACTTTTTCAATATTGCACGGTAACAAAACAGCAAGCTCGCTTTAAAGCAACGAGACGGTAAACACAGAGAAATATGTCAATGCCGGGAATACGTTTCGATTAGATAGGACGTTTGACTTCTGACACGCGGCATTGAAAGCTGCGGACGCATCTAATTAACTCATAGAAATGACTCGGTTCGCGAAGATTACCGACCTATATTAAAAAAGCAATATTACGTTGCAAACAGCTTCTTATCTGGAATTCGCGGAATATTTAGCTCGGGCTATCGATCGCGGAAAATAGTGGCTCTCAAGTGAACGTACAATATGCAACCCTAACTTTACCTTAGTTCGAAATCTCTGTTGTCCAGCGAGTTTGAAGATTGTAGAATATATTATCTAGAGGTGTACGGGACCGGAATGAGAACGATCTTCGAGATCGGGACGGAATCTTGAAACTTTCGGCTTTCCCGAAAATGTTCGGGATTTCTTAAAATGCTGGGATTCGAATACGTGTCTTGTTTTCTTGAATATGACCATAGTGTTAGATTTATCTAAATAAGAACATCAAGTTTTATTTAACTTGATAATTTATATAACTAGACAACGGTGACAAGACAAAGTAGGTGAAGTTATGGGACCTGGGCAGAAATTTACGTTGTTCGAATGGATACGCCGCCTAACAAGAAAGAGTTCTAGAAACGTTTCGATCCTTTTTTCCTCTCGAGCTCGATTCCCAGCGATCATATACATATTCAAAATACGATACTCGAGAAGTAGATCACCGGAGGAGAGAAAGGAATAAGTCGATACACATTTTGTAAACGAGAACGGACGATCGTGTGATGTAGATCGGCTACGATATCAGTTTCAGTCGTCTATTTATTGCCACGCAGATGAAGTAATTGTCGTAGGAGAACGAGCTGAAAGGTCCCTGTATATCGTTGCTCCCGATCCAATCTACTTAACGATACAGCCGCAGCTTAAATCGGAGAGATGATTTAATCCTGAGGCAATGCTCGATCCCTCGATCTTTCATCGGCTTCCCGTTCACAAGCAGAAAGTATCTTATTACATCATCGCTTTTATCGTTTGCAGAAGTTCTTATAAAAGCTTGTCGAAAATTTGATAGAATACCGTTCAATTCATTGGTACGGTATTTTATTATTTGCTGCGAGTATTTCACTGTTCCAGTTATTTACAGAAGTCGATCACGAAGGAAAATCGAGTTTGATCTAATTTCGCTGCTCGCAAGAATGTGGATCTGCATTTAATTTCCGCCGTGATGATTTAATCTCGCTGTACGTGGCGATTAACACAACGGATTGATTTCTCTGTACGTAGTACGGAATTATTATTATTTTCTGAACAAAGAGATATTTTTTTCAACAGAATGTTTCAGATAGAAATAATGCGAAAGGAGCCTCGAGTTTGGAGTATTTTTCATTAAGAAAACTCGCGGGACATGTTGATGACGGTTTGACAAATTTCAAAGGGTCCTGTAATAAAGATGATTAATTTTGTCAACGGGTAGGAGATTGCCGGCACGAATAGGCGAAAATGATTTGGTGTACGCGCGCCGAATATTACCGCCTCGAATATTTTCCGGGCATGACCGGAAAATTCATAGAGGCACTAACGAGCCGGTGGAGCGCGGGCGCGCGCGGGGCGTGATTACTTTAATCACTTCGGCAAACAGCGATTAATGCGTCCACGTGAAATCAGCTCATTTATGGCGGCCTTTATGCGCGCCTAATTTTAACGGGACGTGTCAAAGCGATGAATGCAGCAGCCCCCGGACCCATCGTATTAGGTTGTCAAATGGTTCATGATTGTTTAGAGGGTGTCCAGATTAATGTTGCCGAGACTCGTTCGAGTTTATCGAGCTTCGGAGATAGAAGCTCTCTGCGAAAAGAAATTAATCTGTGGACTGCGGATCTTTAAGCGTTTACAGCGAAGTCGAGTAGATGAAGTTCAAAATTGTTGAGAAATTTGAAAAATTGAACATCACACCCCGGGACGTACCCTACAAGATGCAAAAGGTTTCGTTCCAATTGGTCCATTTATCTCGGCGTAATCGGTGAACATACATAGAAAAACAGCGAAAAAAAGGCACATACAGATCGAATTGAGTAACCTCCTCCTTTTTCGAAGTCGGTTAAAAATAAGAGATACAGCATAGCACGGTTTCTTATAAACGAGACTGCCCTGGAACTTTTGGAACAGGCTAGCAAATATCCCGCAACAAGAGAGAAGGGGTCGGAAACATTTGTATTTGATCGACGTGACTAAAGAATTTGGTTTCGGGGGCGTGTGCTCTTTGAAAAGCAATTTGCCGCGACCATAATTCAGAGTGCGCGGTGTCCGACGTGTCCGGCAGCGTTTTCGAATTCCATTTACATCGAGCTCCAGCGACCGCCGCGCCGCGTTCCGTTTAATTGAGCAACAAAACGCGAAATTACTCGTCACCGAATAGACCAATTAACGTGTCCAATTAATCGGACAACGAAAGTTACACGGGACGCACGCGCGTGTTCACGTTCGCGGGCCAACAACGCAGGGGCCCCTATCGTCGCTAAATCGTTTCGGTAAACCGATACCGGCGATCAATTACAAGGCGACTAAACGGGGGATGCGACCGGATGCAACCGGGTGCAACATACTGCATCGTTGCTGCAGGAGGAGCCCGAGGAAACCGGAAACTGTTCCCCGAAGGGAATGGTCGGGCCTCTCTTCCGATCTCGGAAAGACAAATGACTGTAGTCGGGATAAACGGGATAAACCGTTTTTTTTTTTTTTTATAATTGATCATCGATCATCCTGATCGACGCGCCTAATACTTTCCTCGGACGGAATTTTTCTTTCGCGTTTAACACGTCATTGTAACTCGAAAATTAAACATTTCTCTTTCGACCTAGAATATTTCCTTCCTCCACGATTTTTTAAATGTGTGGTGGATACGAAATTGACATTATACCTCATACACACACACACACAATAATGAAACGTTTAGTAACTGATTAGATACCAACATATCTATGTAAACAATATTTGAAACGGTGGTATAGAAATTTTTAGTAGCTCCTCGGGATCACCACTCGACTGGCAAGGCTTAATAATCTCGATAATTGTATAAAATATAATATATGAAAAACTCGAGCAGTGGTAGATTCACCATTTAAAAAATGTACAATTTCATCCGTTCGTTCTAATAATTCTTTTTCCTGCCTCGAATTTTCCACACGCAAATTCAACGCGCAACCAAGCCCAGGCACAGAGACATCCGGATGATTTCCTTCTCTTTTCGGAGTCCGCCGCCTCCGGCGCCATTGTGGCCGGTGAAAAGCTGCGCTCCCATTGGCACATTTCGGCCGTTCCGAACGTCTCCGAGTAATCTGCATCCCCGGTGCAATGATAATGCACCTGAGACGCGGACCTCGTTCCTTCGTGAGACTTCTTGACACTGTGTCTCTTGCGCACAGCTGTTGTCTTAGCCTCGTCCAGAATCTCGGATGTCCTCGTCACTTTTATAGCAACAATATCAACGTTGCGAAATATTTGCTGAATATTAACGGAATCATTTTTACTTCAATAAACGACCATTAATTTTTGTCATTACAGCATAAAATGCACAATCCACTATTTATTGTCAGCAGTAACACTACATATAAGCATTTTTCTTCTGGAAGATATAACTCAGAATTCCAATCAAATTCTTCTGATAATTATTTAGAAGAAGAGCGTCCTCTCAGGTTTTGATGATCTTGAAATATGTCGTGAAGATCATTAGTTTTCGAGATATTCGCAAAAAACTATTGCTAATACTGTATCGAATTTTTCGTATTCTTGCGCATACATAATTCCGCATACAGAATTTGAACTAGTAATATGTAATATATATAATAAAAAATATATAATTTATAATATCATAAATAAAAATCCACTTCAATGTCGTAATCAAATTTCGTGTGATGTGTGCAATTAAAACTGGCAAGTTGAAAGTTAGAGACATAGAGGGTTGACTATACTCGTCGACCGGTCTTCACGGGTTAACAGGTGTGCAGGTGGTGGTGTCCGGTGATTGCGGGCGCGGAGGTATCCTCAATTAGCTCCCTTTATTTGGACCGGGGGGTCACATGGCGTTGGTGGAAGACAAACGGCGAGGATGGGCCGGCGAAAAGATTTAATTGCGGGGAAAGAGAGTAACCGGAGTGCGCTAAAAGGCTTCCGAAGTGCAGGTAACCGCGGCAAACATCCATGGAATATACATGGGAGTCGAGCAGAACCGAGCAGAGCCGATTCGATCCGAGCAGACTGGAGCAGAAACAAAGTCGTTCGTTTTATTGCGTTCGTAAACCGGCCGCGCCCGGCAAAATGCTTGGGCAACTGTACATTTCGGCCCCGGAACAATGGCCGACCGGAAATGAATGGCCCGCATAACTGACCCGGGTCTCTTTGCCCACGGCTTGTTCTTGTTTGCCAGGCTGCTTTGCCTTCGCGACGGCTAACCGAATCCTTTCGATTCTTACTCCGGCTTCTTCTGGAAACTACTTTCTTAACACGGTGCACCTTTTATTAGTTTTCTCCGGCTTCTCCCTTTTGATTGATTCTACTCTTTGATTCCGCGAACGTTTGCCCTTTCTGCGAATCGAACCAGATGTGGAACTGTTGGAAATAATTGATCGATCTGCTACCATTATTTGTTCGTTGGTTTTCAAGATTGAAGGTCTGGTCAGCCTTCTTTAACTTTTAATTACTCGCATATATATAGTACATAATATTGTTTAGAATTAGTGTACATATGTATCTTATGTGTTACAGTAAATCTACAATCTTCTTACATAATGTTTTTACATATATATGTATGTATGTACTGTACATTTACTGAAATTTAGTGTTTCAAGCATAAACAAAGGTGTACGACTACACTAGAAAATATCTGTTTTGCATTAAAGTATTTATTTCATTGAATAAGAGTTTATAAAACTGAAGATTAATAAAACTGTATATTTTGTCTATTTTCTTGAAAAAAGTGTCTGGATGCACTACTAAAAAATTCAACTCCGGTCGCTCTGATTCGTACGTTAATTCTATTGAATGCCCGATCACTATGATTTATGTCTCTTTCCGAGCATCCCGAAAGAGCAACGGTTCAAGTCGGGGGTTAACTTTGATTTATTCCGGCAGCCTGTCTTTAACGACGCTACATTAAAGGGCCGAGTATCGGAAACAAATCAATTACCTAAATGGCAATCCTTGACGCTGCATTCTCCTGTTCTCATTAATTGAGGTAATTAATTAGTCACGTATAATTACTAGCAGCGGCGGCGTCGGCGTCGACGGGGCATTGATGTTTCGCGACCGTGTTTCTGGCCTCTTTTAGGCAATTTGATCAATCGATCGTTCAATGACGATAAGATTGCTCTAACGGCTGAGGTCACTGGACATAATGGGATTTGCATGGCAATTAAGCTGGCCGATCGAAGTCTTAGCTTGATGACCGAATTATGACCACGAGAAGCCTCTCGTTGCTTTTATCGACATACTTAGAAAATTTCAATTAACCGCTCCTGAAACGTTCCCGTGCTTCTTTTGATCCAATTTTATAATCGCTGGCTTTCTCAATTTTATTAATGAAATATACATGTACAGGCAGAAATTAGTCCCCACGATTTTTCGGCCCCTTCGGATGGTCGGACAGAAAAGTGTTTCTTACCAAAGTTAATCTATACAATAAAAACATAAAATAAAAAAATGAAACAGAAGCTAGAAAATTAGCGACAGCCGGTTCCACAGGATAGGATAATTAAAAAATTATGGTTGAGAATGAGCGTCGCGTCGTCCACTGGAAATTTTCATCGTCTTCAAAGCAGCGGAGCAACGTTCCTCCGTCTCGAGGACGCCTTGACTTCCGGTTTCGCGATTCCTCGGGCATCGAGTACACCAAAGGAAAGAGAGAAACAGGTTCCTCGAGACCTAATTACCGATCGGCGATTCTCCGATGCAAGTTCAATGCTCGCCGATAAACTTTCTGTAGGGAAAAACGCCGCAGCTAGCCAGAGACGCCAATTACTGTTCGTCCGTGTTTGAAATGATCAAATAAACTTCCTCGATCAAGTTTATATTATCGTAAAAAATTTTGAACAAAGTTTGAAGAGAAGGAGAATAGAGATACCAGTCAATTTAACGCTCGGTTGATTTAGTGTTAAAGAATGATTTCTGCGTCATTGCTGTCGACGCAGACAATCTTCATTCCGTATAAAAATTCGCTGGGAAAGTTTTCTTAAAGGAAAATGAAGCCATAATATTGCGGTTAATTAAATTACTTTCCGAACGGCCTAATAAATGTTGTTGGTAATTTGTTGGGGGTGAGTTTGTCGGACCACAGGTGAAAATCATACACGCACGAGCGCATGCCGACGCAAACACGCTGTAACTAATCGCAAACACAAACACAGAGGTGGTTGTATACATTAATCAGCCAATAACACAAGGACATCGATGTAAAGGACAAACAGACAACTCGTATAACCGACAAACAGAGGACACGCGCGACTAAGCAGTATAGAACCGAGCAATTCGTGCGTCGCCTCCCGTAAATACGGAAACAACCCCTGTCGAACTATATGCAACAGTTTCGCACGTTCTCTTTGATCCTCGTTCTCTCCCGATATTAGTTTATTATCGCGCGATATCCAATTTCGTACGTTTCATCCAATATGGAACCGAGCTCCTAACCACCGGAGTTCCAAATTTTCTGACTCGATCGCGACCGGATATACTGCACACTTTTCTACGGGTGCACAGTGACTCTCACTAATATTCGGACGCTCTCTAAATACCGATACCTTTTTTAATATTGGGATATACGATTCAAACTTTTTGGGAAGCTAGAGCTAGGGAATTTTCGGGATGTTTAATTGACACAGATCTACGAAACGTATTTTTTAAATTTTCAATATAAGCCCACATAAAAAATGTTGTAAAAAGCAACTATTAGTATTTTGTCTGCAATTCCGACCAATTGCAATTTTCGAAAGAACTTCTTTTCACATCCTGTAGTAAACTAAGTGCTGCAGCTTCCCAAAAAAGGTATGAATATTAAAAAAGTTATAGCTTGTTTTTAACCGACTTGGAAAAAGGAGGAGGTTACTCTATTCGATCTGTATGTGTGCCTTTTTTCGCTTTTTTTCTATGTATGTTCACTGATTGTCCGCCAAGATGGACTGACCAATCGGAACGAAACCTTTTGCATCTTGTAGAGTATGTCTCCCGATTGGTTCCGGGAAAACAAATTTTGCATTTTTTCATTCTTCGCGGTTTTTATTGCAAATAACCAATAAGACCGAAATACCATCCTACGGTATTCTACAAATTCTGCTCGTTCCACTGAAAAGTGTGAAATAAAAAAATTTTATGCTTTTAGTGCATTTTTTTTGTGTGTTTTTCGAAGTCGGTTTTTTTTTATAAAATTTTTTTATTTCACACTTTTTAAAGTGTCCAAATATTAATGGTAGGAACTGTACATACAGTGCGTTCCACTAATATTCGGACACTCTTAAAAAGACGATAACTTGTCAAATATTGGACCTTACAATTTGAACTTTTTTGGAAGTTTGAATCATGTGCACATTTATTCAAGCAGCGCTTTTAAATATTTGCTGTGTCTGCCGTACACGCGCTACAGTACAAAAAGATGATAATAATATTGAAATAATTAGAAAATTAAAAGATGATCAATATTTACATGCATAAATGAATACGCAAGCTAGTAAGAATTATAATGAATAATCGCGCGGCCGCTTTCAAAACGAAAATCAATGCGAACAATCCCATTAAAAACACGAACAATCGGAGCTACATTTAAATCGTAAAACTCGGCGAAAACAGTCCCATTAAAAGCGATATTTACGTTCACGAAATGATGTGTAAAATAATGAAAATAACGATGAACAACAGGGGCTGTTGTTAAATCAAACCTTAACAAAAACGATAACGATAAAAGGGACGATGTACGTACACCCAACTAACGAATAAAATAATGATCATGCCGAAAAACAACCCCAGGGCTGTTTTTAAATTTACAATTTTTAGCTAAAATGAAATAAACAGAATAACAATATGACAATAAAAACGGGCCAGGCCAGGTTTCGATCGATTCTCGTGAAAAACTGCCCTAATAAAAATAATAATTTGTATCGATAAACCAACGAATAAAGTAATGACCGTAAGAATGAACATCCTCGCCGAAAACAACCCGATAAGATCACCGAAGAAAAAAATCCTGCAATTCTCCAAGGGAATCACAGCGGGAGACGTGCGTTCGAAAAGAAACTAAAAGAAAACCGTGGAAAATCGGAGAAAAATCAGCGAGAAAGGAACGCCGCGCCGCGCTGGGATCGGGAATAGGTCTCTCTCTGGCTACGAGTTCGAGAAACGTTCGAGGGTTAAGCTCTCCAGGCGGTGCTTAACAGCGTCGCATCTCGAACAGTGGATCAAGAGGGTCGAACGACGGCGTCGGTGCATCGTTGTTATGCACCGGGAGCAGATATTACGGCACGCGGATCGATCTTACTACTCCCAATTGCATCCGCGGACAATGCATCCGGACTGGCTGCATTTTATTTTCCCTTTTTCTTCCCGCTGTCTCTCGTTTACCCCCGTCGGTGGTGCATCGGTGTGTCTGAGGGCAGAGGGACGTTGCAATTTATCCCGGGTGCATTCGACGAAACCGCTCGAAAAGCGTCCTCGAAGAGGATTTTAAATCGTTCCGAGTGAAATCCTCGGGAACGCGACTTCTGTTCCGTAGACAACTTAATCGGGGATATCGGTTTACTCCATTTTCTTTCGGTTCCCTCACTTTTCTTTTCCTCGGTCGTTGGCCTAATCGTTCGCGTTCCAACGCACCTCTCTCCTCCCTCGCCGCTCGTTATCTCTTTACCTTATCGTTTCCTTCGCAACTACGTCTACCAGATGTAGACGTGGCGATTGTATATTATGTAAATTGAAATTGATTCGCAAGACCTACACTACCAACGCGATTGTTAAAATATTTAAAAACGGATAATAATTCAAGTGGTGCGATCAAGAGTGCATTTCTCAAATGGACACACACCTTGAGACTCGCATAATGTATGCGTCTGACATCGATCGACCCCGTGACCCGAGACACCTCGCGAGATCGTTTGAGAAATTCGAGGAGAGGCGGGAAGAATTGGTCGGGAGAGAGAATTGGGGTAAGACGATCTCTCTTTCTCTCCCTCTCACTTGGTCACCCCGCCCCTTTCGCTCGGGCATCGTGCCCGCGGAGGAAATTGCAGTGTCACGTTCTGCAAAAATGCCACGGGAGTCCTCTGGATTAGTTCCAGATTCGTTGAATATTAAATTGCGCGGGCGAGCGCCGCTTCTCCGACGCGATCCTCCCACGAATTTCGTTACCAGAGGAAATTCGAGGAGCTGTGCGGGCGCGAGACCCGCCATTTTCGAATTTCGCGAAATTCGCGAATGGACAAGCGACATGTTCCCAAACAAACCCACGTGGTTGGCTAGCTTTCTCAATTCTTTGCTCTAGAGTCATCCTCAATTGTGAAAAAGATATAACAACACTTCAGAAACGTTCTGAATGAGGCATGAACAGCGACTGTGTTCATAAATATTCACAGCTCGAATCTCCTTGTTTATTTGCACTATCTACGATCGACATAAAGGAAAGTTCATTCAGCTACTACATTGCACGAAGAAAAGATAGAAAAGATAGAAAAGAAAGAAAAGATCTCATCATAAATGTAGTAAAACTTACTTAGTGGATTCTTGGAAATAATAACGAAAAAAATACAGAGTAAATGAGTGTGAGTTTATAATTATTCACTATACAGATAATAAAATCTCGAGACGCACAGAAGGCATGGAAAGTCGGCAAGCGACGTACACGATCCAAAATGGTGTCCATCGTAACCGCGCCCTGGGTCCCGCGAATTTCGAGGTGTGAAACAGGGGGTGGGACAGAGGGAAGTAGAACGCGCGGGGGGGGGGGGGGGGGCGTTTCTCGCGAAAAATCAGTCCGGGTCCCATTCGCGCGGCTTAATACCCGAAGAAGTTGGAACCGATCCAGATGAAGGGGTTTTCCCCGGATTATTATTAAACGTCCGCGGCGCAATTTCCTCGACTGTGCTTGGGCATCGATTGTTTCCCCGCGCGAGACGGCAAACTTCTCCGGCGCCATTCTTCCCGGCTCCTCGAACAATTCCTGCGACTCCGTCAAGTTCAGGCTGACGGGCTGACTGCGAAATCGGTCTCGTTGCTGTTGAATTAATCCGGAAACCCTCCCGCGCGCTCCTCCTTCTTCCCCGAAAACTTTCGAATTACCCGAATCACCGTTCCTCCCTCGTTTATTCGAATGGTAAATGAACAGACGTCCCTGTGGAAAAAGACGAACTGCGAACCAGGATCTGCAACACGGCTGTGCGAACCGTAGATAGTCGTTAACGTAGCTTCGCGACGATTTACTGTCGCGGCAGCTAATTTGCCAGAACGGCGCGTTTCGCAATTTGTGGGACAGGAAATGCCAGAGAGCTTCCCCAAGATGAGTTCTCCATTAAAGATTCTGTTTCAATGCTTGTCTGTTCAAGTGCACTTTGTTTCCGTGGAAAAGGAGACGTTCGAGTTACTGCCATGTTATTTCCCAACAGACAGCATTATTAATTAATTCATGCTTCGCGAATGGCTACTAATCGCGGTGCAAGATGTTCTCCAATTTGAATCGGAGACCTCGGAAACATTGAAAAGCGTAGCCGGCTCGCGTGCAGGCTGAAAAATAAATGGCTCCTCGTAATTTTCGTGCGCTCGAGCTTAACGAATACAGCCCGGGATCCCGTTCGTATAAAAAGAATCCCTCGGCCCCGGGTTTTACCTTGGCTTCTGCCGCGCGCACCCTTGAAAACACTCTCCCTCGTCCTCTTTCTCTCTGAGAATTAAATATCACCGGCTCCCCCGGGGCGCTTTTTATTTTTTCATCTCTGCTGCACGAAGGATGCACCGGAAACGCGGAATGCAATCTCGTGAAAGAGTAATCGCGTCTCGGATCGACCCGCACGCGGAAAACGCGTTGACGCGGCGTTTCGCGGATATAATAGCATCGCGACACTATACTCTGCTTCATTCTTTATATAGAGATTTTTGGTTTTTTCAAATGGTACTTTTTGGGTGGCGGAATAATTGGTTAAAAAATTCCACGGCTCTCGCGGATAAATTGGAAATGTGGAATCGCGGACGTCGATTGCACTTTCGACTGCATCGCACTTCGGCTGCTATCTGTTCAACCAGCCGAGAGTATCCACCCCCGCTGCACTGTGGACCGACGGAACCTGGAATACCTCAATCTCCCCTAAACTTCGAGGGACCAAACAGGAGAGAGAAGTTCCCTCCTCGAGATCGTAACCACCAACGTGGCGAGATGCAAACTCGGTTTCTACCATAATCGATAGTCTCGTCACTCGAAAGATATACGAACGACGACGCTCCTCTGCGAGCTGCATCCTTGCGACGACGGGACTCTTGCTCTTTCTTCGAAAATCGTTTTACATTTTTCTATAATAGAACGCTTTTGTTCTCCGCGAACATTCTGATCTTATTGTTCCCACGAGTTTCCTCGAAATTGAGTTTTCAGTTTTCTTCTTGGCCGACAAAATCCGAAAAAAGCGCCCAATAGAAACGCCAGCTGGCAAGTTGAATCGCGATAGTTTGATGGAAATTCTTGGGGAATTTTAATCGGCGCGCGATGGAAATAGCCGGCGACGTAAGACAGCCTGACAGTAAATTAATAAACCGTGGCCCAGTTTCTCGGGGGCGACGACGTCTGCATTCGATATTTCCGAAACGAGAATTTTCCCCGGCGATTCTCTCCCTCCCTCGATCGCGCGAACCCTCAGATTTCCAGGATCG
Source organism: Lasioglossum malachurum (assembly GCA_028455605.1). NCBI lineage: Eukaryota > Metazoa > Arthropoda > Insecta > Hymenoptera > Halictidae > Lasioglossum > Lasioglossum malachurum. Next base: position 26,244,551 of record CM052311.1, on the reverse strand, counting down.
ATTAATCAATCGATAATAATGTGCGCCGGGAACGCGCACATGCTCATCATCGTCGGCTAATTAAAACCGAACAGCCGAGTGCGGTTCATCCTTGAGCCAATTTTTGGGAGAGAGAACCGCGTTTGCGAGCGATGCAGCTTTTTTCCGTATTAATTTTTAGGTGTTCGAGTGCTCCTTTCATCGTTTCCGCCTAGAGAAACGTGCCATCGAAGCGATCACGCTAATTGAAAACACGGACATGGTTGAACTCTTTTTATTTCATAGCGGAAATGTTTTATAGACGTCCGATTATTCGCACCTTGTTTTTCGGGGAGGATTGAATATTTTACCACGCGTTTTTATTAGCTCGCTTTCTTGTTTGTCTGTCTGTTTTTCTGTTTGTTTTAGATTAAAGTATTGAAATAACAAGAATGTATTGAAGAACTAAATTTTTTGAATAATTCCTCGTGGATGCATCTTTACTATCTCAACAGTCGTAAATTAAAACCATTGGAGCCTGTCACTTTGACGAATCCCGTAAACCTAGTGTAACACGTTTTTGTTCACCACCAGTTGTACGAACTCGTGATCGAGTCTCCGTCATCCGAACCGCGTTCCATCATAGTTATATCCTTCAGTTATAAGAATTAATGGATAATGGATCGACCATGATGCCCCGAGAAAATGAATTAATGGAATATCACGTCGAAAGAACATATTCCAGGGAATGGATCGAATTTCGCGTAAATATCGTCGAAAATTTCGCGTAAAAATCGTGATCTTTACTTCTTCCTTCGCAATCGCGGCCGATAACAATTTTTAAAAAATTATTTACACGTTAGCTGGTAAACTGAACCTTCTAGCGTCTCGAAGAACTCAGGCTGTTGGGTCGAATTTTGAAAGAGTTATTCGTTTTTAAATGGTGTACGAGTACTTTGTATATCCACTGTAAATAAAAGTACTTTGCTGATTCTTTCTTGGTAATTCTTTCGGTGTGTTTTCCTCAGAGGAATGGGTCAGGATAGACCCGTGGTCGGTGGAGGGATGGTTAATTGCGTGGGTGAGCTTTCGTAGGTTGGTTAGCGTCGCAATTTCTCCCCGGGGAATATTTGAGCCTTGGGGCTCAAGTAGAATTCGGCGGGATGCTCGAAATTGTCGGCATTACCGTGAGATCAGAGTATAATCGGCCGGGATCTCGGATGTAGTTTGAATCCCCGATGAACCCGTTATTACGCCGACTACGGCTTTAATTTCTCGACAGAGCGGCTCTGCCCGGCCGTGCCATTGCTTCTTCCCTTCGTCCCGAATTTTCCGCGATTTCCCTGTATAATCGTCGTCGCTCTGCCTAAATGGCCGACGCTTTTCTTCTTGATCCTTCGGATATCCACGCTGGGTTTCTCCTCGTAAATTGCTCGGAATTTTGATGGACGTTTTGCGAAAATATACTGGGCGTGTCTCTCACTGTTTTACCCTTCCATTAAGACTGAACTTACCGAGCCTGAAAAGTCACTGCTACACGTTGCCTTATAAAAACGACGAAATTGCAACATCTTTACGATTGCGATAATTGTAGCATAAAAATCTGAAATCGGTGGTACGTTCAGTGTTGAGCAGTTTACAGATTGTAGAAAGCTTGGTCGAGGAGTCATCGATCATTTCTTTTTCATCGGGAGAACGGCAAGGAGCTTTTCCCATTGATCCCTCGCCTCCTAGGTCCATTATAGTTTCCGGCGGCATGTGTATCGCTCGATAAAGCTCGCTTTCGGGTATCTGGGGCGCACAAATCAAGGCATAATGATCTGTCGAGTCGGACTTTCGCGCGAAAGGCGCAAGTTTTCCTTAAGGGAGTCGTTATTCGACTAAAATGACGGCCAACCCCTCTGAACCCACTCCTTTCCTCAACGTCTGCCTCCATCTTGGAAGATATATCGGTGCACTCCTCGTCGCGAGCATTGAATATGCATCGACTGAGAACGGTCTCGAAAATTTACAAAGCAAAACGCCTCTCCGCTGACCTAATATTCTCCTTGGAAAATTGTAAATGGTTGTACGAAGACGTCGTTCTGGCACTCCCGACGATTCATGCGAAATCATTCTAATAATGTATTAATATTGGATATCACAGTATTCGGGAAAGTCTAAGGAATCTTTTGCTGTAAAGATCAATTGAAAAATTGAAAAATAATGTCTTTTTTTAACTCCATTTTCTCAAAAATTGTACGTATAGGAGAAAAATTAAGTTTAAGAAAAACTCTATAAGAATCGCATAGTGGGAATCGAAATACTTTTTGGCTGTTGGACAGTGTTATCTCCGGAAAGAAATCGACGATCGCGTCGATCGAGAGTGGGCGAAATTGTTGATCGAGGCCGCCGCGGGATGTTGAAAATATTAGAATTAATCGAGAGTAAAATGTCCCCGATGTTCGGAGTCGCGGATCCGGGCAAATCGGCCATGGAAATGACGTATTAAACAATTCGGATTGAGGGTAAACGAGCGGGTAATAACTGGTTTACTTGTGTTCGTTAGCAATCGCGAGAGAGAGATAGAGAGGGGCACACAACACACGGGGGGCTGTGTGTTTTGTCGGCGTTTGGACACACGGGGCTATCGAAACAGGTCAGCCGTTTTCCGGCGCTGATAGAGGATGAACTTTGCGTTTCTAGCGAATATTTTGCCGGCCGGCCGCGCAATTATCTCGACGACTCTATCGGCCGTGTTTAATTCTTTTGTTTGGTTCAAAGCCGAGCTCCCGCCGAGGAGAAAACCCGCCGCTGCCACCGGGGCTTGAATCGCGGTTCATCAATTTATCAGACCGGTGCACCCGGGCTTTTCAGACTTTTTAGCGACATTTGTTTCGCGGACGCGCGGGCAGGGACCTGCAGAAACGGGGAGCAAGAACAGGAGAGGTTTCTCTCTTGCTTGAATCACGTTTCTTCCGTTCCGACTATTAATATATTTTTCTTGCTCTAACTCGCTTCTGCAAGCTGCAATAGCATATCTCTTGCTCGCAGCTCTATTCGAGAAGCAATATTTCTCTTGTTTTAAGAATAATTGCATTAGGGACGTGTGAACAGAGGATTCTCTTGGCTTGCTGGCTAAATCCCAGCCTGAATCGAAGACAAGTTAAGTTAGAACGTCGTTTATGCCCAGTGGAGCAACGGTACGTGTCAACATAAGAGTTTCGCTCCGGAGAGTTGCTTTAGGGGATGAAAGTCATTACCGGATAGAGACCGGGGAGAAAATCTTTGAGAGGTTACTTTCAGACTCGTGTAGTTTATAGTGTCTCCGTCGCGAGCCGTAACGGTGCGTCTCCACTCGGGGATTTAATTTTCGAAAATTGCTTTGTCAAGAGATTCAGGATTTGGCTCTCGGAACAACGACGAGCGGAGGTTGTTAGAGGCTCGAGATGGAAATTTCTGTGGACCGAATCCGGAATTTTGCGAAGGATGCGTCCACGACGATTATGTCGGGCAGATTTAACCGTGGCCTGGAACTGCGAATTTCGAATTGCGGCAGGAGAGCTTTCGGAACGGCGCGGCGCGCGAGCCGTTGAATTAAACCGTCGGGCAATTTTTTCGTTTTGCCGCGGGACAGCCCCCGCGTTTATTAGCGCAATATGCCGGGCCGTATTTACGCATTCAATTTAGAGCAGAAACGTAGGAGAGCCGGGAAAATATGAAAGTTCTCAGTGGATCGTGCTAACGAGGATCTCGGGTCAGGTGGTAACGTACCGCCGCGCCACTATACCATGCTTTCCAGTCAGCTTTTTTAATTAGAGCTATGCCATTATTTTCAGTAAATATTGCCGTTCCAATAGAAAACATCGGCTTTCAATACGGGGCTCTTTTTATCCGCGAGCAACAAGAATTCTCGGTGTACATTTCCACAAAACTAATTCCCCGTAATCTGTACCGTCAGTTTCACTCTAACAAAATTTCTACTCCCGCGTCGTGACCTGCACTTTTGCGTCATCCTGTAGAAAATGTACAATTCACTTAAATTCCGCCCTTAAATTTATCCTCAGGACTCGTCGTGGCCACCGCTTTTGCAAGATCCTGTAGAGAAAAGTCATTTAATAAAATTCATTTAATATTCCACCAACACCCTACACTGAAAAATCCGCCCTCGGAACTTGTTCCCAGCAAAATGAAAAATCGTCTGGCACACGATTCGTGAAGCGTCCAGTAGAATCGGCTCGGCACTAGAGCAGAAAAAGAGGAAGAAGAGGAAGAAAGCGACGGGGTTTCGGGCAAGAAGACGCGTGTATCCATCCTCGGTGAACTTAGCATGCACTCGAGCATCGGGTGCGTCGGTGTGCGCTGGTGTTTGCGGGTGTGTGCGGGGGTGGAAGCGGAGGAGAGAGAGACTGGTTCCGGTAATGAAACTCGACGCCGCGCGCCGCGTCGCGCCGGTAGGAGAAGCGGCTCGATAAAGAGGGACAGCGCTCGCTTTCGGAGGGAGAGGCGCGGCGGGGAGACGAAAGAGAGGAAAAGATAGAGGGACGCGCGGCCAGGCACGCACGTGGGGACGTTGAACGGTCTAAGGGATGCTGGAGGGGATGCAGGAGGTTGAGGTCGCATTGATTTTGTCTAGACAGGGTGGAGACTAGCTCTGTGGTATCGTCCTTCGCTCACCGTTGATATTCCGGCAGCCAGTGCGCTCTCGGTGCACGCACCCGGCTGCAACTGCACTCTGCACTCGGCTCGGTGCAACTGTCCCCGAGAAATATCCGTTTTATCCCACGAATTTTGCGCCTTCATATCTTTTCCTTCCTCTTCTTCCTTCTCTTTTCTTTCTGTTCCCCGTTCTTTCTGTCTGCCGCTTTTCCCCGTTTTTCTGTTTCTTTCGAATTTTTGCCTTCTCCCCTTTCTCCGTCCTTTCGGGTCTCCGGATTTTTATTTCCACGTTTTTTTTTTCCCATCGACGAGTTTCGTTCGCTTTCGCGTTCTTTCGTCGGACCAGGAAATTCGATCGACCATAATCGCGAGTGAAAGCCGTGCGCGTGCGAAACGATACACCCGTGCGTGCCCGCGAGCACTTTCACTCGCGACGCGATAACATCTTCGGAAAAGTGCCGCGGAAACTGTGAGACCTCTGTCTAGATATATGTGCGTCCGTCTGGCTGGTGGTTCGTTGGGTTTTCGATTTGTCGCTAGGGTTTCTTTGAGCAGGATCTCGGCGCGAAGTGGTTTCAAATGTTTAGCGTGGGGTGACTGTGGCTGTTTGCGGAAAAGTTGAGGTCTATGGTAGGTTTTGGGAATTTGGTTTCGCTGCGATTCGATTTCGATATTGGCGCTAAATCTACCGAGCATTAAAGTGTCTGGTAAATATTGCCTTATAAAAATGACATTACTAAGTTTATCGAGATTGTCTGTAATTTTCAATATAATCGTTTTCTGTAAATGAATTTGGTAGGTTTAGTGTTAGAAAATGTGTAGATGGAGTTTAGAAAAAAAATAATTAGCTTGGTGCAGTTATTGAACGACAAATGAAATTTCTATCTGGTTTTTACGATTGATGTGGACAATTTTTATTTTGCATAAAGGTCCACAATCTAGTAATTATTGCGTAATCGTGTCGTGAAATCATTGCAACTGTAATCACAAGCCCCGCTTCGCTTTGAAAGCACTGAACAGACATTCGCGACTCATAAAAATGGCAAGAGCGCCATTACTTAGACCGAACGTGACATTTATCGTAATAAAGAAATAGAAAGCAAGAGAAACAAAGAGAAAGTATAGGGAGGAGAAAAAAGAGAGAGGACTACACAAAGAAAGAAAAAAGAGAATACGAGAAAGAAAGCTGGAAAAAAGAGAAAGAAAGAGGAAGCAACGGAACAAGCAAGAGAGGATAAAAGAGGATGAGGGATAAAAAAAGAGAGAGTTAAACGAAATAAAGTAGATAGGGGAAACAAGGGAAAGAAAATGGGAGCCATAGAACGAGAGAGGTCGAAAGGAAAAATACGGGTGAAACGAGTTGTAAAAAATGGTGTAACAGAGTGATACAGAAATGATTCATTTTTAATTGAAGTTATTCATTCCGCGACTTCAACGATGCACTTAGAAACGGAACGGGAACGCATCCATCTTTCCCGATCGAATAATCTCAAGATTAACAACAGGAAAAACGTAGCGTTTCATTGAAAAATTATTGCATTGTGTGCAACGAGTAGAATGGAGATCCGTGGAATAAAATAGCTCTTCATATTATTTGAAATCCGATGAAGTAGTACACGCGGTAAAGAAATTCACGTTCGATTGCACTCTCGGTCAATTAATTCGCGGATATCTGTAATTACATGAACATTCTATTAACGAGAGGAGAGAGAGAGAGAGAGCGAGAGTAGAGGGAATAAAGACAATCGGTGTCTAAAGGTTCGCGTGTAGTTCTGTACAGGCTCGCGGCCTGGACCACAATGGGGGCCTTAAACGGGGTGGAGACGCGACGGAAAGGGCGCAGGGATAATTAAAACGGGAAATCGGGCTTTCCTCGCGGCTCGAGATCTCGAAATGAAATGTACTTTATCAAGGAATCGGCTGGCTAACGAGCTTCGGCGTTGTTCGCTCGTTACACCGTCGCGTTAATTGAGAACACAAAGAATCGGATGCTGCTTCGGCTAAATGAAAAAAAACAACGGCCAGAGTGAGAGAGAAAGAGAGGGAGAGAGAGAGAGGAACCGAGAGTATAATATTTTTAGCTGTGCATTAATGCAAATTGGAATTATGAGAACGCCGGGGAACAAAATGCAACCGGTAATGGTATCGAGGAGAGAATAGAGGTTCTCGATGTAAGCTGAACCGACTACAGTCCGTCGCAAAATTATTCCTCCACTCGTGTTTTGCAATTTATACGTATGCTACGTTCGTTCCGTCTTTTTTTTTTAGCATTTCATGTTGTAGCGTAACGAGTTTGTCTATGGTACACGAATAAAAAGACATCTGACATGTTCTTTAATCTCTGCTGCTATTGCAATCTGTTTTAAAGTTACTCTACAATCTGTTACTGTAAGATATTTTTAACAAGGCTCTTCCTTCGTCTACGTTATCTTGCTGCGAGAAATTAAAATGTATAAAAATTGTGGGCGTATTTTATAATTTTGTCATAGCGATAGATCGCAGCACAGATCCTCGAAAGAGTCGAAGGATACAGAACGTACGAATTTATTTATTGCCGAGAAATTCCGCGAGCATTTTAGGAGATACGCCGGATCTCTTTTTGTCGTCGAGTGTAGACGAGATCGTGAACCGAGAGACTCTCGGATTCGATCAGTCTCGCGAGGGACTCATTCGCCCCGTGAATTTCAGACGAGAGACAGAAGAGTTACTAGCAGACTGGGAATCGTAATATCTGCAGCGACACTTTAATTCAACCTTTTTACTCTCTTTTCCAACCTGACAGTATATATTCAACAGGGAATCCTCTCCTATTCATTCCGCTCCTATTTTACCAGGAAAACATATCTCGAGGATATTCAAACGCGCATAAAGATCTCGCAGTTTAATTATCGCGTGCGTCAATAACTAATTCCACTTCAATCCGTCTCTCTGTCTCTCGTACGAATTAATGAGAATTTTTATCGATCTAAAATGTTTCCTCCCGAAACGTTTTACGTAAATAAAATTATGATTGTTAGCTTGCCGTTTCACAATTGAATTATATTCGTAATTAATTGCGAACGATTTCGAGGAGAACATGCAATTTATACAGGCGATTCACAATTAATGACATTATCGAGGGAAAGACGAATTTTTGTGGGCGAAAGATCGTGAAAATTTTGTCTGGTCACAAATTGTCCCATTTTACTAGTTTCACTGTATTTAGGGTAACTTTTAATCGAACAATCACTCGAACAGTCAATTTGTTTGTTTTTTTTTAATTCTATTTGAAAATATTTTTTGAAATATTCCGCAAGAGTATTTCCACTTTCCAAATATTTGCACTAAAATTCTGAACTATTTGCACTGAAATTCATTTCAGTGCAAATTTCATCCCGATATCCCTTACGGTTCAACAGTTCCAGTAAAATGTCACGAAATTTCTCGATCCAGCCCACTGTGCGCCGTCTAGTTTGCAAAAGGATAAGTAGAAACAAGGAGAGCGAGTGTTTCGAGCGCATAATCTCCGATAAAGCTCGATCCCTGTGCAGCAGGCAGCCTCGCTTTAAAATCTCCATTGTCGCGGCGTACTTGACAAGGAATGAAAACGATACGCGGAGTGCTGCGTGTCTGAGGAATATATCCGTCGCGACGCCGCTGACATCAAGGTAAAATCGTCCTCTCTCTCGCGGATGCGGAAATATTCGGTTGACAAATAGCCTCGCTTCGGTTTCGCGATTTTTTCGAACACTGGCACACGAACCGAGAAAAAGAGAACATTTTTTTCTCGCCAAGTTCCCGCGCTTTGTTCGACGCAACCCGGGAAAAGGTCGGGGAAAATTGAAAAAAACTCGAGTAAATCAAATATTGTATCACCGTTCCGCCATTCCTGCGGTTCTCAGTTTCGAACAATCTGCCTTGCTCGTTATGGTTACGCAAGTACCAAGAAAAGGACAGGTTCGACCGGAAGAGAGCTTCCGTCGGTCCACAAATGAATTCGTTGTCCCTTTTCTTTATATCTCCTCCGAAGACTGCAGTCTGAGCTCTTGCGGAGCAAACGGAACGATTACTTTTAATCCTTGTTTAATTACCAACCGTGGAAAGCGGAGACGGTTAATTGGTAGCGCTCGCTAACAAAGTCCACTTTAATTCCCGGCCCGGCTACTGTTTGTAACTTGATCGAGACGATGCCGATAACTCCGTTAATTAAAACCCCGAAATCTCGGACCGTGTACCATTCGCGGACGATCGAATCTATCGATCGAATCTATCGATCGAGATCAATCTTCCTTCATTTTTCTTTCTTCTCGCTTGCTTTAAAATTTCGATAATAATTGCTGGGGTTGCCAAGCTCGTTAAAATAGAAATTACCAACGGTTTTTTCTCCGAAGGACAACTTGCTTCCTGCGTATTTCAATAATTATCGCGATGGAAGAAGTACAAGAGCTCTGCTCCGTCTTTTTAGCAGACATTCTGATAACCCTTTGGTTTTTCGCGGACACGGGGAAAACACGGGACAGCCGGTTTAATTGTACAGAAAAATCCACGCGTAACCGGTGTCCGGGTTTCCTCTCCGTTTTTTTTTTCTTTCTCTTGTTTCTCCTTTTTCCCATTTATTTTTTTCATCGTTCTCGCGGACGCGTTTGTCAGAGCGCGCCGCTCAAAAGCACGCGGAGACTTACAAATTTATTCACGGAACACGCTGTCGAATTTATTTTACTAAACCGCGTACGGATTCGCGGATTTTAGATTAAAAGCGGGCAAAAATGTATTCATCACGGCTAAAAATATGTAGACCCGGCCAAAAAATCTCCTTTCCCTCGCGTTTCACCGTTCCGTTCGTGTCTCGCCGTGCGAAAATTAATGGCACGCGTAAACAAATGCGGTGAAATATAACTAAAACTTTTGCCATAAAACTAGAGGGTATATGTGCCCATAATTATAAAAGTGGTCTAAACTATATATTTCTTGCTTCGAGATTATTTAGGAAAAGCATGTTAACACTGAACGTGTCAAATCAGAAATAGTTTCAAAAAAGAAACAGCCGTACCGTTTCCATATTTGATGAATCGGATTTTTGCATTCGCATCGATGAATGCATAAATTGTAAATGAAAGCAATCGCGTGTATAATAAATAAATATCGGAGCAGCTTGATAATGGTAGATACGAAGCAATTACGGCGCGCGAATTATTCATGACCAGCTTTGCTGTATTTGAAACAGCGCAGAGTAAAACGTTCGATTAAAATTAATAAGACTGTAAGCGTAGCTTAGCGAAGATTTTAGCTAATAAAGATTCTCTTTCTATTTTACAGGGACCCCCTCGACTCCCATAATGCCAGGAGGAACGCCAGGAACTCCGTCTTCTAAAACAAAGGTAAAACAACAATCTCTCCTCCTCGGAATATTATCTAAATCCTTTCGGGAACATTTTCCTCTAACTTCAACCATTAAAGGAATAACTCCGACGAAGCTAATCGACTAACAATTTCTCTCTGCCAATATTTTCACGACAAATACATAATAATTAGATTTAGCAACGTCCCAGCACTCTGTAGAACAGCACAAACACAACGCTCGAATCGTCCAAAAAATGTTTAAATCGTGCGCGAAGCGTAAAGTAGCCAAAAAAAAAAAAAAAAATATGCTATCTCGCGAAAGTTTTGCACGCGCTCTCTTTCGGCATCGTTTTGTAGGAACACGGACGAACGAGAGAGGGATTCGTTTAACCGGTTTAAAATATTGTGGAGTTCTAAATAATATAATGTTCTCGCTTGGAAAAATTTACTGTACACTTTCTGTTACGGTACGCGCGAATGTGAATTCGCAGTGGTTTGTTAACGATGGTAATTGTTGAACACGGTGTTTCAGGACAAAATAATGATGAGAACGAAGGTGGTGGTGGCTCTGTACCCTTTTCGAGCGATCGAGGGAGGCGATCTTTCTCTCGAAAAGGTAAGTACGCATCGAATTCGAGAAAACGGACTCGTAAATTGTCGGCCTCTTTGCTTAATTGTGCTATAATAATCTCTGGCAGAAAAATGAACGGTTCTCCGATTTGTCTCTACTTTGATCTAGAATTCTACAGGCTTAAAGTCGTCATTTAATTGCTCAATTCCTAACGTTAAATCGAATCAGTTCTATTATTGTATGTAGAAACAGTCGGAAAGCTAACGGGTCTACAAGAAGAAGTAACTTCTAAAATACATTTAAGCTGCGAATTTATGCATATATGAAGAAAGGCGGCACGCCGGCTCGTCAAGTTTCGAACACGATTAAAATTCTAATCCCGTCGATGATCAACGACTCGCGCGGATGATTCATGCGGCCGGATGACGGACTCGATAATGTCCCGCGTCGATCCCATTATCAGCGAGTATCGCACCGAGCATCCTCGGAATTCCGTAGATCCGGTTATCCTCTAATACGCGGAGGAACCACTTCCGGATCCCATTAACACTCGAACATTGCTATTTGCACCGCGGACGCCGCTTTATCAACCGTTAAGTCAACCGTGCGGCGTTTTAAAGCTTTTACTACTCGACCATACACACGTACACGCGCATCGATCTCCCGTGGATCGAGCCAAATCTGCAGTCAGCATTACCACGGCGCGCCGGTTCCAACAAATTTCTATTCCCGAAGATTTATTCATGAACCACCGTCGGTGTAGCAATTTCATTCCCCTCGCCCCCCGAAACCGATCCGTTTTTATCCCGGCAAATGTTCTTCGACCCTGCATAATCCCTTTGTTCGAAAAACCTGTTTTTCACATACGCTGTTATTCGCAAATATACCCTCCCGGAACGGGTTTCTGCTAAGGGGGTAGCCTCGCGTTTCCAGGATTACAAGGGTGCGGGATTCGCCTTCTCATTTCTCGATAATGCAAAGATGGGGGTTTTCAATAGTCAAAAGCGCTAGATAAAAGATCGCTCCAGGCCGCGAGCGCCCTTAAAAATCCTACTTTTACGTTTACGTTTACGTATTCGGAAGCATACAGCTGCGCATGTACAGTGACTCCCACAAATATTCGGACACTTTTAGAAAGGCGATAACTTTTTAAATATTCTACTATACGATTTGAACTTTTTCGGGAAGCTAGAGCAATTAGTTTACTACAGGATGTGAAAAAAAGATTTGTCCATAAATTGCAATTGAATAATGCAAATTACGCCTCGATTCATCTTTTATCTAGCGCGTTTGACTACTGAAAAGCCCCATCTTCGCATTATTGAGAAATGAGAACGCGCATCCCGCACCCTTGCAACCCTGGAAACGAGTCTACCCCATTAATACAGAACCCTCTTATAACGCGGGGGAAAATTTGCAATTTGATTTCATTTGATCTGGTTTGCAGTACTTGCGATTTTCTTATAAAACGGAATACGAATTATTCCCGTTATAGGAGGGTACACAGAGCACACTTCCAGACAATTAAGCAAGAAAATCGCGAGCAGTACAACAGAAAATTTCGTGTACGAATAAATTCCCGACATTTCCGTGAGCAAATCCGCGAGAGGATCGATCGGTCTGTGAATTTTGCTGGTCGAGGATGGAGCAATAATCGAGATACACTTTTCCCGTGGCTCGAAGAAATCCCGGTGCACAACCAGAGAGACAGAGAGACTCTTCAGCCGGAAAACGTTTCTCGGGTTTTCGCTCAATTTCATCCGTGCTCGATGATACACCGACGCATCTCCCGACGTCCTCCCGATAGAGACGAAACGTTGAAGAGAGAGAAGGCAAAAAAAAAGAACCCAGAGAAAAAAGACGACAAAGAGGGAATAAAAAGAAAGAATGGAAAACTGGGTCGGTCGGGGATACACGGGAAATATAAAAATCTCCGGGAACAAACAGGAGCGACGTGGAAAACCGGTCCGGGGGATACGGTTTAGCGAGGGACGACGAAAATCGCGGTTTTCCCGGCAGTTTTCCACCCGCGCCACCGCGCCGGGTTCGTGTAACGTTATTCGATTTCTCCGGCCGGCCGTAAAAAGCATTTCGAAAGCTCGTCAGGGATCGTTGAAAGCTTCCGAACCCCGCTGTCCCGTTGCTCCGTGAAACGATCGACTAGTCTACCTGATATCTTCACCAAGAAACCTTCTACATATATTTCAACCGAAGACTATGCTTCACTTCTGACATCGAGACCACGCGAATTAGAATCTGCCGGCTGTCCCAGCTGGGAAAATTATGAAAATGTTTCTTCTATAAATTTGTTCTTGTTCCACGAAAATGGTTGTTTGAATAGATTTTGATGTTGTTTCAATAAATTCTAGTTTGAATAGAAACAAACTCACTTCTACTACCGATCCTTTCGTATTTTACCCACTCCTTCGAATCATAAATGCATGACATTTGCAGCCCGGTGATATTTAACTGTTTCGGAGAACATATCGAGGACAGTGACGATTAAACGGCGAGCAAATCATACAGTTAATTACGAATATCGATTTAGCATAAAACAGCAATATCTACAAGCTTTTCGGTATTATTAACTCTGTTACGCGAATTAGTGGTTCGGAACAAGATCAACGCGCCGAGCACGTCGGCGTAATTAAATTAGATAATTTAATTAATTATTTGGACGCTGCGGAGGCGCGTGTAACGAATTTGTAATCTAACAGAATATGATTGCGAGTAATTTCTTGCGGTTTTAAACATCCTCGTTCTAGGGGTGAATCTACACCGCTGGATCGGTGAACATTTGTAAGAGGATTACACCTCTAGTAAAAACAAACTTCAACAACAATTTTCTTTGTAATAAACAATTTTGCGGCAGTTTTCCTTTACAAACGTCCAGCGATCCAGAAGTTCTAGATTCACCCCTAGAACGGATGACCATTACTTTTCATACACCTTGTACGAGGAGTTGAAGGGAAACAAATTAAAAATTGAAATTAACCACCGGCGCGCCGGTTGAAAAAATAGCTCCGGAGGCTGTGGACCAAAGTAGAGCCAAGTCCGAAAGTTAATATTATCCTAAACGAAACTAAAAACTCGGCTCGCCGGTGTTGTTCTTTCCATTGTAAAAATCCGTCCGTGAAAACAAGAGGGTGGAAAATGAACGGGGTTTGAAGGCGACGATGCTAATCCATAAACTGGGAGAGCTTTCACGGGGACCGCGGAGCTTATGCTGACTCATATGTATAACGCACTGTAAAACCTCCGCGGGAAACAGACGGTTCGTCAGAGGTAAATTAACTTCTGTTATTTCAGGGCGCCGAGTACGAGGTGCTGGACGATTCTCAGGAGCACTGGTGGAAAGTCAAAGACGAACACGGGTGCGTAAAACGTAAAACACGAGCGGGACCGCGCCGGTGCATTGTGCATCGCTGCACGGTGCATAAACGCCGCGGCTCTGCATAAAAATCGCAACGAACCGGGAGAAATGATGCGGAGTAATCAAGTTGAAGCAATTACTCGTGCTTTTTAATCTCTGCTGAAGCATTCGGCGAGCTCTTGTTGCTTTCGTTATTCTTTCGCCTCTCTGTTAGACGAATATTATTATACAAATTATGCGAACAAGACAAAAAGGGAAAAAGTACAGATGCTACAGGCAACGTATAAATAAGATAAAAAATATGTATATGCTATAAAGGTGTTCGTACTTCAATTTTTATAATTCATGTTGCCGCTCTTCGTATACCGCGCGAAATTCTTTGGTTTCCTTTCCTATAACCAAACAATTTCTTCAAAAAGATTCCTGCTTCTGGAGCTCTTCAACGACACTCGCCAGTTTCCCCACTAGAAACAAGCTTGATCCATAAACACTCATTCCGAAAGTCTATATCCCGGCAACCTAGTCAAACAAACATGTCAAAAACCTATCCAGCACAAAGTCAGCCAACATCGATGGTCACGTTCCTGTGAAAATCCGAATTAATGCAACCCCATCAGTTGTGCAAGCATCGTCGCAGGCATCCAACGAGGGCTGGATATTGTTTCCGTTTTAATTTCAAGGTATCAGGTCGTCGAGTGCTTTTAAAGGCTTAGTTCGGCGTCGCTTCATATTCCAATAATAACTGCTTAGTATTCCCAAAAGCGGATTATAAGCGGTACGAAGGGGGAACGGGGAGAATCGTGTTGGCAGCGAGGAGAAATGGTCGGCGGGAGGACACCGGCCTTGGCAACCATAAGGAAACCGCGGCTCGTGTCAAGGAAACGCTCGAGAGAGCCAAGGAGAACCGGACCGGGACCCGATATTGCTATGCACGCCTAATCGATGCGCGGACGTGCGTGAAATATCCGAACCGATCATTTTCGCGTGTCGAAACTTCGAGGAAGAGTCGCGCACCGAACAAACACACTTTGTGGGCCATTTTCATAAAATGTCAAGGCTGGAATCGGTCTGGAAATTCTGATGCCATACATGACGTTCCAATTAGGTCGATTTGCTTTATTGATTTTTATAAATAAATGCAATATCGGGACTTGTCCGGGTTTTTTTGCGATTCTGCTCCACTCACAGTGGACTGAGAACCCGCTTTTTGTGGCCAAAATTATTATTGTAGCATTATTTCAAGGTACAACATTATATTATTATAGGTCTTTGAATTCGACTCGATACCAGTTAGAAATTTTGGAACGCCACATCTCGTCACAGAATCATCTAAACCGGGTAATATTTTGGATCTGGGTGTTTTGAAGGGTTGTCACTTTATAGACAAATTTGTTGAATATACGAAACTTGAAAAAATTGACTTTCGGCCACGAAAAACGGGATTCCAGCCCATAATTGCCACTGTGCGCCGACTGGCTAGCTCGTTATTGACGACACATCCCCCTAACAATGCCGAGTGCCGCGATCGCTAATTGGCTCTCATTAAAACTTAAGCAACTTGATCTGGAAAGGGAATGGATCCCGGGAACTATACCAATGGCTCCTACGGCGTATAATTAATAACTAGGAGTTCAAGGCTCCATCGTCTTTTCATCGGGACAACGTTGATTTCGTGTGATTTCACGGGACTTATAGTTTTGTGTGCAAGTTTTGAGCCGCTGCTACGGTTTTGCGATAATAACGTTTGCCGACGGTGTGCAATGTAAGACGCAGGTGGTCGCAGTTAGGCGGAAGTGATCGCTAGATTGCCAGCGAGGATACAATTCTCCCTGGGGTTCCAATGTTGAACTTTCTTCCGAAATTTCCAACAGTCTTATGCATATCACTTACACGTTGTTTGTGGTAATATCCTCTGGAGGATCGGTAACTGGGTCTCATTAAAACTTAAGTAACTCGATCTCCCAATGAGATGGGCTTCTACGAACACTGTGACTGATTAATAACAGAAGCGTAGGCATTGCAAGTCGTCCCTTTGACAGCTGCGCGAATGTTGAAGCCTTTATTCCGCGTCCCGATCAAAAGCAATCTAATTCGATTACTTGATAGAGTCCCAATGGTATCTACTCTGACCGAGAATTGCCTACTCCTCTGATTCGTCTGACTGTTGTACTCGTTCGACCGAATTCACCGAAGATGGTTCAATTTTCGTTAGCAGGGTCTTGTTCGATCATTCTGATCAGATTCTACTGATCCCATCGTCGTCCCCTCGCCTTATTCTGCTTGTCTGATCTCGAGAGACCATATTCTACTTACTCGACCTTCCTCCTGTCTTTCCAAACGAGACTCGAATCAACTCGATTTAATTAGATCAAACTTGAATCGAAGATAAAGATCTCTATTTCACTGTGTACTTACAATTGACACGCATTAAAGTACGTGTATTCAAATGCACGTGTGTTAATAATACACGTTCAAAACCACGATCTCTAGTTTGCTCAGAGTGCGCTCCTAGAACTCCAAAGTATCCAATATTAGTCAGAGAAACATCAAACATACTCCTTAACCATTCGCACTCGGAACTATTTTAACTGGAAAGCCAAACGACGAATAGTTATTACGAGAGATCAAATAAATCGTGTGGCAAGGGTTTAATATATTATCCTCATTCACAAACGTTCGCTATTATCTTCCAGATCCATCGGCTACATCCCCAGCAACTATGTCAAAGAGAAAGAGCTGCTGGGTCTCCAGAAATACGAGTGAGTATTTCACGAGGTAATTCGTAGAAATTGCTGAGCACTCACCTGATTCCTCTTTTTCTTTTTTCATTGCAGATGGTACGTGGGCGACATGTCCAGACAACGCGCGGAATCATTGCTCAAACAGGAAGACAAGGAAGGCTGCTTCGTTGTCCGCAACTCTTCTACCAAAGGGCTCTACACGCTTTCCCTCTACACTAAAGTGTAAGTGCTCCCATCCCCACCCCCACCCCCCTACAAACTGTTCCATACCTCCAGTTCGCAGTTCCGCAATTAAGGGAAAGATTCCGTTGCAGCCCACATCCTCACGTGAAGCACTATCACATCAAGCAGAACACCAGAGGAGAATTTTATTTGTCGGAGAAGCACTGCTGCGGCTCCATACCGGATTTAGTGAACTACCACAAGCACAATAGCGGAGGCTTGGCTAGCAGATTGAAGACCAGCCCTTGCGATCGCCCTGTACCACCGACTGCTGGCCTTAGTCATGGTTCGTAGCCCTCTGCGACAGTGTCCGCCTAGCTTAACGCGGTAGATTCGTTTCTCATTTCACGGTAATGCAAAGATAGGGTTTTTCAATAGTCCAAAGCGCTAGATAAGAGATCAATCTAGGCCGCAGTCGCCCCCAAATTTCCTATTTTTAATGAGAAACGAGACTACCCCCTTAACGGGGTATTCTGGTTTTACATCTTCAGGACATACTCTGTAAAAAGACGTTAAAATGTTAAAAATTCGCACAAGATACGAATACCACAATATACGAAATAAATAACCTAATTCCATGCACAGATAAGTGGGAGATCGATCCAGCCGAGCTGCATTTGTTGGAGGAGCTCGGATCCGGACAGTTCGGAGTGGTTCGCAGAGGCAAATGGCGTGGCTCCATAGACGTTGCTGTCAAGATGATGAAAGAGGGCACTATGTCCGAAGACGATTTCATTGAGGAAGCTAAAGTGATGACGTGAGTAGATCCTGCTGCAAGATTAAACACCCGGAAAACGTATTCGTTATATCAGAATGATCGATAAGTATTGGATGGTTCTTTCCAGGAAACTTCAGCATCAGAACTTGGTTCAGCTGTACGGTGTTTGCAGTAAAGACAGGCCAATATACATTGTTACCGAGTACATGCGACACGGATCTCTCCTCAACTACCTCCGTCGCCATGAAGCAACATTAGGAGCGAATGTTGGTCTTCTATTGGACATGTGCATACAGGTGAAGTTATATATCAGTAATTGCAATTAGTAGTCCGTTTATATACATATATAGTTTGTCTGACGCTTTGATTCTGCTCGCAGGTTTGCAAAGGAATGGCTTACTTGGAGAGGCATAACTACATTCATAGAGATCTTGCTGCACGCAACTGTCTGGTTGGCTCCGAAAACGTGGTGAAAGTCGCAGACTTTGGATTGGCAAGGTAAACGCGCACGACAGTTTAGTTATCTAAGGTTAAATTGATAATGGGTTCTAAACGTGCTCTCTAAACTCGATTCTAGGTATGTGCTGGACGATCAGTATACCAGTAGCGGCGGTGCTAAGTTCCCAATCAAGTGGGCGCCACCAGAAGTCTTGAACTACACTCGCTTCAGCTCAAAATCCGATGTCTGGGCATACGGAGTGCTCATGTGGGAGGTGTTCACTTGTGGAAAGATGCCTTATGGTCGCCTAAAGAACACTGAAGTCGTCGAGCGAGTGCAACGTGGTGTGATCCTCGAGAGACCCAAGGCTTGCTTCAAGGAAGTTTATGAGGTTCGTTGTTGATAAAAGAATTACTCTGTGTTCACCTAAAATCTTGAGCTTACGGCGAAATTGTATGGTACTAGTCTAAAGATCTTACCATACCGAGTTGTATTCTTTTGTCATAAGATGAAGCTGACTGGATGATTGCAGGTGATGCGAAAATGCTGGGCCCACTGCCCCGAGGTCCGACCGTCGTTCCGCGTGTTGAAGGAACAGCTGATCAGCGTGTCTCAGGGTCTGCTCAATGATTGACTCAACCTTCTACGGTGTATGCGGCTGTCGTCGCCATCGAACCGGTCAATACAAGCGGCGAAGTCTCCCTCGTTGGAGCGTTCGCCCTCGATACTACCATCCTCGAACTCCTCGTCGTCGTACAACTCGTCGACGTTGCCGTCGTCGCGCAAGAGCCGCGCGCCAGCCTCCCTGCCGCCGTCGGTCGATTTTCTACATCTCTCCTCGTCCACGTGTAAATTGAAGAAAGAGGGCTCGTCCTCACCGAGTACACCCGGCCACCAACCTAGTCAACCATCCTCAAGCTCGTCGAACGTCTGTGACATTTGCAGTTCCTACGGACACCCGTGGATCGAGATTTGCAAGGCGATACGAGCCACGAAAGGCAAATAAGATTTCTTTCTTTTCTTTTTTTTTTCTCAAAGCGTGCGTGCGTGTGTATGTGTGTATGCATGTCCCGAAACATACCCGTGTGTCGCAACCCGAGCTGTTCTTAATTTTTCGAGACACCCGAACATGTGAAGCTAGTTTTAAAAACCCAAGAAATCGAACAAATTGTAACAGAAATGTAATACATTGTATAGCACTCGACTATCTCACGCGTTCGGATGTCCCATAGGAAGGACCCCAACTTCGATTTTATCCAGTTTTTGTACGCTGCTAGCATACAAAGCCCCCAACGGTGAATAGAAAAATTAGCTACAGTTGCTCGACAGTTACTGTAATTGGAATTACAGTGGCGAAGGAAGATTTTTGCATATCTTCGAAACCACCAAGTAACTATGGCTACTATTTCGTATATGATATCATTATAGTATGCTATCATTGTATAAAAGCTAGCTCTCTCTGATTGCAACCTTACACGCCGGAAGGATCTTGATGCAACAATTGTTCAGCCAGCAGCGCCACGCATCCTCCACCTCTTCGTCCTTCCTCGTCCTTGCTCGTCCATGCTTGACCTCGTTAGACATACCGGGTGGCGTGCCTAAAACCGAACAAATCCAGTTTCATCGAACAATAACGTATCGTGCATTTAAACGTGCATTTTATATGCTGAACAGTATTTTCCGGAAGTTGCGTTAATTTTACATAACTTACGTGTTCAAAGATATTTTTATCTTGTCCGTCATCGCGCGCCCTTGGAACGGTGTTTTATAGGTAGGATTGAGATTATGTGCGCCACCTAGAATCTTTTTATTCGAAAACTAAGAAGTTTTATTGAGATTTTCCCCGCTCTACCCCGATTTTTCCTCCTCGCCCGTATGATTTTCAGTCTCTCAAATTCCATACAACGATATGGATGCATTTACGAATAGAACAGTAGTATTTATTGAGTGTCCTCGAACGGATATAACTAGTAAGTCGTGACTCTTCCGTAGGAGCATATACTGGCCCCTTTTGTTATCGACTTTTTAACGGAACACAATAAACGTAAAACTCCTACGAACGGAGAGAGAGAACACAAAAAAAAACAATTATTTCTGCTTAACGAATGGATTTCATAAATGAATGTCTCACTTCTGTATTATATACTATGACGATTTAATAAAAATAGTAATAAAGAAACGAAGAACAAAAACACACACACACGAGGAACCAGCAGAATTATTTATAGGTTTAGGAAACCCAGATAGCGACGCGTACGTCGAACAATTATCGGAATGCTCAAACTGCGACGTCACTAGTCTCGCTCGATATTTGCTACTCCTCAATATCATTCTCCTCGACATCTCGCACAGTAAAATTGCCAAGCATTCGTTTGGGTCTCTCGGTTATCGAAAGGTGCAGACTGTTGCATTTTAATCTGATAAACAATACTTTAATAGGCTAACTATCAAGTGTTAACCCTTTGTACTCGAAGCAATTTTAATTCGAAAATCAAGCCATTTCTGTCAACCCAGATCATTTTTAATCTATGTAATCTAAGTTGAGGTTTTTACAATCTATAGAATACAGACGCTTTCACATTGTTTATTTTTTAATGATTGAAACTATAACGATGCTTCCATTAGAAATTATTCAATAAATTTCTTTATTCGAGCACGTATGATTATAAAAATTGTGAAAAATCTTAATAAATTCAGTCTTGTAATTTTTATAAAACATTTCACGATTTTTCAAATACTTGCGATAATCTGACAAAAAAATATTTCAAACAAAAGTTGATCAGTTTTCAATTGCTCTACTTTGCAATAAAAGAAAGTTCGAAATTTTTTCTTTTTATTATTGTCAAGGCCATCTTCATCTTTTTTAAATGGCACTTCAAGGTCATCCGAAGATCATGGTATACTAGGTCGTTGAATTCGTCTTGATATAGGCTGTAATACTGTTAAGTTAAAAGTACAAAGTACATATCTCGTTTATTATTGATAATAGTAATCTTTGACTCTTTGCCTTCCGTTTCGTTAATTAAATCTCCCGGTTTGAGGTTATTTTAATAATTGAATAGCTGGAGAAAAGTTATCGAAAAAGTTTCAGGTATCAAAATGTAATATGGTGGAATAATAATTCTTTTCGTTTTATCCTTTCGTTTGAACGTCATTTTCAACGAATAGATTAGAATGCGACAATCTGTATCGAGATAGAAGTATAATGGACTTATACGAGAAGAAATGGAAACCTCTTCCTCGCAAAACGCGTCAGTATTCTTGTTACCACTTATTCGCTCGCAGACTTCCGAGATATCGTTAATTATTGCGTTAATTAACGTCACCACTGATGCAACGTTGCTCGAACGTAATTCCCGACAACTTGGACGTAAAATTTGATTATTCGAATCAGAAAAAGCTACGTCTGAACGTGAGAGAGGAACTGGACCGTCTTCGAAAAAAACCGCGAATTTTGAACTGTGTATTATGAAGTTTCGAGTTGGAGTATCTTATCTCGAAGTGTCACGTCGATGAACGCGCATCGACGTGTGTATGCGCGCGCATCAAGAAATCACTGTTCGACTATAGATTGCTCCTAACCTAGTGGACTTCGACACTCCTTTCGAATTAACAAACTTCGAAGCAATTGCAATGTGTAATTCGAGTAATAAGTGTAACTAATCATTTCTATTAATCGTTGTTTTCTCCCATCGAAGGAAACGTCATGATAAAATTGATGCGCGGAATTAGTATACGTGTACCGTTTTACACTGTTTGATATTTACGAGAGTATTAGGATTGGAAATGTTCATAACTGTAAAGTAAATAAATGATAAGCATGCGATTTGTTATCGGTTTTACTAGTGTCAAACATTGCAGGTAATAATTGTAAAAAAATTACGGTGTATCAAATAAACCATTCAAAGTAATGTCGATTCGATTTCTATTTGTTCGTATTAGCGATTTCTCTGTCACTTGTGTTATTCTCATCACCGGCTTTTTTTTATCCTTTGGCAAACATATGTTTTCAGAACACTCTTCGCAAGACATTACAGCATCATGGAGAACCCATTGATCGCTGTATGTCAAATGACATCGACGAATGATAAAGAAAGAAACTTGCAAACTGTACGCGAACTTGCTGAGAAAGCTAAATCCAGATCGGCTTGTGTAAGTATGAAAACATTTATTTAACATTGGTCAGTTAATAATTAATCCTATTCTATAGATTGCATTTTTTCCCGAAGCATGCGATTACTTAGCAGATAATAAAAAAGATACAGTGGCTATGGCGCAGCCGTTAGATGGTCCAACAGTAGAGTCTTACCAAGAAATTGCGTGGAACAATAAAATTTGGCTCTCGTTAGGTGGATTACATGAAGCAGTAAGATATTTTTAAAAATATCTTTGAGTATATTTATTTTTGGATTAATACTATACGATAATTATCATTATAGTTAGCCAACAATGAACGAATAAGTAACACGCACATTGTCATAAACAGTGACGGTGAGATTGCTGGTACTTATAGAAAAGCTCATTTATTTGATATGGATAACAGATGTACTGGTGTTAGGCTAATGGAGTCGGATTATGTTCAACCAGGAGACAAAATTGCACCACCTGTGTCCACGCCAATTGGTAAATTAGGACTCGGTATTGTATCCTTTGCATAGACAAACAATATTCTTAAAAAAGAAGGATTGGAAGTACTTGACAAGAGAATCAGTGCTATGATATGCGTTTTCCCGAGTTGTCCCTTACATTGAGAAACATGGGAGCAGAAATTTTAACATATCCGTCGGCGTTCACCTACCAAACAGGTGCTGCACATTGGGAAGTAATATTACGAGCTCGGGCAATAGAGACGCAATGTTATGTTGTGGCTGCAGCTCAAACTGGTGCACATAACAAGAAGAGGGTGAGCTGGGGTCATGCCATGGTAAATAACAATGTTCAAGAAATCTGTAATATTTCTTTACTCTCTGTAAAATATTAATCAAATACTTTTCGCTAGATTATAGACCCCTGGGGAACAGTAATTGCTCAATGCAGCGACACAACTGATATAGCAACGGCAGAAATAAATTTGGGACTTGTTCAACAAGTTCGTGGAAATATGCCGTGCGAGAACCATCGCAGAACAGACTTGTACCCAAAAATGGAATCCCTAAATTGTTAATAGGTCGTAGATCATTGAAATTAATATGCATTCAACGCGTTTATTAATTTTATACGAGCGAGCGCTCGTGCCCAACTGTCGATGTAAAAAGTAGCTAAGTATTAAAGGGTTTAAAACGCAGTTTATGCTACATTTTTGTAACATACATGTATAAAACAAACATTTATTATAATACATCTTATTGTACATACTTGTATAATGATCCATGAATATTAATTATGAATACCTTTGTACCTTAAAAGTGAAGGATAAAGTGAAAGTAAGATGCTATCTATACGAATAGATAACTTTTGTATATAGTCGATAAAGAATGCACGAGAGATTGCCGAAATGTAATCAAGACTTTCTAGGATTAAATTGTGAAACAGTATCTCAGAGAAAATTATAATATATTATTTGCTGTGCTAATTAAAATAATTAATATTTAATAATTATTTAAAACTTCAAATATTTTCTTTTTTAATGGCACGTGAAATGCGTTCATTTTATTTGCTACCTGTAAAAGGTAAATCGTGAACATTAGAAAAAGATCGTACTAAAACAAAACGACGATATCATAAATAAAATCTACATACTTTCGCTATCTGCTCTTTGATATCCTATAAGATCTGCTTCGACGCCTTGCAATGCCCAAGTATGCTCGTATATCTCTAATGCTTCCCATTCAGACTTGAAGGCAGCTTTAGGATCTGGTGGCATGGACATTGCTGCACCAGATACTGCATCCTGTTGAATTCTAAAAGCATCGGCAGCATTGTTCTCCCCGAGAACAAGCGTGTAAATCGACCTTAACCCAAACACATTCAGGAAATACCAAGATGCGGATGAAACCCATGCAGCATCGAGGGTAATTAATTCTATTCCGCGTTGCAACATTGGTTTGAAACGCAACGTCAGTGGAAATGGCACTTTGGCTGAAATGAAATTACAGTGTCACTCAAATAGGAAATTCAGTTGTAGCCAGTTTTAAAATACAGTAAGTCCTCGAAAATTAAACACTTCTTCCTAGATAGAATAATTCCATTCTATATGGTTTCTGTCTTTTTACAGATACAATACTTAAATGTTAGTTGACGACTTACTGTACCTCAGACCTGGGCAACACTGACCTGAAAAACACATTTTGCTGTTTCTTTCCTTCTCTTGCTCGGTAAGATAGTCCCAGAGTAGTAGCAACATGTGTTTTTTGAGCCAGCCTTGCCCAGGTCTGCTATAGATAATAAGCTTCAATATTTACTAGTAACGAAACCAGACAGCATCCAATTGATCCATCCTCCTATGAGCACGGTAGGTAGAACGTTAGTAACATTTCCCTTCAACATGTCTATCATCACATTAGGATCAGTGATTGGATTTTGCGACACAGGAGCACGCTTTTGTGTCTTGAAATACCCTGTCTCTTCGTTATTAAAGAAATGTCTTCTGCTGATAAATGCCATCTTTGGAATATATTGACCATTTTCTCTAAGCAATCTAGATCGTATCATCACTTGACTAGAAGAAACATAATGAAAACGTCAATAACGAATAAAACGATTTAGTCGCTCTGAAATATAAGGTTTCGACTAATCACCTGTCTTGTACTTGATGAAGCTCAACTTTTTTCTGCGAGGCGAGTAATATGGAAACATAATGACGGATGATACCTACGAGAAAGGTGATTACTACGATCGGCAAAAACACCCAGCCCCGAATATTTGGATCTAAAAGCAACTCGGCCATGCCACTTTTCGCTGCACCGAATTTTACACGGATGAAAGAAGAAAGTTAAGAAAACCAAACAGACTGAAACACATTTTACGAAGGTGAGAGTACTACGCGCATGCCGATCACGGATTTCGGACATTGGGAGCCCTCTGGAGGAGACAGTCCAGCAATCATTGTTCGGACTTCGTCGATAGCGAAGTCTCATTTAATTTTATCTGAAAATATGCGGACGCTCTTTTGTCAGCTGGTTTTACGAAGTACATCGAGTGACATGAATGGAATGAGAGAAAATGAATGCAATGGTATATATGTGTTTATACACAGATGCACAAATGAGGTATGGGAGTAGATCAATCACCATATGGGCAAAGAGTAGGGATACAATAAGAGGCGACACTCCGGGCGGCACCTTTGATGTCGATCGTTCGACTTCATTGAATGATAGAAATAAAAGATATTCAATTTTCTTTTCCATATCAATTCTTCCTCTCGATTTCGAAATCGTGATATACATCTAAATAATATAAAATTAGTAGACAATTTCTTTTATGTTTATGTATGCTATATATGTATAAAGTTTTATAATATACCAATGTATACAGGGTGAGTCAGGAGAAACAGAACGAGAATATGCTCACTACGTCAAATGTAAATCGAATACGTTCCATAATGAAAGTAATAGAATGGAAACAGTCAAATATCTCAGGAGAATATTTAGGAGATCAGTGGTTCGGAAGTTACGCGTGTTCAAACTTGAGCGCTTCTCATAATTTTTTACAGGTGAGGGCGCTGCCATGTTGGTATGCAGATCGTTTTCCGGTCGATAATGCAGAGCGGGTGTCGGTAAACCGCACAGAGCTCGCCAATCTATATAATGGCAAGGGTTCGTCGTGGTGGGGCAGCGATCCGACGGAGGGCGGTGTAAATCGTTCGCATTTGGCGGCGTACCGTTCGCCGAGACGCCTACGTACGCGGTCGCATAATGCGAATCAGTTTCGCTGGCGCAATTACGGGGTGAGATTCTCGGTTCGCGTAAGTGTGGGCCCGCGAGAGAGCATCTCGTTTTGAGTCGAGGTAAAGTGCATCGCACGTTGGGTGCCGAGGCGTGATATGAAACAGTGAGTCTCCCCGGGGCGGTGATTCGACTGTACAGGCGAGGCTGGCCGCGCGTCATGGGCTTGTGAAAGGAATCGGGAGCGTGCACGACGGGCGGCAGGAAGTGGGAAAAAGGGCCAGGGATACAACGCCTCACGCCCGGTTGTCACGACGCCATGTTTCCCCGAAGTGGTCGACCGATGTCGAGTGTTCCTCTGACGGTGCTCTGTTTCTTCGTGCTCGTCGTCGCCGGCCATGACGAGCCCGGTAAGTCCCGCGAATCTTCTCTCTCTTGTTCCGTCGTTCTCTCTAGTCTGGCGACAGATTCTTCCGCTGTCTATCGTCGAACGCCGCGCTTCTCGCGACACCGACCGAGAACACGAATGTTGTGCACAAGCAAGGTACATAGTTGCTTACACCATCAACCGTGTACTCTGTCTGTCATCAACTCCCCTTTCCTCGTTTCTTCCCCGTTCCAACCCGGACAAATATCGAGAGGCAGCAGACGAAAATCGAACCGGGCCTCCGACCAACAGGCGTGCGTGAAATCCCGTGCCGTGCCGTGCACCATTGATTATGCTCTCTCCGTTTTTTCGACAGAAACTCCGGATACACCGACCCGGTCAAAATAGATGTCCACCGGACACCCATAACCCGTTGTAAAACTATGGACAGCTATTACGATCGTATAGTTGGATCGCGATAAAGAACGATAACGAATTGTCACCGGTGCGTCTCGATCGGCTCGATCGTTTATCGTTCGATGCACCCGGTTCACTCGCTTACTTATACCGTTTCGATGATCTTTGTTTATGTAGACTGATATATGTATATATTATGGCTCGCAGGAAAATATACAGGATCAATTGAGCTCGTTGTATATGCGTGCACCCAGTGTACACACACCGGGCGGTGTGTTCGCTTCTTTTTTTTTTTTACACGCTGCACGCGAATAGATATGGCGTGACTTGTTGACAACTTTTTCGTTGTCCAATAGACGCGATTTTCATTGAGCGAAAGCCGCGTTCGTTACAAGTTTGCCGGTCAATCGATTTCCGTTTCGTTAGACCGCCTCGCAACGCGTTTAGAAACGTTACGGGTAGAAAGGAAAATGCAACCGGCGAGAAAAATCGACCGCGAGATGTCGAGATTCAATTATGTTTTACTCACGCCGAGATTCTCGTATTCGGGGACACAACTTCCCCGAGGAACATGGAAGAAATGAAAGATGAGAGAAAATCACGATTAAAACATTTATCGAATATTTCGTGTATGTTCTTCACAATTTTCAGGTCGAAAGGGACCTAACGCTTTACGAGGATCGATATACAACGATTGAATATTTAATTTTCGGATAGAATACAGACTGATTGAAATTAATCATAATTATAATATCAGATTATTCTCTGTGTTTACTCGAAACATTTGTTTTCGTTTTGTCTATTCGCATCGTCGGCTAAGATATAGAGTTACTACTTATGTACTTCGTCGGCGGAAAACGAAGTTTGTTTGACTCGGCATCGTAGACGAGTGTAACGATCGAATCTACAACGTGTAATCGACATGAAAAAAATGATGATCAATCGAGAGAGCGTGTTGAATGCTGATACGATCGAGGCTCACGGGAAGTTGTGACAATTGTTATTTCATTGAAGATTACGCGATATTTCGTTTCCGTGTAAATATAATCAGATCATATAACTCCAGACGTAATTTAGAGACGCTTGATACGAGAAAGTGTCACTGCCCATTGAGTCACCGATGCTATCGCTATAATAAGCGTTACGCTCATTAAATAAAGAATTTATGGAACAATCGTGCCCCGTATTAAAAAGACAAAACGCTCGACAATGATCGCAAACATATTTTTACGAAATTATCTTTCCTTTTGTTTAATTTAATTATCAATATTAATCTGAAATTATCTTTATCTCCAAATCGATCCAGCTTTTATGAAATAATATATAAGCAAATTTCTATGCAAAGATTAATTGACAATTTGTTGGATAACAACTTAAAACCTTGGCAAGAATTTTTTCCCATGTGAAATGAATTTAATAAAATACACAGAACTTCCCTGCTTGTTGGAACTGCGAAGACAAAACTTAGCCAATTTATGTAGCCACCGCCACCACCATAATGAATTAACGAGCCAACTACTTGATTCATTTACACACTGCTCGACAAAAAGTTCTGCTTGTATTCGACAGTTCCGAAGGAAACTTCTATCAATTTTCTTCTAAAAAACTTCTACTGTATCAACGCTATTATAGCAATACACCAGTAGTAATAGTAATATTGACACTGTTCTATGTATTTGGATACAGGTATAGAGAAAATAGAAGCCACTGAACGTACAAATGAAAATCCTTCAACCTTAGAAATCACAGCATCGCAAGATTTGGAAGGCATAGAGGCTGGCAGCACGCCTTCCTTAATATGCAAACTCAGTGTACCGGGCCAAATATGGTGGACCAGTAATGGAAAGAACCTCACAACTATCAAGGATTACGATGCCGGAGGACGTTTGGATATTAAACAAGCCAGTAGAAACGACACTGGAGACTACAAATGTATGGCGCAGACAATAGACGGAGAATTATTGGAGAAAGATGTTCACATCAGGATCATTGGTAAATAAATACAGTCGTCGTAGGACTGTGGAATTTAATGCGATTATCTTGTTCAACGAACAATAATTTCTATTTCAGAGCCGGGTAGAATAACACCGGAAGACGACATCAGGGCGAAAGTATCAGAATCTGCCAACTTGACCTGCCACATGCATGGTTTCCCATTATCCCAGTTCTCTTGGACCAAGAAAAATAATTCGGAAAGCACGGAATACTTGAAAGAATTCACCAGCGTCTCTCAGATAAACGAAACCTACACTGTACTGACCTTAGAGTTCACAAATCTAGATCACAAAGATAACGGAACATACATTTGCAAAGCGCGCGATTACAATACCGAGATCAGCGCGCAAAGACAGCTTTCCGTGATCGACGTGCCACAAGTCAGCATCGATTTCATGAAAGCTGTAGGTGCTGGGAGTATATTTCTGAATTGGACGGTGAACGACGGGAACGAGCCGATTAAAAAGTATTTTATCAGGCACATGAAAAATGGAACCGATCGGTATCAATATTACATCGAGCAAATCGGGGGTGGGAATTCGAGTTACGTTTTGAAAGGGTTCGAAAGCGGTACGGCCTATCAATTCGGAATTGCAGCGAAAAATGCGGTGGGTGAGTCACGGGTCACGTTTGACCAACGTTGGATAACCACTCTCGAGAAAGGTGTGGATCGGAAAATGCATACAGTTTTATTATGGAGGGTGTCTCTCTTAAGTGTGGCCCCAAGAATATCTTCTTTAACACTGAACCTACCTTGTGTAGCTCATATTATAACACTTGCTCTACTAAATACATTTATTTGATCATCTACAGCGAAAACATCGTTATAATTTTATATGTACATTGTCACAGTTAAAGAAGATATTTTAGGAGCCACATTTAAGAGACACCATGTTTTTAGAAGGGACCGAGCTCTGGCGATGTCTCTGCTAAATAATTAATCGGCAAAATCCGTTTCAGATCCCATATTCGTGCCAAAGGTCTCCGTGAACGGTGTCACAGAGAATTCGATTACGTTAGGCTGGACAGTGCCGCCGCCGGGCTTGAAAGAGCACGTGCATTATTATAATTTAATGGCTACGCACGGAGAACAAAAGCGAGAAGCAGTGTATCCTGCGCAGCCGCTCACCGTGTACGCGTTCGTCGATCTTGATCCCGCAACCACGTACAAATTCAAAATCGCCGCGTGCAGCGAGTATACGAAAGAATGCGGGAATTGGAGTGTCGAGGTGAACGGCACTACTCTGGACGGAGGTAAATTAGCAACAGGTTTAGCCGGCAGCGCCATTGCCGTGACCGAGAAACAATTTGAAAACGATTAATCTGAATTTCAGTGGCTAGTCCGCCTCAGAATCTGTCTGTCGACTGCAAGTTCAATAACATAACTAGCTCTAGCTTCATCTCCATCACTTGGGTCCATCCAGAGAAACCAAATGGCATGATCACACGTTATAATATCAAGTTGGAGGGCAATGCCAGTTTTAAAAACGAAATGGGTCGGTCGGATATACATAATTGGGGCCCGCAGATCTGGAGCGTTTACATGCGGAACAGTACAGATTACAATCAGATCCCGGCCAACACAAATTACACGGTACGATTCTTCGGAGCTTCTCTTTGGCGAGACTTGTCGTGCTAATTTTTATTTCTAATTTTTTTATTCAAATCTGCCGCAGTCTACTTATAAAACTGTCTAACAAATTTTACCTTTTGGACAGTATAGTTAGACCGTGAAACTGAAGGGACCCCTTAAGGGGGTAGACTCGTTTTTCCAGAATTGCAAGGGTGCGGGATGCGCTTTCTCATTTCTCGATAATGCAAACATGGGGTTTTTCAATGGTCAAAAGCGCTAAATAAAAGATCAATCTAGGCCGCGATCGTTCTCAAAAGTCCTATTTTTACGTTTACGAGGCATACCTTGCATTATTCGGAAGCATATAGCTGCGCATGTAGCTTTCTCATAAAGCTGCGACAGCTACGTGCTGCCGATAATGAAAATTATTTCCAGGAAACGAGTCTTCCCCTTTAACGTAAATGAAAGTTTTGTACTACGAATGATAAATGTTTGCAGGTATACGTGCACGGTGTGACGAGGTCTCGCACACCGGGAAAGGACGCTGTGGGCAATTGCACGACGCCGGTCACCATTCCGGACAAAGATAGCCTGAACATGAGATCCTGGCGGAAGATCGAGAACCAGGGCAAGCAGCTGTTCAAGCTGTATCTTCCGCGGATTAGCGAGAGAAACGGTCCGATATGTTGCTACCGAGTCTATCTAGTTAAATTGGCACCGCAGAAAAGCGTGACCGATTTGCCACCGCCTGAGGAGATCGGCGTGTATTCGTACCAGTATGCCCACAGCTCGCCTTCCGGTGGCGCTTACATGGCCGAGACGTTCGATAGCGACCGACTAATATCCGAGATCTTCCTCGGCGACGGCGAGTCATACAATCGCAGCTCCATGTGCGACAAGTGCATTGGACTGCGGCCAAAAGCCGCTCCGCCGGTATTGCATCTAGTCCCCGAAGTTCAAACAACCGCGGCGTCGGTCAACACAACCCCTGCGGCAACCACCACACCGGCCACAACAACTTCAACAACAACGACTAGTACCACAACAACCTCTACCACCACCGCTGCTCCTACTACTACCACAACGACTACCACAACTACCACCACAACTGCTGCTCCGACCACGACTGGTATCATCACAGAAAAAATAGAGACGACGATACCTACTGTGGAGAACAATAATCAAACGGAAAATATAGCAAGAAGGAAAAGAGACAACATGATCGCTCAGAAGACGAAGACCAACGATGCCTCAATCGAAATACAGTTTCTTACTCCGCAGGATGGCTTCTTGGATGAGAACTCGAATTACACAGGATTCATCGAAGTAATCGGTACGGCCTACTATCTTCTATTCGAGAAAGATGTACAAATCTTTCTTTCCCTTGATTCTTCTGAATACGATTTTTTTATATTTAACCTTTCGGTCTCGAAGCAATTTGAATTCGAAAATCAAGACATTTCTTTCTCAACCCAGATCATTTTTATTCTATAGAAAAATTGAACCTGTTCTATCATAGTTGAGCTTTTTACAATTTATGGAGTAGAGACGATTTTAATAATATTAAAACTGTTTTGTATAATGATAAAGGGTTAACACACTTCGAGTCTATCAGAAATGAGAGGTGGAATTAGTTGTTCAGATTTGAAAACAATTGGTTCGCCAAGAAAATGTTTAGAATTTGTTGGGCGCAGTGTATTTGTAATTCCCGGTATACAGCTTGATTTTATAATTTTGTTATAGTGTTCGGAGACCAAGAGGATCAATTTCTGCCAGCCTACAGTAACTACTTCACTCCCCTTTACGGAGGGTTGGATCCCAGAGCCGCGGTGTCAACGGAAGTGACCACTCTCAGCGTGATTCTACAAATCTCCCTTGCGCTTATACTAATCATCATCATCCTTCTCATCGCGCTTTGTATATTGCATAGGTACACGAAGCGAGCGCAGCAGAGAGGCGAGGAGACAATCACGCTGAGAAATAGTTTCAGGTAAACAAGCGTTAAACCTCGGAAAACGGACGTTGAGTCCGTTGATATGTTGAATAAGAAAATTTTTAAACATACGTTAGGTGTAGTACAACCATTCAAAAAGTCTATTAATGAATTTTTTACGAATTCTCGCTACAATTTATAAATTTTATATTTCTCCTTTCCCTTGGAACGCACTTTGCGTAGAAACTATTTATAGTTGTCACATTTTGGAAAATATTTAGTGTCTTTTCCGTGGCGCTATCAGAAAAATTTCAGACGTAGCATGATCTCAAGTGGGTTCCAAGAGAGGATGAAATGTATATGTTACCGGATACGTTGTATACATTACGCGGAAATAGTTTAATGTTATCAGCGAAACCGCGACTGGACTTGGGGAATAAGGTTTTCAACGAATGTCTTCTATATCTTAAACAAAAATTATATGTATATGTAATATGTATATGTAATACTAGGTACTTCTCATGTTCTTTTATTAATTTCTAAAAAGTTTGTTTTGTGTCCGATAACGACTTCGATACATATTCCAGAATGTTTTTTTCGATTTAGTCTCCTACCTTGAATTGCTGCGTGTAAGATTATGTATGTAATAAATGCCATCTTTGGCAGGCATCTGTGCAGGAGTCTTAGGGGAAGGCATCAACTCGTCGCAGCGAGTCCACCAGACATGCCGCCGATACCGAAGAGCGAGCTGCTTCAGGCATACCTTGAGCGACACCGTGATTCCGATTACGACTTCCTCGAGGAGTTCCAGTTGCTACCGGACGAGTTCACCGACCGTACCACCAGGGCTTCGGAGGCTCGCGAGAACCTGTACAAGAATCGTTATCCAGATATCAAATGCTACGATCAGACCAGGGTGCGTCTCGCGCAGGTCGACGGCATCGCCGGGTCCGACTATATCAACGCGAACTTCGTCCTCGGTTACAAAGAGCGGAAGAAATTCATCTGCGCTCAAGGTCCCATGGAGAATACCGTCTGCGACTACTGGAGGATGATCTGGGAACAGCATCTCGAGCTAATACTGATGCTGACGAACCTGGAGGAATACTCGAAAACGAAATGCGCCAAGTACTGGCCGGACAAAGGCGAGACCAAGAATTTCGGAGACATCACGGTCGAGCATATTCGTGAAAGAGCTTACTCCGATTACGTTGTCAGAGAGTTGAAGATGACACGACTGGGCGAACGGGATGCTCGCACCATTGTCCAGTATCATTTCTTGGTCTGGAAGGATTTCACGGCACCGGAACACCCTCACGCGGTTCTCAGGTTCATCAAAAGAGTGAACGAGGCCTACTCGCTGGAGAAAGGACCCATTTTGGTGCACTGCAGCGCCGGTGTAGGACGAACTGGAACACTGGTCGCGTTGGATTCTTTGTTGCAACAGTTGGCCGAGGAAGGCCAGGTATCGATATTCAACACGGTCTGCGATCTCAGACACCAGAGGAATTTCTTAGTGCAATCGCTGAAACAGTATATTTTCATCTACCGGGCATTGATGGAGATGGCTCAATACGGGGACACCGAGATCCCGGCTTCACAGTTGAAAGCTACCATCGCGAAACTGCGGCAGAGGGACAACGGCAAGGAGAAGTGTAGAATGGAGGAGGAATACGATGTAAGTATTAGGTCGTTGCATATGTAATGTCCGATTTTTAACAGTAACGTTAAACAACTGCAACTATTTCTTATGGATAAAAGAATCACACGTTTCTTGTTTGTATTATGGTAGAAACTGAATTTTTTGGTCTCTCACAGGCTTCATTTACGAGATTGTGATCTCTATTTTGTAGTTCTTTTTACTATCAACGAATAGTGTTAATTAGTAGACTGGAGCCGCATAAACAGTTTATTCTTATTTTAATAATTTTAACAAGCTGAGAAAAATGGTCTATTGATTAGTCACCACATTTTCATCAAAACAACCTAATAAAACTGTTTGCGTTCTCATGTCCCATTGTAGATCGTTGTCAATGGATTTTATATTGTTTGATCGTTCGCAGAAAATCAATTCCATGCTGGAAGACAGGAAGTCTTACTCTGTGGGCGGCGGGGAAGAGAACAAGAGCAAAAACAGGAGCGAGTTGATAATACCGTACGATAGAAATCGAGTGATCCTCACGCCTGTTCCTGGCAGAGAACACTCGACGTACATAAACGCGTCGTTCATCGAAGGCTACGACAATTCCGAATCGTTTGTCATCACTCAGGACCCACTGGAGACCACCATAGCAGACTTCTGGCGTATGATTTCCGAGCAGTGCATTATCACGATAGTTATGCTGTCCGATGTGAGTAGAATGTTTCTTCTTCTTCTTAATCGAAAGCTGTTTCGAAACACAGTCGTTTCTTTCGGGGTTGTACGGTTCCGATGTTGCGTAGGTGGGCACATGGCACGCAACTCTCTAATTTGTAAATTGTTACTTTCGCGATGAAAAATTGCATCGACTTAATATGTGCCTATAAATATGAGAATGGTCTAAGTCGCATATTTCTTGTTACCAGTTACAATTACATTTAAAATTACATTTAATTAATTTAGTTTAAGATAATGTGATGTGAAATACTTTAATAGTTATGGGCACATATTAGTGTACAGCGGATTTTACGCATTTATGATACGAGTAGGTGCAATTTAAACGATCAGAACATTCGGAGAATTTACAAATACTGTAAAATTTGATGATTTTCAACCTATTCAACATATATACTAAGCAAGAAGATAAATTTCTATTTCATTCGAAAATGTTTATTTTGCACAAAAATCCGCTGTCTAATCATTAGAATCGAACAGACAAGTGTAAAAAGTATAGTCGGGTGATGAATGTCTTCGTGCCTCCGACTTTAGGCAAAGTTAAGTAAATTCGATAAAAATTAAATGTCGTATCACATACAGAGTTTATGGGACTGTTTCGGGCTCTGACGAATTCAATGTGTTTTGCAGTTGAACGAGGGTCCCCGAAAGTGTCCGCGATATTGGCCGGACGACGAGGCCGTGTACGACCACATAAGAGTCAGATACATCCAGAGCGAGAGCTGTCCGTATTACACTCGCCGCGAGTTCTCTGTTTCCAACACGAAAACCGATGAGAACGTGGTCGTGACACAGTACCAGTACCACGGATGGCCGACAGTCGAGGGAGAAGTACCTGAAGTCACTCGGGGTCTCATAGAACTGGTAAACCAGACCCTGAGCGGGTCGCTGGTTGTGCATTGCAGCTTCGGTTCCGACAGGAGTTCGATGTTTGTCGCTCTTAGCATACTGGTGCAACAGCTGCGGACCGAGAAACGCGTCGACATCTTCACGACGACGAAGAAGCTGCGCTCTCAGAGACACGGCATGATCAGCACTTTTGTAAGTGAAAGAGTCCGTGTTCTTGTTCAACGAGCAGAATCGGTAAAGGTAAACAAACACACGTGTCAACCACTCGAGTGTGACAGAGTTGTAGTCGCATAGCATAGCGAAAGAAGGAAGCACGCTGGTGTTTTGTTTATCTGCGCTGACTCGTCTCTTTGGAATAGAACTGCGGGCGTCATCAAATTCTTCATACTGTTTGTCGAGGTTTTTTCCTCCTGACTCTTGTCCTTGTACAGTTGAAACTGCATTTCAAGGGGATACGTAAATAGGGTCAAGAATTTTTATTTAAAATTAAACCTACCACCAGTAATTTTGGTATTTTAAAGTGAAATAAAACCCAATATTTCTATCCAAGCAATGAACTTTAATCAGTAAAATATTTTCCATTTTGTTCGATGATCTTTTGCCGTCTTTCTGGTAGCTTTATAAGAAATAATAATAAGAAATTACTTTCTTTCCAACCCAATATAAAGATGCTTTTGTGGTAAACGATTAAATAAATATATTTAACCCTTTGCACTCGAATGGTGGCTGTGAGGCGCCAGTCAAAATTGCCGTAACATTATTTGAAACAGTTTTTAAATTATTAAATCGATAAAATTGATGTACGTGGGCGTTCTCTGACGAACCAATTTATGGTTTCAGGCGCAATACGAGTTTCTCCATCGTGCTATAGTGAACTACTCGGATCTGCACAATCTGGCCGACGACGAGCCAGCGTCTTAATACCACAAACAACGTAAGAGATCTATACCGGAAGACCTGAATCATGTTCGGTGAACGTGTACGCAGAAAAACATATTTCGCGTACAATAAGTGTTTTCGGAACGTATGAATGCTCAAGGAAACGTATATTGGGCCAACCAAAGAAATCGCTAATGTATTGGTGACTATAATTAGAACACATCCATCAAGCTAGACTGACCTCGTACACATTCGCACAAGAGACTGGATAAACCATTGAGACTCGAATTTGTGCACGGAAGGCTCTTATTCCTACGACACGAGGAACGAGCCGTAAAGAACCACCGCACATTTCTGAAACTCGTAAGATTATAAATGATGATGGTTCATCGTTTAACCAAGCTTTCGATTGGTTGCTCCACAGTGCAGCGCAGTGTGATGACTTTCGTGATACAACCACGGTCAGGACAGCTGTTGTAAAGCTGTTCGAATGACTTGTTTTTATTATACCGATGGAGAAGGAGAAACACGAAATTGTGTTAGGATTTTCGTGACCGACACGGAACGTTCTGAGAACGCAATGGCGCAGTAGGGGGAGGCGCTTCTCCGTTTTTAATTAATGAGTATGGCTATTTGATGGACTAGTGAAACGAATCGAATATATTTGTACGACGTACGAATAATCCGACGAGTGGACCATACAGCTTCGCCGGTCCTTAGGTCGATCGTGTCCTCGTTACCGTGAACAATACCGAGACCTATAACAAAGCACAGTCGGGGGCAAAATTAAGTGAACATCTTTTAAAAACTTTTTCGAAAATTCGACTCAAGTAGCTCGGTACAATTTTTTTAAAAAAGTTAATTTTTAAAGCGCGTTCGCCTAGTTTTGCCCCCGATTATAAATGTAAATTTCCGCCGAGACTGTAATTCCATAGAAGCCGAGAAACTTTTATGAATTGTCAGATTGATATTATTCTTGCGAACCCGATCGAACGTGGAACGGTGAACCTTGATATGGGTTTAAGGCTGAACTCTTGAGCTCCCCTTGTATTCTTCCAAGTTCGACGACAAGGAGAGATCAGACGCTACTATGATCTATCTTATATTACGATATTACACTAACAATATCACGCACCCAATGTGTGTTAGTTTGTCTGTAAGATACAGTGTCATATACATAGGAAAAAGCGTGTTGTGCATACGCTTAGCGGCGGCGCTAACTTTTCGTCTAAAAGAGAAGACTGATGTAATCGTATTCAGTTTCACGACTAACTGGGAACATTACTCGAGCGCGACGCGCAGATTTTAATGAAATTTTCGCGGGATATCGAAAGATTTTTTCCGCCATTTTCATCCGTAATTGTTCGTAATCTGCGTGTGAAGACAGTCCCTCAAAGTTGGAGGTGGAAAACACATTTTTAAGTTATCTAACTGTAATAATGAAATTGCGAACTTTATGCGTCTATGCCATAAATGAATAGGTGAAGTACGAAATTGTAAAGTCGTTAGAAGAATACGACCCTTTGCAGTTGGAACTACTTCAACTTGAAAATTAAACATTTCTTCCGGCCTAGAAATTGGTACAATACTTAAATGTTAAGTAATTGATTAGTTATCAACATATTTAATAATCTAAATAATGTAATTTTTAGTGTTGACTCTGAATCAGTCAAATTTTTATGTGCGATTAAATTTTTCGTTCGATAACGGGATATCTAAAAAATATTTTATTGTCCCACGGTCCCTAGACGTGGATCATTGCGGATAGAACGAGATACAACAAGGAATCGGTCGCGAATTTTTCCACTGACCTAATACATTGTGAAATATTAAACAACGAGCTATATTCTATATAAATTTTCTAAAAATCGACGGGTCACGCTCGAGTGATGATACCTGTAAGTATAAAGAAGGCCTGGAAAACGGCGTCCGGACTGCTGTGAATCGTAACACACGGGAGAATCATTTTTTTACTTTTACAGAACGCAAGGGAATATACGATGATGTCTGTGCTCTATGTGTGTTGTGTGAATGTACAGCACGCCCGCGGAACCGTGCTCTGTAAGTCGCTGACGTAACGTTACGCATAATTTGAGGGCTAGCGCAGCACGATTAGGAGATAACATAGGTTCTCTATTTATGTGCTGGTGGATACGGACAGTTCTTGTTTATCGTTGATATATCAATCACAAACCTTTTGTACCTGGGACGCGTTCTAATATTTTTAATTTACAATTATTGACACTGTAAAGATGCATCTGTGGAGAATTAAACAAATTTCTTTCTGTCTATAGTCACATTCTCATTTTAATAGTGCTCCGTAAATCCAGTGTTAACAAAGTGAGGAAAATTAAATGTAACTATTGTCCAATGCATTTTTATGACTTGCGACCGGAACTGCCCGTGGCTGTCAGTGCTCCGTTTGACAGTCGACGACGTTGAAACGGAAAAAGAAACGAAACTATGAGATTACTGTGAATAAGGAAAGACAAAAATGGGAAATTCTGTAAACCAGTACATTGCATTCGTTCGCACGCTCGTTCATTTCTAGTCAAGCGATTTTTATCACTCCGGCACGCGCGCTGCTGAGCTATTCACTTATAGCAGGGGACAATCACGTTTGAAGTTCTTTTTTTGTTTTGTGAACCGCGTCGGTCGTCAAACGTGTTACCTTTTCTATCTTCATATCCGTTTCGGTTTCTTTCCTTTCATCGTTCTTCTGATAAATCAATCTCCATTCCATTCCGTACACGTATAGTAACGCACGCGCTCCCCCCATGCTCGATGTACATGTGTGTATAACCGGCTCCATTACTCGAGAATTAATTAAGTTTTGCCAGTTCGCGCCTCGATTATGTTGTAATTCATATAGAATGTCTAAGGAGACAGCGTTATTTGTTCGCCTGTAATTATACCGTTACTACTCGCCTGTCGCTGTTGCTTGCGTATTAACGACGCGAGCACGACAATATTTTTGTTTTTATACTCACAACACGCTTGTCGAAACTACAGGCGTGAAGGTGTTAGAATGTTTTAGAAATTACGCGAATTTCCTTTTACATTTTTTGGTAGAGTTCGACTAGACTGTAGATTTTTCTGCAGGATACAGATCGAAGACGTTTATCCTCATTTTTCTACAATTTGTCGACCGATGTATAGAAGAGTAACGATTGCTATTACGTTGTGGTATTAGTCCAGAGATATGAAAGGAAGTTTGTTTTATTTATGGGACATCCTAACGCAAGCCTGTTTCTGTTAATTTCGGTGTGAGAATTGTCGCAGAATAAGAGTTCAGAAATGATTTGGATCGGTTACGGTTACGCGAGGCGGTCAGGGAGTCAACTGCAGAAATTTTCATACTCAAATCGATTCCATGCTACATACTTGTGTTTAGATTTTTATATTTGTACATAGGTATTTATATGTGTATATTTCACTAGAATTTTGTGATAATACAATGCTTTCTAATATCACGTCATTATTTTTATTACGGTACATTTTTAACGTCGGGCGCAGACGGTCCCCGCACAACGGGTTGATCATTTTCTACAAAATTTCTGTTCTGCATTACTTTCTATTATTTTGATGGACTGCGGATATCCGTGCAAACGTTCAGAATTGTTTTACGATTTCGAATACTTGGAGACTTTGTAACAAACGGATGAATTGTTGTGCGGTGGTTGTCTGTGCGAATTACGGTAGAAATTTTGGAAGATTTTCTACGATGACTCGACAGAGATTTTTTAAGGTAAAACAATGCGCACAACAAACGGATACAAAGGTCTAGCGAATAATTCGATATTGCCAAGGAGACGTAGACGTGTTATTAAACGCAGAACAGCCAAGACGTTTTTTAATTGTACGATTACTCGAATCGCGATTCTCTAGATTTGATATTTTTTTTTACAGGAGCAGAATTTTGCGCTCGCTCGCAAAACCGATAGTCGACTACACTTTAATTTCGTATAATATTGTTACGTTACTACCTGCGAGAAAACAAGTGATGTTTAAGTACAGAACAATAACTGTTATTTATGGAGTCTGCGATTTTATTATTTAATAAGGGACTATACAACTCGAAGGTGGAACGTACCTTTGAGAAACAGAAAGAAATGCATAACACAGAACGATAATTTGTGACCGAAACTGTTCGTTAGGTACAATTAAGGGATCGTAGCCTCGTAAAATTAGTTACATGTATTGTTCTTGTTATGCATGCCGATTTTATAATAGTATGTGTATAAAGAAAAAAAAAGCATCGACATTTTTACAGCCAGTGTACGAATTAAAACAATTAAAAAGCATTGTTGTAAATTTATGCGTACGAAACTTCATTTATCATCTTTTAAGTCGACCGAGGATTCTATCGACGACGACTCGATCAGGATCGCAACGTTTCTTTTATGTTTTTCAGCTGTGTCGACGATTAGGATAGCGACTCGTTAATTTCTAAGGTGCACATTGACAAATGTAAGCATGCTATCGCGAACGTACCTCTCGCGGGAGTTAAAGTTAATAACAGCTAATGAAATACGATCAGCGTTGAAATTCTTTACCTTAAGTAGCATTTAAATATTTTCATTTTAAGTAGTATTTGAATTTTCTTGCGCAACAATTGTTTATTCGAATAACGTACGAGCCCAATCAATCGAATGTCTGAGATTAACTTTAACTAATTCTGAGGCAAATGGCGCTATGTAACTGGCCAGAATATACAGCGCGAGATTATA
Source organism: Lasioglossum malachurum (assembly GCA_028455605.1). Classification (NCBI taxonomy): domain Eukaryota; kingdom Metazoa; phylum Arthropoda; class Insecta; order Hymenoptera; family Halictidae; genus Lasioglossum; species Lasioglossum malachurum. The sequence goes on along the minus strand of CM052311.1, from coordinate 26,203,632 downwards.
ATTAAACTGTGGCTGTTTATGCGGGTTATTAGCTTCGCCAATTAATTTGTAAAGATAAGCGACAGATAGAAAGGCGTCTCTTTTTAATTAGCGAGAAGGTAGGATTCTTTTAAGACGTTTATTTTATGTTCTCCGTAGTCAGCCATGCCATAAGCGCGTAAACACTCGCAGTCTGATTATAATGAAGCGTGTCCTGTAAGAACGTGTGTATGATGTTTGTTGTATGGCTAGAAGGTCTGAGAAAACGAAGAGGAGACGGCGGTTTTACTCGTGTGCTCGAACAGAGGTGATCAACGATTCATGTGACATATTCGATCACACAGGTGGCCAAAATTCTCATAGTTATACCTGTTATCACGTTAAGTGATATTCATTTTCGAGCAGCTTCCGAGATACATTTCTATTGTGATATAATTGAATAAACCAAATTTTACGTGAATTTTCCAGTTCCATTGATTCGATTATCTCCATTTTATGGCAACTGATCAAACCGACAGTCTATTAATTAATCTAATACCTGTATTTTAAATAATGGATCAACAAATTACAATTTCACAATTCAATCGCAAGAACTACTCGCGACTTGTTTATCGTTTGAACGATTTTGCCCACCTCTGGGGATGAAAGACGCAGTTCGTGCATCTTTCCACCGATAGTACTCGAATGATCTAGCGTAGAACTTTGTAAATTGTGCTATTGCCATAGTGATGAATGGGCGGCGGATCTTTACGCAAAATAAAAATGTTCTAGCTGAATAGCAACAAACTGGATGGAATTAACATAACAGTATTTCCAAATTTTTCTAATGTCCTTACTGTTTTATATTACACCTATTCTCATTTTTCCTCGTAAACGCATAAAGATCCGCTGTCTAGCGATTAATAATAAAGTGAATACGATCGTGCTGCGTCCGACGAGTGGTTCTACGGTACGGAAATAAATTTGTTTACAGAGTGGAATCGCTATTTTCCAGGAATCGCCTTTCGATTCTAATTCGATCGGAATCGATGAACGCACCTGGAACGTCGGTTAAAGCAGCACAAGCGTATTGCACTCGGAACAGAGTTTCGCCAAGCATAATAGAAAGTTGACAGAAGCTGAACTGCTCTATTCTGCTTGAATGTCAAAAGAAATTGCGACGGAGACGTTTTTACGATTTTTGATACACGAAACGAGTTTTGAAACGGCGTCGAATAAGATACTATCGTCAAGGGCATTTGATATGCTTATACATATATATCAGTTTTCATAGTTCTTTATCCGCTGTTTGTATTTTTCCATCCGTAGGCACTTGTTCAGGAAAGTGGAAATGTAAAACGTCGCTGTTAAAAAGACAATGCAATATCTTTTCGCCATTTCGTCGAATCTTTCGAGACATTTTCGAGACTGTATATTGCACTAGGTAGAATTTTGTAAATCTATACTTTGAGTAAGGTATGATCACTTTTTTCCGGTCTGCGCTGCATTGTCTTTTTACAATGACCTTCGACGGTATACTGTTACTTGCAGTAAAAATGAACGAATTAAACCATTTCTTTCCCAATTATACTGTGTTTGCTTGCGAAGTGTCGTGTCGGATCAGACAACCCGATCGAAACATTAAAAATCTAAAAGTCTAAACCTCAGAATTCTACATCACTACGACATAAATCAATTTTTATTCAATGAAATAACTACTTTAATGCACAGTAAATATTTCCTAGTGCGGCCGACACCTTTGTTTATTCTCGAAACACTAAATTTAAGCTTCTGAGATTGTAAATACTACACGCGAGTAATTATAAAAGTTAAAAACGTGTAAAATTAATTTACAATCTCGAAACTTAGTGTTTCAAGCATAAACAAAGGTGTCGGCCACACCAGCAAATATATTTATTTTGCATTAAAGTAGTTATTTCGTTGAATAAAAATTTTATTTACGTCGGAGTGATGTAAAATTCTTTAAATAAATTATTAACGATAAAAAAAATACTGTTCCAGCTCGAAAGGCCTCTAAGCCGGAAGGATTGAAATTTCTCGAAAGCGTTTGGCTATCGATCATCGTTTAACGATCTTCAAATTTATTTCTCTGACCCGACACACGAGCAGATATATTCTCTTTCTAATATACAGGGTGTCCCACATCCTGTTACCACCCGAAATACTTTCTTTGCCTTTAATACTTCACTGGAGCATAACGAATCAAAGTAATCTCTATCGTTTCTCGACCATCGGTGAGTATTCTGGCGGCACGGTGCCTCAGGCAAAATTAACAAATTAATGTAGAACGTGTTCAATGACGATATTAAAAGTGAGGGAATTATGTAAAGTGACGAATATAACCGGGACACCTTGTGTATGGAGAAAACCAGTGGCACCTACTAAACGTTCCTGTGATATTCTATGCGACTGATGCGTTCAAGGTGTGATGGATCACATTGATTTTTGTACGACCGGCGATCAATGGCCGGTTTTTGATACGAATCGATCTTGTACTTTTATAACCTGTAATGTTTTCGTTCGAGCTCTCGGGAACCGTTTACCATTTGATACGGATATACTACGATTTTTAAGGAACTTTTGTCAGGACACAGTTCATTTCTGCTAGAGAAAACACGGCGGCTGATAGAATCGACCATGCTCCTTCACGGGCGGAAAATGTCTTTTCGCATTCGGTCAGTTTTCACGAACGAGACTGCTTACCCCGTAGACGTAGCAATAAACTATTTTACATAGCTTACGATTAGATATCTCTGTATAGACGTTGTTAAACCGTCATTTAGATCGCGGTGTGTTTGATCTTTGGTTGACGATAGCCGAACGTTTATTGCACGACGTGAATCACATACAGTGGGTGTAGAAAGTATTCGTACGCTCACGTATATTCATCCTGTACAATTTGTTACGTTTTCTCTGAGCCATCAAGCTGCATTGATGCTTTGTTGTTTAGTTGTAGCCCTCCGCGACGACTAAATTCTCTTTCATCGAAGGTGGTTATCGATTCATTCACGATTCCTTAAGTGGCCACTACACGATCAACAATATTGTCGATATTAACGGAGAACCATATTGATGGAAATATTGATCGTCTTGGAGCGTATTGAAGCGTTCTATCGGGTAGTCCTGTAAGTTTCGTTAAAGAAAATTTTGTACCGAAAGATATTCCTAGAATTACACTATGGAATTCAATTATGGTTCGAAATCCATTCCAGACGCTAGGTATCTCAATGTTATAGAAAGTCTTCGGTTTGCAGGGATAGCTTCGCGCATAACAGCGTCTTTTTTCTGGATGTTGGGCCTAAGTAGCTCTAATAAAGTTTGAAAGCCTTCTTCGCCCATTCGAAGAACATTTTTGTAGTCGTTCGGTTCTGTAGAACGCAAAAAATTCAGCAAATGTTCGTGTGTAAAGCGACTTCTCAGCTTGTACCACTCTTTGGACCAGCATCTATTTCTCTTTCTCTTTCCGAACTGGAAAACATTTCGAAATTCACAACAAAAACACCACTGAAACAGTCCCGACCATGCGGCACGAATATTTTAGCCAGAATCAGTATTTGTGAGAATATTGATGCGCGCTTCGAGATATAGAGCGTGAATATTGACAATATTAACGATCGTGCTGGGGCCACTTTAGAGAATCATCGATTGTAGTGTTTTTCTTTTCGGTGTAAAGGCACAGTCCTCCACTTCCGGTTGCGTTTCGAGTCTCCCGTGCCAATTCTCCTCGGATGGAAAAGCAAAACGCATCTTGGCCTATTTTTCTTCTGCGAACATTTCGGTAGAAACCGGAAGGATTATTCTTCATTCGCCGATTAGGAGGTAACTCGCGTGTCTCTGTGCCCTCTGGATCGTGAACATCTATTCGAATGTTCTTTCTAGTTAAATCAATTTCGAAGGAAACATTCGTTCGGTGAACGACTTATTAACCCTTTGCACACGGAACTATTTTAACAAGGAAACTAATCCTTGTCTCGAAAAATGTCGTAAGTAGAAGAGAAAAGAAAATTTCTATTTTTTGTTTGGCTACAATCATTGTGCGGTGTACAAAATGTATCGGATATACAATTGTTTTATAAAAATTACAAGACTGAATGCATTTAGATTCTTCACAATTTTCATAATAATACATACATAAGTTCCAGCGTTAAAATATGAAATTTTCCTTGTGAATTCGAAGTCTCGGAGGGCAGGTACCGCGTTCGTACGGTACAACCGATTAGGTGAACCGCGATCCAATGGTTTCGCACTTGGAGCCACGAGGTCGAACGGTGCCGAGCGACCGGAAGCGGAAGAAGCAGTGACACGCGACCAAGTTCAAATCGATTTGGCGGCGATCCTCGTTCCGTCTCGAACGATCTCGACGTTTTTGTACCTTTCGAGGAAACCGACAAGAAAACGGAGAAAAAAATTAGGGGGTAGGTTGGGGACGACGACGACAAAAAGACATAAGAAAACACTGAAACCTGGGTCCTACCACCGCCGTCTCCGAGAAACGACTCGTCGTCTCGCGAGTTCTTGTAAATTATAAATTAGTCTGCTAAGGATCGACGTGAATTTGAAAATGTCGCCGCGTATCCCGTCGCCGGACTGCGGAATCTATGCGTTCGTTCAAATTTTAAATAAAAACGATCGACTTCTCTTCGACGCGCGTCGCTGTCCTCGCTGTACATTGCGTATAAAAAGGCTAAATGAGACATCCATGTATTGTTATCCGAAATTGTATCGTTAGAAGAAGGTGGGAGACTTAAATTTTTGGTGAAAATGTATTTGAACTCTATGCATCGCGTCCAAGAGAGATTCGAATGCGATCGCGGCCTGCAGAGGAGAGTATTAAAAGGAGGCTATGTAAATTTGCATGTTCGAAGCATTAAGGTACCACGAAGAATCTCGTTCTTTCGTAATGGAGGATAATAATCGGTTAAACTCTTAACGAATCAGAGAACCGTGGCGCATAATCGGACCATTTTTTTTTCCTTCAGCGTTCCGACGATTAACACACTTCACGAACGCATAAAGATCCGCAGTCTATTGCCGTGAGTTTTCGTTGAGTTTCGTTCGAATATGTAAACGGAGGAATTAAGGTTAATTACGTGTAGCCTTAGATTTTGTATGATACTCACTTCGAGGAGAAGGATTAAGACGCTAAAGATAAAGAAAAATATATATTATATATATATTATATATATATATTGTATCTATGAAAATGTACGTGTAACGGAAGAAACAACGTTGTCGTTCGTCGATCGCGAATCACAGAAACGCGATTGACGAACGCCACGGAATGATGTAGCGGCGCTGATCATCGAATCATCCTTTTTGTATGAAATTCGAAAACGGGAAAAAAAAGAGCGAAACGAAATGAGTCGAGAGAGTGAGAGAGCGAAAGACAGAGAGCGAGAGAGAGAGAGAGAGGGAGCGGGAGAGGAAGATGAAGAATTGTAAAGCGATATCGGTAACGGTGCACTCGATGTGAAAGGAAATACACGACACAATAATGAGCCATACACGCGATTTCAGTTTTCCACTTCCTCCTTACGGTACGCCGATCTAATGCCAGTCCCGTCGCCATTTTTTAATGTTTTAATCAATTTTACGCCCCTGTGACTCCGTCGATCCGCCTTTCTTCTTATCTCACCCGTTATTTCATTTCCAATCGATGCACAGATCGATAAATCCAACAATCCCAACATAACATCACGTTTGCCGAAGGTGCGGGGTCCACGGAATTCAAAGATGGCCGATTAGATACTCATTTTGGAGATTGCGGCCACACTCGTAATTCAATTCATAGTCCGTTGTATGAATATTATCCTTACAACACTCCAACGCGAATAAATTTTTATTCAATGAAATAACCACTTTAATGCAAAATACATATTTGCTAGTGAGGAAACACTAAATTTCAAGTTTTCAGATTGCGAATACTATGTGCGAGTAATTAAACGTTAACACTTTGGACTCGAAGCAATTTTAATTCGAAAATCAAGACATTTCTTTCAAGATATTCGAGCATCGAATTGAGACTGTTTTCTCATACAACAGTTTTTACAATTTATAGAGTACAGACGAATCTAATAATATTAAAACTGTTTTGAATAATGGTATGACAATTTTCACTGGCGCTTCAGTCACCATTCGAGTGTAAAGGGTTGGAAGTTATATAAAGTTTTGAGCAACAGTTGGAAAGATTGGGGAAGTATTAACATATCAGAGTAAATAGTGTCTCAATTAGTCTACTCTCTCCGCAGATTTCACGATGATGCATTTCAATTGCAATTAACATTGGATGTAAAAGGAACCGAGCGCAAGGCTACTCCACTCGGAAGTAAGCTGGCCGTGTAAAATCAATTTGTTGGTTACCAGCGCGTAATGACACGGTTTTCGAGAAGTACCGTCCGATTGAGTGTCGGGTACTCGATGAACATTGTTTTCAGTTCGATGGAACTATTAATTTTCAAGTGCACGGGTCTCGTTGTACCGTTAACATAGTCAACGTTATTGTTCCCCGGTAAAAGGGATAACACGATCGGTGACCCCGTTTAAAAAGAGCAAAGATTCATTCAGGAACCTCGACGACAGTTTGTTTCGACGAGGGTCTAGAAAACCACCAACGAAAGTCATTTTGCCGTCTGACTGGATGATCATGGCGGGACAATAACAGACGGACGAGTATAATTAAAGAAAATCGTGGGTTGTCGTCTAACGGCTCTGCGCAGGGGCCACTGAGCGAGTCCGTAGAACCGTGCCTCCATCTTGAACGTTTTTTAACGACTTTATTACAGAAAATTACAGTGCCTCTTCGCGCAGAAAAAATCGGAGATTTTCAATAATTATAGCAGACGAAAGACATATGCTAACTCGCTCGGAGTGACTACTGTGCATTTTACTGTAATTTGATCTCAATGACAGCTTGCAAAAATATTCGATCCACCTTCCTTTCAAAAAATGTTACCAGCGACCTAACTAATGTACAGAAATAATTAGAATGCGAGCAATTTTGCAGAAATCGAGGTGCGAGTTACTATTTATTTTAAACTAATTAGTATTTTATTATTTATTTTAGGTTAATATTTTAATAAACTACTGAAAGTATTGTACGAGGTATTGTATCAATTTTACATCGATAAAATTAAGAAAATCATATAAAATATTTCGGGCCGGAAGAAAAATTCGGTTTTCGGAAGAAAAAATCGGAGGATTGATAATAATTTGTTGCTATCGCAGCAGAGATAGAATGGAAAGCGTTTCTCGTTGATTTCATAACTCGAGTAAAACAGCTTCTCAAAATTATCCGCCGCGTTCCTCGAGATAATTAGGAGAAGCACGCGGCGGCAGCGCACGGAATGAATTAGACAATCAAGAACGAAAGGAATACCGTACATTTAATATCCAAGCATCCCGGGGCTGGCGAGCATGTAATTTCTATTCCCCAATTATCCCGGTGGAACGTATTTTTAGTACAGTTAGAGGTAACGTCGAAGTCTGGCGAGAATATAACGCGGCGGACCTCGTTCGTCGCGCAAGTTTCCTTTTAACGACGGACGACCGGAACGGAAGAAACCGAGGCGTCTGTCGGAACAAAGGAGATCCAGGTTTCTGGCGCAGACTTCGATTTAATCGAATCTGCGCCCGGCTAGATCTTACGAGAACAGTTTCCGCAACCACTTCCTCTTTCCTCGGCTCAGAAACGCAGCCACGACGCGCGACGTAGCAGTCTTCAATGGTCTTCAACTTGTTGCAGGCACTTGCCGAAGTGATTGATGGTCCCTCTCGCATTATTATTGATCAGCTAACTCAATTGTGTCTCCATTTTCAGCTGAAAGTCTTCAACCAGCTGCAGCCAACATCTGAAATGATTTATTAGCACCGTTTGCTTTATTATAATTGAGGATCTCTATTTTCTTCAGCTTAAGAACGATAACGAAGAAGCAAGGGTGGTCCCTCTCGCATTATTACTGAACAACTAACTCAATTGTATCTCCATTTTCAGCTGAAAGTCTTTAACCAGCTACCGCCAACATCAGAAATGATCTATTAGCACCGTTTGCTTTATTATTGAAGATCTCTATTTTCTTCAGCTGAAGAATGACAACGAAGAAGCAGAAGTCTTTGTGTTCCGAAGCGATTCATTGCGCCTCCGCAAATCGCAAAAAGATCCTCCACAAGAAACAACGAAATGCACAATGGCGGAACGGGACCAGCGCACTTCATTGTTCCCCGCTGACATTTATCGGGAACCCGTTGCGCCAGGAAGACGCGGTTTGGTGATTTCGATGACTGAAGGTAGCCGGACACCGTCAACTCGTGCTTGTTTGATGTTTCATTCGTTGCATCTAGAGCGCAAATTTCCTAGAGCTAGCGAGACTTGTCAAGACTCTGCGCGTCCTTCTTGTCACAGAATGACGAGTCAAACTGCAGAAAATTAGAAGATTGAACTGGCTGAAAACCAGCCACGAGATGTTCGGCGACACGGGCGAATACAAAAATGTCGCGGAAAGAAAGAAATTCTGACATAGAAAGAAACCCGTTCGTCTACCAATGAAGCCGGTTCATCGAGATCCGCTTTTTTGAAAATTTATCAAACACCTCGCTTGCCAATTTATAAAATTACCAACCAATGAAGCCGGTTCATCGAGATCCGCTTTTTTCAAAATTTATCAAACACCTCGCTTGCCAATTTATAAAATTACCAACTCACATCTCCCATCTCCCTCCGTCTTCAGACTTCAGAGGTGGGCGGTTAGGGTTAACGGCGAATTCGAGGTTTGTTTGATTCCGTTACGGATTAACATGTTTTGCCAGGGTTGGATGATGTCGAAAAGCTTGATTCGTGATTGAATCGCGTAACGGACGTGCCCGAAACCGCGTCTACATATATTTGTCGGCCACCGGATAATCAGGTTTTTGTGTACCTTTGGGGACATCAATGCCGGGCTAAGAACGCGGCTTGGTCCTTATTCCGTATTCTCCGTCCGTTCTTTCCAAGGAAAACTTTAGCGGACTTTGCGTGATGAAATATGCTTCGCCATTGTCCTTAATCTGTCAACGGATCGGTCAACTCGTCATTCGTACGAGACACCGTGTTTCAATGACTAAAATCGCTCCTTGCGGCTGCTCTTTCTTCGTTGCGCAATTTTCTGTGCATGTAACTTTAACCTTTCCACTTTCTTGTGAATTTTTCTTCCAATGTTTTGCCCTTTATAATAATTTTGTTCGTCTCATTATCAATTCTATGCAGTCGGTACATTAAAACAACGTTTCCTCTCGAGAAATTGTTATTATTTCTTTTCAGTGGTTCTTGCATTCGATTGCAGAGGACATTTAATTTTAATTTTATTTTACATTTTGTAGTAAGTAGTAAATAAATGAAAAGCAATATAAGCTCGCGTTAGGATATATTTCACGTTTGTTCTTTTGATAAAGCTTTTCGTTTTAATTACATCATATCGTGGGAGTTAATTCTTCAAAATGTGATCTGTCATGTAAAAATTTCCGCTTTACAAATTTCATATATATGTATGTTTAAATAACGTTTATGATCCTGTAAGACTTCATATGAACGTCTGAAATAAGATGTCTTAGAGACGTCTTAAAGATTTTGTAACACAAAACATTGAGGAGACGTTCGTCCAACAACAGACGTCTTCGTGCTATCTGGATCATCGCTGTGCCATTGAACAGAAATTCCCTTAATGGAGAAATCGCATGTTCGATGAATCTGCATGATGACGGTTCGCAATTTACTCCGAAAAATGGCGGTCAGACGGTCGCTCGAGGCAAGAACAAAATTCGAACGTCTCGCGGAGCATATGGCTTTGTTCTTAGTGGATGATGTTCCTCCACATACGAGCTGGAGAATTCCTCGATCACTTGGTGGGGAACAAACTGTCCGAGGATCTCCTTGCAGTTCATCCCCGTTAGCGTAAACGCGAAGTATGCTCGCCGCGAGTGCTCCATACACGTGACTCGCAACTTTTTCTTCGCTAAGAGACAACACACTGTCTTGTCTCGACTGGTAACACAATTTGTAATCATCAAATAAATAAATATAAGCAAATATGATTCTCAAATAAAAATTCAATCGTCTGGAAGACATCTTTCGTCGCGCAGGCACGCGCGGATTGCTCTCCGAAGATAAGCACAGTTCTCGAAAAATAAGCAACGAATGGTTTATTTTCCGGTGTGTAGTTTGAAAAGATCTGAAGATTGTTCTCTTGTCGTGGTGGTGTTGTTGGGCATCGAGAAAATTAGAAATTCGCTCTCCTGGCATAAAAAGCAAATGCCCGGGATATATTAATGGGTCCAAGATGGATATCGCGAGGAGAATGAATCTGATTTGTCTCGCTTTGGTGATGCTGAAACTTGTTCGCGCGAGAATGCAAGGAACCGCTGAGTCCAGCGGCGAGTATCTTCAGAAGGCGATGATGCAGCTGCAAGAGTTCAATGTTCCGCCCCCCGTAAACGTTTACGATCGCCTGTCTTGGGCCAACAACTACAACAATGTGGCCGACGAAGAAAAACAGGCTGTCCAGGTGCAGCGAATCAACATGCATCCACGACAGAAGTATAAAAACCAGAGCTACCATGTTCTCCTCGCCGAGAAGGCAGATACGCTTCGCTACGATACGGAGAATCTTCCCAGTCATTATCAGGTCAGCGATCATTTCTAATTATTCATTGTCCTCCTTTAAAAAACGCCCCAATTCCCAAGCGATTATGTAGGGCTTTTATAAAAGTTGTTTATTAATTAAATGTGCGTGTTGCTCGGTTTATATTTATGTCAGCGAGGTACTACTGTCTTCTATTATTTAATGTATCTTTGAAAACAATTGATGAATCAAAGAATTAATTTTACATATTCTTAATGGGTGGAATTGATTTGCAAACGGTGAATTTTGAGTGCAAAACCTATATAGAGTAATTCGTAGCGCGTCAGTTCATTTAAAGTGAGCTTAACTTCGTGTTAAATTACTTTACTCGCGAATATAATCATTGCATGCAACAGGATGTTTTCTCATTGTAATAACAGTGATACATGCGTGACGATTTATTTTACAAGAGTGACAACAGAAAAGCCCCTCTTCCATAAAGATAACTACTATAAAATTACATTTACAGTTTAATAGAAGGAATTCCGTACTCCGCTTCCGGTAGACCTTGAAACAGTAATTAGAAATTAGACCGATTTTCTGACAATGATCGTACTAGTGTTAGGTATAGGATTAACTGAGCAGAAATATATTTTTCTGTATTTTTGCAGCCGTATAGTTCCGCCATTACCAAAGTACAAGAACCGGAAGCGCTCGGGTTCTCGCGGGCCGAGCTGGCTGCTATGTACCAAAAAGCTTTGGAAAGAGGATCGACAGTCAATTTGCAAACGTTGACGAATGCGCTTTCCACTGGAGAGTTGCCTCAAGTACCGCAAACTCACGTGGAGTTTCCAATCAAATCTCCTAATTATCAATATTACTTTTTCCCATTAAAGAGCTTCATGTCGGAGTACAAGAAAGATCACGGCTATAAAACAATAGTGAGTTCATAAAAATTAGTTTTAAATATTCTGTAGAATTTCAACGAATTTTTAATGTGTTGGTTTCCGGTTTTGATAATGACTCGATATAACTTATCGTAGTCAAGAAAGCAGCTGTCACGTGGATGATAAAATTATGTGTTACAGAAGCGTGACGTGAAAAATAAACAATAGAGATAGTATAGCGTGAGAGGGAACTATTGTAATATCTTTTTTGCAGCCTCCAGCCGTGTTCAATAGTCCTCCAGCCCCGTTATCTACTCAATCTATGTTGTCATCGAGCCCTCTCTTCGTCGCCATAAGCACCTTCGTCACCATGGCGGCTCTGTTCATGATGAGCGTTTTATTTTTACCGAGGCTTCCTGCGATCGAAGCTCTACTGCAATCCCGGGAGATTCAAGACGACTTTCTTCATTTATCGAGTGCTATTGTGAACGCTATTGATCGGTACAATCTCCTGGAAAGTCTCAAAGGACAGCGGGTCGAGTACATGAGGTAGCTCGTTATTATTTCCTTCGTAGTAAATCTCGTTTTTATCTCCGACGTGAGTCATCGGCCAATGAGAACGAAGATAAAATAGCTTACACTGCTCGAGAACGTCTCATCGTATTTTCTAAAGTACTGTTCGTAATTAATTTGTGGATTCCATCATTTAACTCTTAATTGGGCTGCAGACCTTTGTGCAATGAAATGAAAATATTATTTGATCGCTGTAAAATGCCATAATAGCATCAAATCTGCAGTCTATTCACGGTACATGTAATTAGATTAATTCATTGCTAACTATTTACAATTACGATACTTAGATTTTAATACTGTAAGGTATAAAGATAAAGTCAAACGAGACATGTATTTATAAAATGTATTTAACTGTAACATTAATTAGTTCCTAGTAAAATCTTCCACGAAAAAACAACGATCAGCTAAACAAAACAAGTTTTATTTGATAACATCGTTATACACTACACTGTACTCTTTAAAAAAAAACCGTGTAATGTTTTACAAAGTTTTTTTTCTTTCTGTTTGTACATAAATATTAATAAAATCGTATGAAAGTTAATAACTAGAGATATGCTCGAGAAATAATACAACGCTATAAACGGTACTATAAACACCTACAAATATTGTGCATCTTTGTAACTATAATATATATTTATATATTATTATAATATATTATACGATAGAGAAAAATAGGGACAAGTTATATATTTGATCTGTCTCGGGAATGTATATCCGATAATCATTTAAATTTGTAATAAAGAAGTTAGGTACTCTTCAACCTCTTTGCTGTACGCAGATTTATGCTTTGTAGAAGTCTAACTACGTTAATGTATGTCGTGGTGTCTGTACAAATACGAAGAATATAAAGAAAGGCACACTTTGGAGTAATACCTGTAAGCTCATTACACATTACTCGGTTTTACAAGCTATTTCTTTTTCTTCTAATCAGTCTGTCCGATTAGCAGGAGAAGCTGCTTGTTCTGCTTTCCGCTTCAATGCTTGACGTTGGTGCTCGTACTCGAAGTCTTCTTCGGTCAGATTCAACTTCCTGATCTGAAACATTATCACAATATTTAACATAAATGGTTTCAGATCTTTTATTTCAGAATTATTGAAATTATAAAGATGTTTTCGTGGTAAATGATCAAATAAATATATCTCTAGTAGAGCAGATATCATAATACAAATTGCACAAAGTTTAAATAAATTTATTTGGCTACTTGTAGAACTCGGTAGGTTTAGTGTTAATTGTATGCGAATCATTATCGCTAGTCGATTCTACCTGGTAGACCAAAGCCTCTTCTTCCATAATGTGCTGAGGAGGATTCCGTAATACTTCCAGCGTTTCGTAAACCGCCGGACAACGCTTAACTAGTGATGCACGACCCAAGCTGCCTTTTAACAATACTAATCCTACTTTAAATATTACTTTAACTCCCTCGCAGAGAAACATATCCCACACTCGGAGGATACTCTCCCATGGCAGTGTTCGCGTATAAACACATAAGAACCATTCAGTCATGTACATTATTGGCTCCATCTTCTGCTTCTTCTGCAAGAGCAAAAATCGAAACAAATTTAGATTTATTTATAATGTTACTTATTGTTAGCAGCGCGATCCTTTTTAACCCCTTCCCGTACGATATCGAGTCAGACTCGCGATGAACAATTCTAAACAGATTATTTATGCATTTATGACTCCTGAAAATTTTCAAAAAATGCTAGAATATAAAATTCGACAACTACAAAGACCACTGTTATTAATTTCCTTTAAACCGAAATAAAATTCTATTTTGTTGTGGTCGATATATAAACTATCTTTTTTTCCTGTGAAATTCTGAACGACGAAGAATTTTTCATCGCTACAGCAAACGAAATAAATAGCAGTGCTTGGAGTTAAATGCTCCACCCTGTATAAAAGAAATCCATACTAACCAAGTGTTTGTAAGCGACAGGAGACACTCTCTTCAAAAGGGCGAACAGGATGTCTCCATCACGGAGCAACGTCTCCATCCCTTGGCTATAATACCCGAGGAGATACTTGTCGCATATCGCAACCAGGCACCAGAATGCTTGTACCGCTGGCATGTGCATCAGCAAAAATGCTGCGATGGGTGCTTGAGCTTGGCAGTAGCCAACCTTACTATTTAAAATGGAATACGCCTTCAGTACTTTGAACAATTCCTCCTGGCCGGGAGCCTCGCCGATGAACATCACATGATGTGGAAATTGCCTATGGAGATCCTTCTTAATATCGTCTATGTATTTAGGATCACCAGATCGTTCTACCAGTTCTTCGAACACATTCGGATTCGTGTCCATCAGCAATTGACCGCCGCACAGGTTTAACCATGCTCTCAGTCTTACAGATGGCGGGATACCTTTCCTGCATCTTTCTCTGACTTTGCGGTAGTTCGTGTTCATGAAGTAGCTCCAATTGTTAAGCATCTGTATCCATTTCCTTTCTCTCCTTAGCATTACCTCTGCTGGTATTCCCTGCTTCGCGAGGCTGGTGTTTCATGCGAACAGAAATTTCACAAAGTCAGTTTCGATAAGTGAATTGTGAGAATTGAAGAAAATGTAATTTAGGAAGGTGTCAGCTCCAAGTACAATGGTTTCTTACGAAACTTATGATTCATTGTGTTTCGTTGTAAAACCCTCTGGGAAGTATTCTAATGTACAGCTGCATAAGATTACTTGTTTCGAAAGTTACCACATTTTAAGAAAATACTAAAATACATTGCTAATTTTTAATTGTGTTTGTTTAAATCACATATAATTTATCTTTAATTTCATGTTTTTTATACACTACATGAAGAACTAAATTGTTGTTACCAGATATAATTCATTTGTTAAAATTATTTTTGTATATTCTTTGTGTCTTTCAAGTAGTAAACATTAAATAGTCTGCGTTATGTGTGAGGCTGACTAAGTGTTAACTATCAAATTGCAACCATATTCCCAGAGCACTGTCGAGTTTGATTTGGAGACGAAAAGCCGAGTTTTGCATCTTGTACAATAATGAAACTTGTTCTCCGGAGTTCGGCTATACACCGATTGGCCATTAACCCAGCGGTGATACGACTTTGAGTACGATTAGAGTAAAATTAGTAGAGACACCTCCTTATCTCACTACAAATAGAAAACTAAAGTTCACCTGTCTGTACTATAGTTGGATGAATCCCTTCGCAGGAACCCATGTCGGTCAACCTTTGAGCCCTCGAACTTGTTGCTCTCTGTGTCAGCATCCCCATTATGCGATCCTGAGGACGCCATAGCATTTTTTCAATCGTCTGAAACGAATAAACAGAATGAACACCAACAGGAAATAAGCTAGAGAGCATTTCTCGTAAGATAGTAGCGAGTGGTGCTCGACCATTACATGGAGACGAGAGAGCGCGAATTAATAAACGAACGATTCAATTAACACAATGTTATATACCGACGATACCATCGCGTCTCACGCGAAGAGAAACGCCCCGCGCAAAAGCCAGCGGAGCCAAACTATTTCGAAACTATAGTTAGATGTAGATGGTACGTGTCGCAGAGCCTCTCTTCTGTCATTCGATGATAAACACCGTAGAACAAACATTGAATGTCCTGCAACGGTGATAGCAACGTTTCCGTGTACGAAAAACAAACGATGACGAATACACGGCCGCGCGGTTCTAACGGTAAGGAGTTTCTCACTGACTTACAACATTAAAAGTGGTGAAAGAAAATCGGTTGACTGCGTTAGATCTCTGCGTGACAGTTGACAGTTGACCGCCAACGTGGTCCGGAACATAACACTGATAACACGACGCTCATTATTGCAAAATATCGATGGCTCAGAGAATCGTACGATAAGGCGCCGTCCCGCAACGCCCGAAAAGATTTGTGCGACGAAACACGATCATTTGTGCTCGTTCTCTCTCTTGCTTACCCCTTCTGTTTCCCTCTTTCCCTCCCGTCCCCACGCAGTAACTAACATACGCGCAACGCCCGTGCACGTACTCGGGCAATTATTTACTTTCACATTGTTACGTTAACTACGAGTGGGCGTACCATGAGAAACAACCGTTCCACCTACCATCGATGACACGCAGAACCCCTGTTCAGAAAACCGAAACGTCCAGCAGCCTCGTCGCGCATCTTCTGCGCTAATAACGAGGCGACTTCCTACAGTCGGCAAGTTAAAATTCAGATCGGCCTGCTGCGACGTATAACGGAGGTTTTTTTGTTATTTCTGAATATAGTCCGCGATTGCGGATTGGACGGTTCCGTTCGAACGTGCGCCGTTCGTCCAATGGCGACGCGGAGCTAAAAGTAGAACCGAGTATTCCATAAATGGCTCTAATGAACGCGCGTTATTTGTTGGCCCGCAAAAAGACCTCTAAAATCGAAATCTTTCAGTATGTGCTAAGGCTGCTAAAGTACTAAAAACAAACAGGCCTTTTATCTGTTAATAGAGACATTACGAGAACTTGCGGTATCTGATAAGGCCTCTGTCTACACCAGGGTTTCCCAAACTGTGCTCCGCGAAAAAATACTCTCTTTTTCTACATTTTGACTATAATAATTTTACGTATGAATTTTTCTAAGATTTATTGGTTATGTGTCATTATCTACTCTTCAAATTACACAAGGTGCTCCGTCAAAATTCAAAGATCCTTAAGTGCTCCATCTGAGAAAAAGTTTGGGAAACCCTGGTCTACGGCACTGTAGGTTCACAGTTCAAATCTATTTTTGCTATTTTCTTTTACAGATGTACGTTTCTTATTTGATTGCCTAAATACTCATGTTAATATAGACGTGTTTTTTTCTGTACGATTTCCACAACGAAACGGAACGATATTTACACGTTAACGGTATTAGTGTTGAGTTAATAGTTATTTATATCGAATCATTCAACACGAAACTATCTGCGGTCGCTGGCTGATAAGGATAACTAGTTGATTAGCTAGAAACACTATCGTTAGTTAGTTTGCAGGAAAATTAGTAAATTAAATGCATATTTTGAGGCAGATTCATATTCATAGCCACGTTTAGCATGGAGCAGAACCTATACTCACATTTAGCATAGATTCTGTTTCATGCTAAAAAGGGGTATGATCTCTCTTTGTTTACGCTGACAAAAGTGGAGGCAAAAAAGTGAGAGAAGATGAGAGTGGATATGAGCACTCTCATATCCTCTCTGGCTCAAACCGCCAGTTTTCTTTGGAATCATGAGGAGAACGTACTCAAATAAATGAACGTATTCGTTGAAGGTTTATTTTAATCTAATTATACAAAAGCAATTCGTTGGTAGGGAACCAAACGAATGAATATTGACAAAGTAACGAAAACTATTTTACAAAATTTACAACTAATCGATATTACAATAGTAATATCACCGACGAGATACTATTAAAGACTGCCAGCCTTACGGGAGCAGTGCTTCGATTGAGCCCAACTTTTCTCGCACATGCGCGGCGATT